>OZ010593.1:26977171-27097171 GCA_963932145.1 Acanthosepion lycidas
TACCCATAGCTGGAGGGAGAAGAAGAGGATTCATACCTTTCCCAAGGGTATTAGCATGTAAGTGAGTGTAATGGATTCAAATGGAATTCGAACTTGGCTCTCCGACCCCTCAATCCAAGCCGATATCCATTACTCCACCATGCCTCCTTATTTTATATACACAGTACTTATTGAAAAGTGTTCAATATTAGTGATAAAGCTAACATATTCAGTTGTATGAATATGAGTTTATCATATCCATACAACTGAATAAATATATATATATAAACATCATATTTTCTATTTATATGTTATTATTATGAATACAACTTATTTGAGTAAATGCTGTTTTCATTAAACAGTATTAATTACATTTACTGTTCAAGAAATTTTGTAGAAGATATGCGTTCTTCAGCAAGAATCAAACTTGTATCCAATATGGAAACTGTTATATAGAATGACATGCTGTTAACCATTCAGCCACAGAGAACTTTCTGGATAGCAAAGTTCAAATTACTGCTTATCAATCAACACATATCTTTGACGATCTTTCTTGATATATCATTTCTGCTCCAAAACGTGGCCTTACATTTACAATTACAACATATTAAATGAAATGGATTAAATCCGACAAATATTTTAATATATTTTCTGTTTATCCGTTATTTTTTACTTACACACAATGCCAATGTATTATATCCAGAAAGTAGCTTTCCAATCATCAATGGAAATCAAAAATCACTTTTAGTTCAAGTCACTTGTTGATTATGATGGCTCACAAAATGAATGTTGGTCAGCCTTGCCAATATCTAGCTGTTATGCTAATGTCCACACCAGTATAAGGGCTAAGAGACACTCAAGATAGATAGTTACTGAATGATATTGTATGAGTGTAAGAGGAGGCAAGAGATACAGTTCATGGGGTTGTCGCCTACTTAAACACACAAACTGTACTTTTGCCTTCTCTTACACTCATACAACACCATTCAGTAAATCTCTACCTTGAGTGTCTCTTTGGCCTTGAACTGAATGAACATTAGCATAAGAAATCATTTATAATGAAGAAAAAAGACAACTAGAAGTTGTAAGAATGAAAATAAAAATTAAAATAGGCCAACAAATTCTAAAAATATCTTGCATGCCTTCTTTCTAGTCCTGATAAATGAATTAAAGGATGTTACAAAGTTACATTACAAGCAGTGACATGCAGAGGTTTGATGATGCCTGGGGCCAACTCTTTGATTGTATGCCCCTAAGACACAAGCAAGTAGGCAGGGGGTGGGAAAGGATTATTCCGGTCTCGCTTATCAAAACATGGATCCATATTCACATCAGCTGTAGGGCACTTGTAAAACAAAGTTAATAGAGACAATTTCAAATTTCAAAAACTAAAATGTAACCAAATCACCTTTAAATGAGGAGACCTTGTTACCAATCTGGTACTCTGCTTAAATTCATAAAGTCTAGGTACCGAAGAGCAAAGTTCATCAGAACAATTGCCATGAAAGTATTTGTAGAAAAAGCACAGGGTAGCTACATTTTGGTGGTGGGAAAATGACTGAAGCCAGAATGCCATATCAAGACCAATAACATTACAGATTCTTATAATTATAAATTTATTCTACTAACATATCAATATGGAAGTTGAATAAACTCAAATGTTTTCATAGTTAAAATCCCATCTTTTCTCTTCTGTTTATTTTTTTCCCTAAATTTCCCCCAAGACTTGGCTTGAGTGCCACTTAAGGTAGAGGATAAGTTAAAATGGTAATGATGAAGGAGGTGAGAGATATGAATAAAAGAAAAGGCATGAGGATAAGAAGGATAGCTAACACTAGCCCTTGACTTGAAGAGATCAGGATTAAAATGTTCATAGTAGCACACATGTGGGGGTCTGCTTCAAAAAGTGGCAGTTCTTGGGCAAAAACTTTCTGGGTGAAACTTCCTCCTTATATTTGAAACATGGCAGGGTGGGGAAATAAGATTGATTTGACTCCAGGGTGTAGCATGATGTGTCATGCTCAAGAATGGAAGTTCAAGAATGGAACTCGTCTGAACATTTTTCTATGAAAATTCCAATAGAATGAATATCAGTCTTGCAATGGGAGGGAGCTGCTGTAGATAGAGTAGAAAATCAGTTAACCCCTCCTCCCAAAATAAACAAAACTGTTTAAATGATTTTGAATCCTATCAAGACTAAAAAAAGTGAAGATTGAGTAGCTCCAGCTTAGATATAGCAGCAGAAATCCATTATTGGTGTAATCTGACTCTTGTAAAGAGAAGGATATTTCACTTTATTAATACCTTGCTTGATAATCCTTCCTTAGTTGCCAGTTGTGATGCACACTTGGGTGATAATGTTTCTTTTTTATTCCCCTTCCTTCCTTAAGTAATAAGAATCCATGCTTGGATGATAATGCCTCTTTTCAATTTGGCAGATTCGCACAGTAAGTCAAATTAGTCTGTCTTGCTATTTAACCCATTTTGAGGAGGAGAAAAGATGGAATTGCCAATAATTGGTTTACACTTGTGTGAGACATGATATCGGATGTGGTTTTTGGTGTTTTGTGAATTTATCTTCAGATAACGTCCTTATCACAATATACAACAGTTTTGGCCTTTTGTAAAAAATGAAAAGATAACTAGTACAAACAAAGATATATTTTGCATGTAAAAATAAAATTTGATAGATCTTGGAAGGTTTGTATGTCGGACATCTCAGTCCTTTAACATATATATAAGAGAGAGAGAGAGAGTGAGAGGGCGTTTTTATATTGTTAATATGTATATATCTATGTATTTTTTTTTTTTATTTTTATTTTTTTTTTTTGACATTAAGGTTCATCCTTTACAAGGCCAGGTAGAAGGTTACATTAGGAGGCCATTTTTGTGTATAGGTGTTTAGAGATAATGGTTAATCTTAACCTTGAACAGGTTGAGGTTGTAGTGATCAGAGAAACATCCTGTTGGAAGTTGGTTCCACAGAGCAGTGGTTTACAGGAAGAAGCTGCTCAAGTGGAACTTACTTCTCACCAATGGAATACAGAGGGAATGTGGTTAGCATTGTGTGTTCTTGCCCTGAAGGATTGACTTTGCAGCACCAGGGAATGTAGTTCATCCAAGCACTTTCTATGGAAGTAGCAGTAGAGCAGCGAGAAACTTGCCACATCCAACCTGTGGAATAGAGGTTGGAGGTTGGGGAATAATTTGTCACCCACAAGAGCTAGGCAACTCTTTTGACCTCACTCTCCAGTCTTGGTAGAGTGAGGTCTGGGCAGCTTCTACCCAAATATAAGAACAGTACTCTATTTTTTGACTGATAAAGGTAGAGAATAGCAAGAGGGGGTTAACTACTTACTAGAATTGTATAGTCAGCCGGCTATTTTACCTGCATCCTTAGCAATGGATCATATGTACGAGTTCCACTTGAGGTTGGCTGTGAGTTTCAGGCCCAACAGTCTTTCAAGGCATGGTGCTTTCTCGAGAAGACCTCCGTTCATCCTGATTAGTAGTAGTTCAAGGTCAGATCAGTGATGATAGAATGTAACTAGCTTTGAGGCATTAAATGATAACCAACCAGTTTTTACCCCATTGGGTAGTTTGTGCAAGATTGGAAGAGAGATCAGTCGCCAATCTCTGACCATTGAGAGTTTCTATCACTACAATACCATTTCATAGCATATTTATATTTAAGGGAATATAACAAACTCAAATGGAAGTCGAACTCACCTCTCCAATTTCTCATTCTGAGCCATTTGTTGTGGCCTGTTTAGGGGCCAGAAAGAAAGACACAGAAGACGAAGGTAAATTGGAAAAGTATATTGAAGATATATACAAAACAATAGTGTTAGTAATGAGTAGATTAGCACTGCGTCTACTACTCCACTTCACTTTACACTCTGTGCTCCCATCCAACTCTCGCAGTTTGTATTTATGAGAGAAGGAAGAGGGTTTACCACAACACCATTATACATTAAATCCCTCTAAACATCCATATACAGCACCTAGTATTCTCAAGTGGTTACCCATCTTAGTATTGACTAGGCTTGATGTTGCTTAACTGCCATGATGAGATGAAAGTCAGCATTTCAACATAATATGGGTGTAGTTTATATAGATATTATTACATGTTAATGTTTTTATTTCCACCAAAACACTTGCCTGGCAATGGAAACTCATACCAATACGACTAAATGAAATGAGGCAGAATATATCTCTGAATCACTGTCAATTAGTTTCATTAATTTAATTTCATTTAATTGAAAAAAATATTGTCATGAAATTTGCAATCTTCTAAATCTAGAGTCCAAAATAAATTCGTCTCAACCCTTATTGCTACTACTGCAGAACTACATTTTGTTTTGTTTTTTTCAATCATTTCACAACAAGCAAGGTGATAAAGCCACTAAGATGCTTGGTGTTACTGAGAGTGAAAGCAACTGAGAAAATATTATTGAGCAGAGAAGACAAAAGACCAGGATTTAAGGAGACAGATGATGATTAATGTTGTATTTATATTTTTGAAGATCATAATTCTTAGGAAAGCAAGCAGCCAGAATAGAGTTTTACAAGCAAAGAGTACACAAGAATAAATTATAAGCAAAAAACTCATAGTTACATCCAGCCATTTTAACTGTAAAATGATTAGAAACTAACAACTAATCTTGTACAGTGTAACCCAGATATAAGAGAGTTGTCGGAACCGGGGAAGAAGTCTCTTATATTCGGGTTTCTCTTATATCCGGGTTTGGCCTATTTTGTTTAGGTAAGTATGGCTCTAATTTGGAACCAGAGAAAATTTATCTTATATCCGGGTTTCTCTTATATCAGGGTCTCTTATATCCGGGTTACACTGTACTATGCTTAAATCCATAAAAGTTAATGTATCAAAGAGGAAAGCTCCTCAGATTAATTGCTGTGGAAATATTTATAGAACAGGCACAAAGAAGCTACATTATTATGGTGGGGGGGGGAGTGAAAAGTCATCAGTGTAAATGGAAACTGTTTAGAAAATATTTCAAATATTTTAAACAGTGTCTATTTCCACTGATGTTCCTTTCAACTATGAGTTTTTAGCTTCGGATATACAATCTTAACAATTTAGCATATTTTACACGGTGTTGTCATCAGACATGGAAAAGAAACGACAAAAGCTCCTCCAGAAGGTAGCAAAGGAAAGTGAGAAGAAAAGACAAAGTATAAACTACAAGAAGACAGAATGCAAAATTTATCAGCAAAAGGATGAACCCAAAGTGCATATTACCAATCGGAGATACTAAAAGTACAAAAATTTAAATATCTGTGAAGTGGATGGAAAGTGCAACACTAAGATGTATTGGGATGGCCAAAGTTGCATTCCAGAAGCTAAGCAGAGTATTAAGAGACAGAAAAATTTCATTAGAAACAAAGAAAAGAGTACAGAACTATTATGTGATATTTGTCCTCCTGTATGGCAGCAAATGCTGGACAATCTCCTCAAAGATGAAGCGATGACTTGAAGCAACAGAAATGTGTTTCTACAGAAAGATATTAAGGATACCATGGGCCAAACATGTGAACAACAACAAAGTTTTGGTGAGAGTGGAAACAAATAGAAAACTTATACTTAACATCAGGAAGAGGCAGTTGAATTTTCTAGGGCAGGTAATGAGGAAGGAGGGCTTGGAAAACCTGATACTCATGGGACAGATTGAGGACAGAGGAAAGCAGCACGTAATATACTTGATGAGCTTGAGCAAATGGATGACGGAACAGGATTTGAGAAAAATAACAAAAAGACAAAACTTATTAAGGGACAAGAAAGATGTGGAGGGTCATAATTGCTTATGTCCAGAAGAGACACAGCACATAAAAGCAAGCATCATCAGCTATACTTCAACCTTAGTGGCAGGGTGAAAAGTAGATTTGGTTTGATTTAGTTTGTTTAATAGTATATCAACTTTTTATGGACCATTTAACGCTAAAATTTTATTTTCCTGTGAGCTTTGATAATTTTTTTTTTACCAAAAATGTAATGTTGGTAATTTTTTTACTTTGAAAATGTATTGCTGTTAATTTTTGGAAATTTATTTTTACATTTTCATGTTTTAATCCCAGTTTTGGGGTTCACTATTTACCCATAGCTGGGACCCTAACAGGTGCTACCACCCTGGGTCAGGGTGGATTTGGGAACAACAACAATGAAGAGGTTGTTCCACGTTCCTCAAAACCTCCCAATCAGAGGCTTTGCTGCCGGATATAGTTTAACATCATACCCAAGACAAAGTGAAATGTAGATGCACCCTGAAAATTAAATTACAATAAGTATAAAGTGCATTTACGTATTAATATTTTTGTTTTGCCATCTCGTGTCTATACATGTTTTAACTAATTTTTGACTAAATTGCTTTAATAAAAAAACAGTTTTTAATTTTATTAGGTTGGTACAAAAATAATGACGTAATAATGTCGTTTTTTGACGTATTTTTTAACGTCAAAAAACAACATTATTACGTCATTATTTTTGCACCAACCTAATAATAGACAAAATAGAATGTTTCTCTGTATTGGTTAGAGGCTTTGGCATCACTCACATCATACCAGCAGGGATAGCCTTGTGTTCACAGGAATAAAAACATACACAGAAATAACAGTAAAAAAATGCTAAATTGTAAATTAAAATCATTCAGTTTATTTATTTGTTTTTGTGTACTGGTGTGCATATATTTTAGTTCAAAGAATTTTATGGTTGCATGTGATAAAAGGAAGACGTCACTTCATATTATAACAAGCAATGAGAGGAGTTGGACGTCTTGACTTACCAACAGTCATTAGTGAAGAGACTGAATCCAGCATTTTTTGGCGTGAAGTCCATTTTCAGACAGGAAATGTTTCTGCTGCATGGTGGTATAACTTTTTTTTTTTATTTTGGTTTATATAATTTATTTTAAACAAAGTTTTAATGTTATTTGTTTTATTTTATTTATGATATTCATTATTATTATTATTATTTTATATTTTTATTTATTAATAATATGTCCCTGCAAGGCCAACTAATTTTATTAATCATATAAATCTTGCCATGAACCCATCTTGAATTTAATTCTTATAACCTGTTATTCTTGTGTAAGACCAGAAATGAAAAAAAAAATCAGGAACGTATTTTAATTCATAATAGCATGATAAATGACTTTGCGATTGTCAAATATTACACTAAAAAACTGTTTGTAGCAGAAGCCTGCATAATAAACTCCCAGTCATCAAATAAACAATCTTTATGTATGTTTCATTAAATAACTTAAGAAGAAGCTTAAATATTTAAACAAAAAGTTATAATGATTTTCTTGACAAAATCTCATATTTTTCCCAATGACTAAATAAAATATGAAAGAAGAAAATTATTAACACATATCACAGAAGTTTGTTTGGTTTCCAAGGGAAAACAATATTTGGCTTTCATGATTTGATTAATTTTATTGGACAATGGACAGAATAGCTATCACATTACAGGAGATAATTGCGTTTTTTTCCAATTTTTTTTATTCTATTATACAATGATTCTATCAAACTAGCATCTTCATCTTGGTTGTTTTTACCACATCTCTTTGAAAACATTTTTATTACACATTTTGGACAAAAAGAAGACTTATAAACAGAATCAGGAAGAGACATCTGAAATTTCATGGACACATAATGAGGAAGGAGAGGGAAGTTCAACATGGTATAATGGTGTTGTGGGCTGGTGTACACATTGAGTCATAAACACACGTGTCTCCTGAAATGCCTACAACCAACGTGGTAGATTCAGCGTATGAGTCCACCTAAAAAATCAAATGAACAACAAGGAGCAATATATCTGTGTACAAACAAATAATACCACATTAATAACAAAAGGTTTACAAGTGACAAACACAATAATGTGTGTAACAAATGAATGAGGAAACTTTTTGGTCAAAAATATGTGAAGTGAGTGAATATGCATACATACGTGTGTGTGTGTGTGTGTGTGTGTGTGTGTGCGTGTGCGTGTGTGTTTCATGCGTTTCCCAAAAGGGAACCTGTTATAATCATGTTCTTCTGCAAGAAATGTATATGTTGATGTAAAAACTACTGGCAAGAAAAAATATTGCCGAGTACTTACAGTCCAGAAAACGTCCCCTAGTAATGTTTTCGAAAATTAGGAGAAGGCAAACTGATAGTACATTAGCAAGAAAGATATATATTTTAATTGTTTTTTAAGGAAAGGAGCTAATTCACCAATCGTCATATTGGTGGATGCTACAATGTTTAGCAAGCTTGTCTCATGAGATCTATTAAGACTGAATAGTGAGCTTGGTCCTCACTTGAGTGTACCATATTTTCAACCTTGTGTCACATCTAAGCTACGCTTGGAAAATCACCATAATGAGGAAGGAGAGCTTGGAAAACTTAACTCTCACAGGGTATACTGAGAGCAAGAGATAAGGGAAAGCAGATAGCCACCTACCTGACAAGTTTGTTTGAATAGATAGAAAAACAGGTGTCGGGGGTAGCAAAAGGAGAAACCTGCTCAGGCCCACAAGGGATAGGAATTTTTGAAGAACCATGATAGCCCATGAACAGAAGGGATGCAGTAGCACATAGAAGAAGAAGAGCCTTATCATACTTTTTTTTTTTTTTTATAACAGGTCTATCAGCCTTGATATTATTCGACTATGACATATGTTCACATCAAAAGGTCACCAGTGTGGATAGGGGATAGGATAATTATCTTATAGGAAACTTTTGGAATAAAATGAACTGACTGAAGGGTTTAAAATAAATAAATATATTTTTATTTATTTTCATTAGATTGAGGAAAGAGTCTTTTTTATATTCAGTATAGCTGTCTGGTTTGGAGAAATGCTCCATTTGTGATAGTTTGAAGTTCAGACTATGAAAGAGATATCAGAAATTAGGTCAGTGTCAATCTTTAGCTCTGAACAGGGCCAAAATATTGTAGCAGATGACCTCTTAACTGCCTCTTCAAGTATCATGCATGGCTGCTTTATTTGGTTCTGTTCTCTCCTGCTGTTTGTTCTGCCTCTGAGAGTTGTCAAGTTTCTATCCTTTTGAATAGTGGCAGAAACTTTGGTTTGGCTAACATCAAAAGTCTCTTTTTGTCAGTTTTTTTGATTGGCCAAAATGATTTTAATTTCTGGCATTCCTTTCTTTTTCATTTTTTTCATAATGGAAGTTATGTATAGAGCCTCCCTGAGTTTTGGTATTTTTCAATCATATATAAGTAGGCTCTGCTCCTGCACTCTTCTGGTGTTTTTCGTTGGGTTCAATCTTCTCTTCTTCTTCCTCTTTTTATTTGAGGGTTGCCATCTTGTTAGTTGAGAGAATTATAGAAAGAGAACTTTAGAGAGAGAAAGAGATAAGGTTTTAAAGGAAAGTACAAATGTCTTTATTTTAATTTGAATTTAGTTTACATATTTTATTTTTATCGGGACTCACTATACAACAATGAGTCTTTTGAGCTTATGTCCTTATCTTGATTGTTTTTATCATAAGGCTTCTTTGAAATAAGGTGTTTTTATTAAATAATGTGACCTTTGATCTTACATCCTCATCTTAATTGTTTTCATTCACACATGGAAATATTGTTAAAATATTACCGTATCTCAAAATGAGTTTGCAATTCAAATTAAAATTTCTAGATTTCAATGTCTTTTTAAATTTTCACATGGACTTAAATTTGAATTGGTTTTATCTTACAATGATGCATAATAATGGTCTTGGTATACCTAAACTGATTCCAAATTATATGAATATATATTTTAATAAAGTCACCCCAAGCAAGGTGATAATACCACTATGATACAGAGGGGCAACTGGGAGTGAAAGGGAAGAAAGATAATTGATAAAAAACTGAAAATCCAATCTTAAACAGCAAACAAGGAAAAAATCCTTACACATGCATTATTATTATTATAATTATTATTATTAATAACCTTTAGCACTCTGCATTGTTAACTTTATTTCTCTTTTTACTGCATTCTTTTTCAAGGCCTCTCAGTTATAGTATCCTTATTGTTAATTTCACTCAATGTTGTTTTCTGTTGCCATAGCAGGATATGAAAACACAACTTTTTCTTTTTACGTGCACTGTCCTATCAGGACGTAGGCGACCATGGCTCTCCACCTCTCTCTATTTCTTGCAGCTTTCAACAAGTTCCTTCCCTCTACTACCTCCCCCAAACCACGTTCTATCATTCACTTGCTTAAGTCCGCCAAGTATGTCACATGTTATTTTCCCTTGTCTGTCTTTCCCTCAATTTGACCTGTGAGTATCAGATTCTCCAGGCCCTCCTTCCTCATTATGTGTCCCAGAAACTTCAGCTGCTTCTTCCTGATGTTAAGTATAAGCTTCCTCCTGACAACACACAACTATGAAATTCAAACACTATTGTTTAGAGTACAGAGTCACCTTCAGTGGCAGAATAAACTTAGTATACAGTAAATGACGTCACATACAGAGTGATAATGGTTAATAAATAGAAAATATACATTATTTACATTCTTCGGACTATTGTCCTCATCTTTGTTGCCATATTTATCACATTTCGGCCGTTGTACGCTCCGGCCTTCTTCAGGTGGTTGGAATGCCGAACTGAACCCTTTATTTCGCTCACCGTGATGAATATGGCAACAAAGATGAGGACAATAGTCCAAATAATGTAAATAATGTACATATTAACTCATCTCAGAAATATAAACAGACTCCAAATAGAAAATATATTATCATCAACCAAAGAAAAAATACTTGAATAATATAAATGTAATTTCATTGAATTATACTTGCTTTTATTTCTAGTATAATATTTATAATAATTAGTTTACTCATACCATAAAATAATAATGATTGAATTTTGGTAATTTTGCACTTTTATTGGTTATATTTTTTCTAGTACTTTTATTTCTACAATGAACTTTATTTTTGAAATCTATTTTTGAATAGAATTCTATTTTTGAAATCATTAAAAGTAAAAATATCCAAAGAAAGCTAACATTAAAGAAAATAAAAATAATGTATTAGCTGTTTGATCTCCACTTAACTAATATTCTCTGCTTAGAGTAATATGGGTCACGTTTTCTTTTTGGCATCAAATAATGGCACCATGGAATATCTCATTACTAAAAAAGGGTGATCAAGAAGCATGACCAATAAATACATAAAGTTGCATTGTGTTTCATATTATAGTAGAGATCTTCAGCTATGTGTTAATAACAGGGTAGATTGGGCTTTCTAGCCTTGGGTGACAACCAGGCTAAAAGAAGGAAAATTCTGAATTCGAACCATGGAGAAAGTAATGGAAATCACTTCACCATTTTTTCTATAAAGTCATAGCAATTCTTTTATCTGCTGTGTCTCTTTAGAATGTTGGTAATCATAGCTCTCCTCAATTTCCTTTGTAGCTCTTAATAAATTCTGTCTTTTTATCTCTACTAAAACTTGTTCCATCACCTATTTATTCAAGCTTGTTAGGTAGGTTATGCATTGTTTTCTTTCTGTTCCTCTTACCTTCAATCTGTCCTGTGAGTATCAAATTTTCCAAGCCCTCTTTTCTCATGTGCCCTAGAAATTTATTCACAAATATTTAAAAGAAAAAGATGCCTTGACTACATACATCCTGAAAGCTATGATATTTTTTAGAAAAATGTATCTCCAACATTCTTGCCAGGAAGGAATAGGACATTTAATGCAAAACATGGTTAAAATCTAGAATATAAGCACACTACTTGAAAAGATTTATATTTAGTCTTTCTCAAAATAAAAAAAAAAATTGAGTAAAGTTGGTTGCTGGGTTCAGTACTGAGAAGAGCTGCCAATCAGACCCCGAACTACTGCCAGTCTCGATGAACAGATGTCCCCTCGAGGAGGCTCCGTACCTTGAGAGAATATTGGGCCTCAAACACACTCGGCCTGAAGTGTAACTCTTACATACGATCCATCACTAAAGATACAGGTAAAATGATCAACTCCCTGTACTGCTTCAGTAAGTACCTGACTCCTCATGTTATCCTCAGCCTTTATAAGAGCCAGATCAGGGTGAAAATGAAGTACTGTTGTCATATTTAGAAAGAAGCTGCCTAGTCTTCACGTTTCCAGTGTTGACATAGTTCAAAAGTATCTCCAAGTCCTTGTTGGAGAAGAATTATTTTCAACACTCCAAACTCTCACTCATAGTGGGTAATTGTAAACCTCTCACTGCTCTACCAATACATGGAAGGTGCTCAAACAAACTGCATTCCTTGGTTCTGCCAGGTCTAACTTTCACAGCTAGGACCCACCATGCCACTTACATTGTAGCAAAACACCCACATTCCCCTCCGTATTCCATTAGTGAGAAGTAAGTTCAATTTGAACACCTTCTTCCTGCAAACTACTGCTCTGTGATAGAGACTCCCAAAAGGATGTTTCCCCGATCACTACAATCTTAGCTAGTTCAATTCTAGAGTTAACTACTACCCATATAAACTACCCCTTAATGTAACCTTCTAGGTCAAGTGGCCCCTGGGCCTAACTGTTAAAGAAATAAAAAAATATCAAATAATACAGGATTGGTTTGGTTTGTTTTATAGAATATCAATCTTTTTTGTGTTATTTAATGCTAAATTCTATTATTTTGATAAAAAAATACATATATAAATACAGGTTTGATATGCATGAGTCAAAAAGGTAGATATTGGTTTGGTTTGCTTGAGTATCAAAAAGATAGAATGTGGTTTGGCATGCATGAGATTCAAATAAGTATTATAGATTTGGTTTACAAGATAGTCGAAACAGTAGACATAGGTTTGGTTTGCATGAAAGAAAATGGTAGACATAGGTTTGGTTTACATGAGAGTTCCAAAGTTAGACATAGGTTTGATTTGCACAAAAGTAAAAAAACGTAGACATATATTTGGCTTTATCAAAAAATAGTTATTTGAACATTAAACAGTTGGCACCTTTTTTGTGAGGGTTTTCACCACTCTGCATGGAAATGTGGCCAGTGTATTCCTGACCCTAACCAGCAAGGAAAAATAAAACATGAGAAGCTTAAATTAATTATTTATTCATTTAATTGTTCATAGCTGGGATTTTTCTTTAATTTCATCTTTAATGTTAAGAAAAAAAAACAACTCCTTTCTGATCAAAAGCATTAGCTGCTTTCATAAAAAAAAACACCATTTATTATGTTGGTCAGCTTTTATTTTTATTTTTTATTATTATTTTAATAGATTTCTACAACAATAATTGTCTTAAGTCTTTTTAGTTTTGGTCAGAAATAAAAAGAAAGCAATTAACATTCTCTTAAATTATATTTAGCTCTGAGCCAAGTCACTAAAGAGGGCATCAGTTTGTGCTTCATTAAATAAGCTGAAAAGAAGCAATAATTCACCATCTTTCTTCATGTTAAGGCAAATGAAATATGTTTGTATGTTTGGCTTCCTGAGCTGAACTATTTTCAAGCTGACCAAAGTCAGTCAATGTAATTTAAAGAAAAAAAAATCAACTAATTTAACCTACATGACAAAAAAATTTGATAATTTTTTTTCTTTTTGATTTTTATCAGGTGAGATGCAATTTCTGTTTGTTATTTCCTTTGCAAATGGATTTCTTTATCTTTGCATATAATTTCAAAGAGAATTCAGGATTTATGCTGATGAAGATGTAAACATTATATCATAATTTGACAGTATAGTTTTCATTGATTGATTTATTTTTAAAACTTATCAAACCATTTTGGATTGTAAGAACAATGCTTTTTTTTTATGAGTGAATATTGCAGTAACAATTTTTTTGAATTAACAATGATTAACTAGATACAAGTCCTGCTATTTAACCTATAGCTAGTGGCAGTAGAAATGGATTTATATCTTTCCCAAGTATATTTGTGCATAAATGACAGAACAGACAGAGCATGTAAGCAACAAAGTTTTAAGGACAAGGGAAACAAAAAGAACACTTTGAATAAGAAAGAGATAAAATTTCTAGGACACATAATGAGGAAAGAAGGGTTGGAAAATTTGACATACACAGGACATACTGCAAGAGGGACAGGAAAAAAAAACAGGGATTAACTTACTAAACAAGTTTCTGGAAATTAATGCCAAAAGAAGGAATAGTAAAAAGATAACCATTGCTAAGAGATACAATGTATAGGAAGTTGTGGAGAACCATTGTCGCCCATGTCCTGAAGGAACATGGCACATAGAAGAAGTGCATTTTTCTGTATCTTGAGTCAGTGACTAACAAATAGCAAATAAAGTAGAATAAACATGAAGAACTCGTCTTTTATAGCCTGTGTTGATTATGATATATATGTATGGAAAATGATATATAGCGTTTTATATATCAAGAATGATTTAAAGGGAAGACAGTATGACAAATAGAAAATGTTTTTGTGCAAAGCGTTTCATCCTTTTGGACTTCATCAGACTAAATTAATGTTTAATTAACAACACAATGATGGATATTTAATAACAAAAGTGATGGAAACATCAACAAAAATGGAAGGGATCTAAATGAAATCAGCTAGATTATTTACTCCAAAACATATATTAAAAAAAATTAAATTTAAAATTCTCAGTATCCTTTTTCCTCCATACACATGTGTAGTCACATCAATGTAACCATCAATTTAGTCTGATGAAGTCCCAATGGACGAAACATGTGACACCATTATGCTTTTATTCCAATTCCAGATTATAGTTTCTGCTTTGGAAAGATTTATAGTGGGTCAGCCAATTTGTATTGGTTATAAATAGAAATAAAAACTGACCTCTACAATTTTTACAATATCAAATGTAACAAAGACAACAACAAGAGAAATAATCAAGTAGAAGGAATTATGAATTTGTTCAATAATAAATATTTTTTATAAACACAACAAATACATAATATATAGTGCAAAAGTTGATAAACACAATAGAGTTCTTTGGTGTGTGTTACTGAAAGAATTTGAGTTACTGTACTGTATGTGTGAAAATGAGAAGGTGTAGTTAGCTATATTTGTTTTTATAGGAAAATTAAACAGTTGTTTTTGTTTTTGTATTAAATAGAAAAAAGTATTGTTCTTGACTCACTGATTGTTATAGTGTTATCGCTCATTAACCAGAGATTCTTCTTGTGGAATAGAATATTTTGTGGGAGTGAGCGTTAAGCCTGGAAATGGTTGACAAGGTTTGTTGTTGTATTGAAGATAAAGTTCATCTCCTTTCCTTTTCCAATGAAGTCAAGTGAATTGGTTCAATATTTTAAGTGCCCACTGACCAAGTCGCGTCGAAGTTTTGTTTTTATTAGTTCTCTTGGTCACGTGGCGAGGCTCGTGAACATGTTTACATTTTATGGCGTCAACTAGAGGTCAAAATTTGGGTCGGTACCTTCGGACGTAGTTGACGACACCTAATTAATATTTTACAACCAATCAAAATACATCAGTTGTTATATTTGGTTGGGAGCCTCTATGTGTTTAACTTGCACAAAATTTAAGATTTAAAAAAAATGTAGGAATCTGATTCTACAGGTTTATCTTGATTTCTCTTTCTTGGAATGCTTGATAGAGGATTTTGATTTTTTTGTTCAAGATCATTCTTATCTGAACTATTATGAATACCTCCTCCTCCCAATCATCATCATTACATTGGCAACAGGAGGGAAAGCAGGATCATTGTCTTCTATTGATAGATACATATGGGACATGGTATGGAATGCTTAAATGATCAGTACAAATGTCTTCACATACGTGTTTGTCAATACACAGGGCATAGTTTTGGGAAAAATTAAATAGACTGAGGCATAGATAAATAGTAAATAAGAGTTCAAAGGTATATAAGCCTATACTCCTGTTCAAAAGACTGGGAAGGAGTGCAAACAGCATAGTCGGCAAACCTATCTACTCCTATTGAGGAAAGAGAAGGAAACTGAGAGTTGCAATAAAAGCAATTCAAAATTGCCAATAAAGAAAGAAAAGGAAAATGCTTTAGAATGAATTGGAAACCCAGGAATCTTAAACAGGAAACAAGGGATAAAACTCTACTCTTATTCAAAGACTGGGGAGGAGTGCAAATCGGATGATAGGCAAACCTATCTACATTTATTGAGGAAAAAAAATAAATAAATAGTAGATAAAATGTAAGAAGTATATAGTTGAGAGATTTCAAACCCAATCCTAAAGATGAAACATGGAATAAACCTCTTCTCCTGTTCAAAAGACTGGGGAGGAGAGTGAACAGGACGATAGGTGAACCTATCTACTCCTATTGAAGAAAAGAAAGAAAAAAAATTGAGTTGCAATAAAAGCAAGGCAAATAAATAAAATAACTGATCATAATTACTTTAAAGAAATATAATCAAACTTTATAAATTGAATGTTGAAATAATATTATTATTATTATTTGGTGACTTTAGACAAATATAACCAAACTTTATAAATTGAATGTTGAAATAATATTATTAGGTTGGTGCAAAAAATAATGACGTAATAATGTCGTTTTTTGACGTTAAAAAATACGTCAAAAAACGACATTATTACGTCATTAGTTTTGCACCAACCTAATATTAAAAGTAGAAAGAAGAAACAGTTATTCTGCATATGTGAAATTTGAGTAAATAAATGTTTCCTTAAAAAATACCTTTTGCATATTAAGTTTGACGGGAAACAAAATGGAAGGTGTACTTCAGAATAAACATGCAAGATTTTGAATTTTATATATTAGGTTGGTGCAAAAATAATGACGCAATAATGTCGTTTTTTGACGTATTTTTTAACGCCAAAAAACGACATTATTACGTCATTATTTTTTGCACCAACCTAATATCATTATTAATATTTGATGGCTTTAGACAAATATAACCAAACTTTATAAAGTGGATGTTGAAATAATATTATTATTAATAATATATTATATTGACTTTAGAGAAATGCACACAACTTTCAGAAAGTAAAATGAATGTTGAAACAATATTGCAGCTGAAGAAAACAAAAAAACATTGGTTGTATAATTATTTAAAATTATTCTTTCTAAAATTAACAAAAAATAAGATAAGTGCTATTAGATTAAATTCTGGTGGAAAAGCGAAATAGAATCCATTTATGCAATACTCCTGACAATTTGAATCAATTTAAGATTGGGTTATTGTTCAGCCTTATCCATCATTGTTGACAGATGAGACAAATTGAATCTGAAAATGAACGCAACACTGTTTAACGAGAAAATTTGTGCTTTTATCCCACATGATCCAATCCCAGTAGAACTCTTTTCATTGATTTGAGATGGGAGTTGACTAAAACAGATTTCTCTTCTGTATAACTCACATCATTTTACATATGGTGCTCAAAGATATTTTTTTTTAGTAGAAACTATGATTATTGTAACCAAATAGGTTCTTAGCTCTTTAAGAGAAAAGCTTGTAAAACTTATGACTGATTTTTAATGAGAAATTTAAAAAAATATTATTTATGATAACAGTATTTTGCAGTTACCTTTTTTTATCTTTTGTAAAGAAAATAAAATAAAATGAATAATGTCTAGTCAGATAAAATAAAGAAATCATTAAATAATTATAATCAATTATAATTTTATTTATTTGACTTGCTTTTATTGCAACTCTTAGTTTTCTTTCTTCAATATGAGTAGATAGGTTTGCCTATTGTCCGGTTCCCGCACCACCAAGGTTTTTGGGACAGGAATAGAGTTTTATTCCATTTTTCATTTTTAGGATTTGGTCTCAAGTCACTTTTCAAGTATATACTTATTACATTTCTGTTTAAAACTCTGATATTTTATCTACTACTTATTTACCTTTTTTCATCAGTAGGAGTAGATAGGTTTGCCTACCATCTGGTTTACACTCCTCCCCAGTCCTTTGAACATGAGTAGAGTTTTATCCCTTGTTTCCAGTTCATTCTAAAGCATTTTCCTTCATTTTCACTACCGAAAATTAGTTGCTTTTATTGCAACTCTCAGTTTTCTTTCCTTTCCTCAGTAGGAGTAGATAGGTCCACCTCTCATCCTGTTCACATTTTTCCCCAGTCTGCTGAACAGGAGTATAGGTTTATCCCTGGTTTCAGCTTTTTCTAAAGTCTGCTTCAATTATATACTTCTAATGTCTCCACCTAAAACACTGAACTTTTATTCACTATTTATTGACTTTTTTATTTTTTTTTCCTCAATAGGAATAGATATGTTTGCCTATCGTCCAGTTTACACTTCTCCACAGTCCTTTTAACAGGAGTAAATTTTCATCGCTTGTTTCCTGTTTAAAATTCCTGGCTTTCTAGTTCATTCTAAAATCTTTTCCATCTCTTTCACTACTAGTGGCTCCTTGCATCTTGGTGGTATTATCACCTTGTTTGGAGTGGTGTCTCTTACTTTTTAAGAGAAGACAACTCTAGTAGCCCTTGGGCCTTGTACAGGATAAACATCATTGTAAAAAAAATCATTAGATAAATAAACTGATTCATAAATTTAAAAAAATACATAAAAGTCAATTTAAAAATAATTCATTATTTAAAATTTATTTTTAAAATTATTCAATCATACAATGCTGTTTTTATTCTTTTTTGCTTGGTTTTTCTTCTTTTCAATGCAAGACCTGAAAAAAGAAAAAAAAAAAGGAAACCATTTTGCTCAGAGCAGTCTTGCTTAGCCTTGATTGTTCTCTTTAAACTTCACTAAGACATTTTGTATCACAAAAAATAATGTTTATTGGGAACATAAGACACATTAAATTAATGGAGAAATTACTGATGAGTCAATATGAGATATCAAGTAATTTATTAAATAAATAAATATGAAAACTTCCTGTTAATGGTATTTACTTAGTTTAACTTCTACAAAGTCACATGTGAAGGTCAACCAATGAAAACACACAGGAGTAATGTTACATTTGATGATCTCAATGGATATTTGCCAGTGGCAAGCTGTCTATTTCATTTACTCTAATCAATATATATATATATTTATAATTTAAAAAAATGAATGTACCTGTGTTTATTTTCATATAAATTTTAGATTTTTTCATTAATACTTTTTATATATTTTTCACCTATATTTATTTTTATGATAAATGACTGATATGAAAGATCCAAATAATATATATATAAAATGATGTTCAATATCCAAATGGTTTTCATGTATTCAATCTTATGAATTTATTTGTAAATGAATTTATTAGGTTGGTGCAAAAATAATGACGTAATAATGTCGCTTTTTTTACGTATTTTTTAACGTCAAAAAACGACATTATTACGTCATTATTTTTGCACCAACCTAATAAATGCTTTTTTATCTGCTTTTATTTTTCATTTCTATTTCTATTCATAATATATATATTTTTTTTTACTGATAATATTATATTACTTATAATATCAATACTTTTACCTTTGATATGATTTTTGCCTTTCATCAGCATGATGGTGCTAACCTCCAGGAAAGTGACTTGTCGTACATTCTCAGGCTAACGTTTTCCACTGACATGAAGTGGAAAGATTATATTGAATTGACTGCTAGGTCCGCTGCTACAAAGGTTGGTTTGCTGTGTCATGATAGACAATTTATCTTGCTAGAATCTATCTTACTTATCTACAATTCTACTATTCTTATTATATTGCTACCATATATGGTCTGGTGATCCTGTTATATATTTAGAGATCCTTGATAAAAATCAAAAAAGAATCTGCAACGTTATAGGTCCTGACCTGATACCTCAACTTCAGTCACTTTCTCATTGCTGTATTATAGCTCCCGTATGACTTTAAAACTGTTGAATTCTCTACTGGTTCTATTTATGCAAAACTTCTTTTTTTTCTGATGATCTACTGGGTTGCTAATCTGCACAAATTTTTGACAGCAAAATCTAGAAACATCTTTAAGAGAAAAGAAAACTGATAATCAAGAAAGGCTGAAGAAAGCATCTGCTAAAATAGGATAATAACAGCAACAATGAAATTTTTAGTCTGAATGAATCATGGAATAATGATGATAGTTTACTTCTGAATTTCAGACAGTGAGGAATAACAAAGAACAGAGGCACTGAAATACCATGATAAAAACAACAAAGATGAGGATATTAGTTCTAATAATTCATGGAATAATGACAAAGGCAAACCTCAGGATTTAAAACTGTGAATGTCTGAAGAACACATTAAGTGAAACAAAAACAGCAAAAATGAGACTCCTTGTCTGCTGAATGAAATGACAATAATTCATAGAGGTATAGAAAATGATGGACAATTTTTGTATCCATATTTCATTAATTTATAGCCTGTGTTGATTGAAACAAATATATTTCTTTTGAGCAAATGCATCTTGAAAATCATTATTATTAAGTTTTTTAATCATCAGGAAGATATCACAGTGTGTAGTCGGGAGGATGGAAAGAATTGTAGCTAACGGAAGGTACACAAATCAATACCTGCTCAGTATTGGTTGGGCCACCGTGGAGAGTGGGTATGATGTTGAAAGACCCAAAACCCCTAACGAACCTCAGCTAGAAACATCACTAATGATGTGTACCAAAGCATCCAGTAGATGTATTCTATGAAATGTTAGTGATATCCAATATTTAGCAAATTAATACATACCATGCACACTGTAGCAAACCACTCTCCTTCATATTCCATTGATGAGATGTAAGGTCCACTGGAGCAGCTTCTTCCAATGAGCTGCTGCATTTTTAGTTGGTTCCACAAAGCAACAGTTCCATACATAGATTTTCTGTAAAATTTTATAAATCCCAATTTGAAACTGACTATTTTTACTTGTTAGTTGTTTTCTTGAAAAATGGACATTCCATGTCTATAAATTTTATTTGAAGAAAAATTAACTCTCAGTATAAGCCAGATTATTTTATATATCACTAGAGTGAAGAAATATCACTTTTAAATTGGGTTTTTCGTAGTTGTTATGGTAATAATTATAGTGCTAAAGAACTTCCACAATTGTCTGGACATCTTCGTACAGGGCTTGAAAAATTTGGATAATTCAGAAGTCCAGATAATTAAATACTAAAATTATCAAAACATCATCAAATAACATTTTCAGGTGCTTTGTTTAAAGTTTTGTCAAGTTAATGTTTTTGAAATTTTGCATAAAATTTTGGATGTTTCCAGCTCGCCTTAGATTTTTCTGCCACTAACTCTCAAAGATGGATTAAATTAAATATATTTCTAACGGTAGATTCTGCTGATTGAAAGCACAACCAACTTAAACATTTATCAAACATAATCATTGTTTTAAAATTTTAATTTGGACTTCTCTGCCCTGACTAAGATGTGCTAATTCAAACTTATGTTCTTTGTATGAAAACAATTTGGAAATTAACAAGAATTGAACTGATTTTTATTAGCATTTTTCTCGAAAATTAGGTATGGTTTTCTAAATTCTTAAAGTTCTTGTCTGATATGAAATATTACAATGAGTTTAGTTGGGATAATTTAAAAATGTTGAGAAGTTTTAAGTTTGTTTACATATTACATCCAGTTTAGATAATCAAAGTCCAGAAATTTGGGGTCCAGTCAACCAAGGAATTACTGTACTATTGAAATCTTTCAGTGTTTTCTTTTACAGTGAGCTTCACCCTGAACAGTGCAAACAGTAAGAGAGAGTTTATATTGATAGGAGAAGATAACAGTTAAATCTACACTTGAACAGGTGTAGTGATAGGGAAAACATCTTCTTGGGAATTGGTTCAACAAAGCAGTGGATGGAACTTACTTCTCACTGATGGAATATGGAGGGAATGAGAATGGTTTGCTACAATGTAAGTGGCATGGCAGGTAAAGGTTATAACTGGCAGAACCAAGGAATGCAGTTTGTCCAAACGCTTTCCAAGGAAGTAGCAATAGAGCAGTGAGAGGCTTGACATGTCCCACTGGTAAGAGAGAGAATGGAGGGTGGGAAAATACTTAAAAATAAACTCACAGGCCCTTTCTGAATGATTTCAGATGAAATAAAAGCAAAGTGGGTTGTTTTAGTTTGATTACTCTGATTAGAATCCTTCACATCAAAAAAATATCACTTAATTATATTGTTTAAATTACATGTGAAAACACTTTTGATGACATCACTGTATTCCCTTAGAAAGAAAGTAACTGTGTCTTATATGAAGAACATTTTATGATAATCATAGGTGAACATAATATATTGATATTAATGCAAGACAGCAGAAGACGAGAACAGAAAAAAAATCAATATTTTTCCTCTAAGAAGGAGCATAAAGTTTCCACAAGAAGTGATGTACACTCTTGTTACTACCAATATATAACTTACTTTGTAAAAACTGGTGCCTTACTTGTGAAATACAGTCTTGGAAAATAAAATTGCAACACTTCTTTTATTTTATCTCTTCAGAATGTGGGCAGTTAGGGATCTCCACTGCATCCTCAAAAGATACCTTGTCAATTTTAATGCCTTCAAAACTATACTTCTCTTCATTAATCACCTGAGAGACCCCTCTCTGCCTTCTGTCAGGATGGTTGATGCTAACCTCCTGGAAAATGACTCATTGCACCTTCTCAAACTAACATTCTCAGCTGACATGATGTAGAAAGACTATATTCAATCCATTGCTAGGTCAGCTGCTAAGAAAGTTGGTTCACTGTGTCATGCAAGACAATTTTTCCCTCTGGAATCTATCCTGCATATCTATAAGTCAGCTATTCACTCATGCTTAGAATATTGCTGCCATATATGGTCTGGTGCCTCTGCTATTTTCCTGGAGCTTCTTGATAAGATCCAAAGAAGAATCAGTAATATTATTGGTCCTGATCTGGCAGCTCAGCTTCAGTCATTAGCTCACCCCCATAAGGTTGCTTCTCTGTGCCTTTTTTAGAAATACTGTCATGGTACAGTAATTGTACAGATGAGCTCTTCAGAATGGTACCTGAACTGTATAATTTAAGCACAGTACTAGACTGACATCAAAATCTCATTAATTTACAGTTGAGCTGGCTAGATATAGCCATAACTTCTATGCTAACAGTTTCTTTTGTAAAACGTCTCACTTGTGGAACTCCCTTCCAGCCCCATTCTTTCCAGTCAACCTTAATCTACAAAAATTTAAATATGTTGTCAATCACTATCTACTGTCCTCCTGATTGCTCTTTTCTCTTTCTACTCATTACTAATGTTTCTCTTCCTAATTCCTCCACACCATGTAACCCCTTGCATCTTAGTGGCTATACTTGTCTTGCTTGGAGTGATAGTGATTAAAAAAAAAATTATGTGACTCAAAAGCTACACTGAAAAATTATAGTTAGTACAAAAATCAATGTGATAGCAGTTTGAATCAACCAATCAATGACTCCAACTTCCCAATAAAGCCAAAAAAGTCCTCTCAAGTAGAGGTAAGGAATCCCCCCACCATCTGAGAACCACTGTTTTATGGCATATTGGGTTTTCCTTATTTTATTATAAACCTGGTGCTATGTTTACCAAACATGAATTACGTCAACTATTTATTGTTATGGATCTTGCCGATGACTAAATAAGACCGGAGGATAGTTTTGTTCCTATCTTCAGAGCAGAGAACTCTGGCCTTTCTTGAAAATCTGGTGCCAATGGAAAATATGCAAGTTCATGGACCATGATGCAGGCCATAAAATCTTTAAATAATATACTAAATTAAAACTCTGATTCATCTGAAGTTTAACTAAATACAATGTCAGTTGCCACCAACTGTTCTCCTGATTACTCTTTTCTCTTTCTACTCATTACTAATGTTTCTGTTCCTAATTCCTCCACACCATGTAACCCCTTGAATCTTAGTGGTTATACTGCTTCACTTGAATTGATACCAATTTAAAAAAAATAAAATCTAATTAATATTTGTCCTTATAACATCCCTCCCAGTCCTCTATCATTGTCTCTCTCAAGCCTGCTTATTTTTTTTTTACAATAATGTTCACCCTATACAAGGCCCAAGAGCCACTAGAGAGAGTGAGTTAAAAACAGTGTTTATGGAAATATGTAGGAAAAATAACAGTTAACCGTAGACATGAACATGTTCAAATTGAAGTGATCGGGAAAATATTCTCTTAGTGCCACAAAGTAAGGGCTCAGGGAAGAAGCTGTTTGAGTGAAATTTTCATCTCACTAATGGAATACAAAGGGAATGAGTATTATTTACATTATTCGTACTATTGTCCTCATTATTGTTAACATATTCATTACAATGTTTCAGCCATTGTATGCTCCAGCCTTCTTCAGGTGGTTGGAATGTCAAACTGAACCCTTTATTTCGCTCACTGGGGTAGACTGTTCTAGTTCCATGTGCCATGTTTAATGGATGTCAGTTATCTGTTATCTCCTGTTAATTTCCCTCTAGATACTAAAGAGAATGAGGTTGGTTCAGTACAATATGCATGGTATGACAAGTCTTAACTGGGAAGGTTAGAACTGGTGGAACTAATGAATGTAGTTTTCCCGAGCATTTTCCATGGATTCAATATGTCTTATGTGAGTGAAATTCTACAAGCAATCTTTCCTCAGAAATTTCAACTGTTTTTTTTTCTGATTGTGAAAAGTTCCTTTTCATACCAAATTTTCCTTAAAACTTCCTTGTTGCTCGCATGTTCCATCCATGTTATTCTCAACATCCCTCTGTAGAACCACATCTCTGTTACTTCTTATCTAAGCTTCATCTCTGAGGAAACTGTCCAGCATTCTCTGTCATATAGAAAAATAAATGTTGCATAGCAGTTTAGCATACTTTTCTTTGTTTCTAACAAAATTTTCCTCTCTCTTAATACTTAGTTTCTGGAAGGCATTTTTTCACTATTCAAATGCATCTTCAAATTTCTGTCACATCTTTCACCATAGGTTACAACACTACTCAGATAGTTAAATTTATGTACTTTGTTTGAGGAGGCATGGTGGAGTAATGGATAGCGGCTTGGATTGAGGAATCGGAGAGCTGAGTTCAAATTCCACTTCAATCCATTACATTCACTTACATGTTAATATCCTAGGGAAAGGTATGAATCATCTTCTCCTCCCCACCAGCTACTGGTAAATAACAGAACAGACTGGGTTCTATAGCCTTGGATGGCAACTGGTCTACCGCAGAAAGAAATAGCAACCTACTGTGAGAAAAAATCTGCGTCATCAGTCATGTATCAAAAGATACATGGTCGCCTAAGCATGTATCACAGATGGCAAATAACTGACCTTATTTTAATTTTATTCAAGCTTAACTATACAGTTAATACAGCTGGATAAGCATAAATGATTACATAAACAAAATAATACAGCACACTTTCCAAAAACAGTTTGTATGAACAATACTTAAGCCTTGGTTACATGGTCGGAAGCTAAATTAAATTCAGAAATGAATTTGTTAGGAAAGTTCTGTGAGAGAATGGTTATTCTTCAGATATTGTTGATATTAGCATTAGAGAAAAGAAAATGTGACAATTTCATAAGCCTTAACTGACTCGTTCCCCAAAATGTTACATCTATTTGTATTGACTATGGATTGCTGATGTGAATATGAGAATTGCCAAGCTAATTTTGTTGGTGTAAGAAGTTGTTATTGTTCTGCCAATCGACATATTATTTTTGCCGCCCAACCCATATTGAGACCAACAGGGGAGAATATTCTGCTGACCCGTCATATTAATTCTGTAATTTACAAATTCTGATGTCAGTGCAATGCTGACTATGTAGGCAGAATGGGTAAAAGAATGGAGGCACAGATCAACCAACATATACCAGCCAATATTCCCAAGGGAAAGGTGGCCAATTTACATAGGTATGTTAATATATCAGGTTCAGCAATAGCTGAACATTTGATTAAAAACCAGCAGTGTGTTCGGTCTGATAGTCCAAACCTATTCTCAGTGGATAATGTCAATTATCATATGAAAGTTTTGAAATTAGTATACATTAAGTCAGGGGTCGGTAACTTTTTAGAGAGAACAAGCCAGAAAGCTATGTAGTTTCTCGGAGGAGGGCCATGATATGTACTATAATAAATTGTCTCAACCTCAGGCAGCTCCATCCAAAAGGATGCCTTGGTCTGTAGTTTTAAAGAAAAAACAACAAATTTAATGTTATATTATTTAAATAAAGTTCCTTATTTTACTACAGGAATAACAAAATAACTAGTAACACAAACAACAAAATCCTAAGTTCTTTATTACAAATGAAATACAGTTAGATTATTGTTTGATAACCTCACCATATCAGGGGAAATATTTGTTGACGACAGGAGCAAAACTTCATGCAGGTGGTCATCACCCAACCTTATTCGTAAATGATTCTTCATATATTTCATTTTCAAAGATGGTTGTTCACAAGCATATGTACTTCCAAATAATGTTACCATCATTTTTGCATTATTCAGATCTCATCATTGCTCACATGATATCCTCAGCATCCTTCTGTAGAACTACATCAAGTCTCATCTTCATCCTTGAGGATACCATCCAACATTCACTGCCATATAGGAGGACAGATATCACGTAGCAGCTCAGTGATCACCTATACTTAATTTGTTATAACTGATCCATACACCAAACTATATAAAGTGGTTAGTATTTACTAATTCCACTTCCTGAATTTTTATGATGGATTAAGGGTCGGTGCCATCACTACATTCATTCCAATTCTAAATCATTGTTCCTGTTTGTCTTGAGTACTATTTCTTGGAATAATTGGTAATGGCTTTCTGAAAAAGAATTTTACAGATTATCCTAAAAGGAAAAGAGATGCTACGATAAAGTCTAAGGTCTCAATTTCAAAAGGAATAATTTGAAGGTGAAGGTGTCATTGCCTTAAGTAGGCTATAATTTATTTAAATTTATTTTGTTACTATTAAATATTAAGATATTTTTGGACAGATTGTGTATTACAGTCTGCATTGGAACAGTTTCCATCTTTAAAAATAACAGAAGCAACCATTTTGTTTTCTGCAACTCATTATTTTGAAATACGACACTGAAGGAAAAAGAGAAGAAAAATCTCACAGGATCAGAAGAAAAAAGAACATATGATGTTCTTGCTTATTTTCTGGTATAAATTATTAATAAAGAAAAAAATGATCAAATATGTTTTACAGTCAAATTAGGAGATCAATAGATTCATATGCATAAACCCTTTCTGTCACATGTATACACTAACATATTTACAAGACACTTCTATTGATTACAACATATGAGGACTTGGCAATTCTTGTAATTGAAACAGTTACAGCAGTTCTTGTAACTGAAACAACAAACTACCTATGCATATGATTTGATTATTACAGTGAAGGCCTGTGCAGAAGCAGCCACAATTTTCACAACTGATGAGAGAACTGATTTACAGTGTCTCATAAAGTCTCTGAACAGCCCTCCTCAGCCTTTGAAATCACTTCTGCTTCTCTGAGAATGGTTGCAAAACAAGTCTAAAGAGAACATCCACACACATGCACACGGTATGCGATCTGTAAATTGTTGTATTTTATATTCTTAATTTCATGTTTGTGTGTTGCTTATTTTTGATTTTGTCAACTGCACTGTGACGACAAACAAAAGCGAAATGTTGCATAGTTACATGATATTCAAAAATTTTAAAAGATGCTCCTGTGAAAACCTTTTGTTTATCATCACTTCCCTTGATAAAGTCAAATGACAAAATGTGGTGGGAAAGACTAAATATTATTTGCAGATTGTCTATTTTATTCAATTTGTCCTCTCTACAGTTATTTTCTGAGAACTTTAACACACACATACATACACACACATACATATGTATATATATATAAGATTAGAAACCACCAACTTGGTTTCAACTTTTTTTTATCTTAATTCTACTGAATCCTGGTCTGATTCAACTCTGATCATTAACTTTTTCATTATATATATATATATTTATATATATATATATATATATATATATATATATATATATATATATATATATATTATGGGCGCATGGCCGTGTGGTTAGATACTACTGTTTCCTGGTCTAATTCAGCTCTGACCATTAACTTTTTCATTATATATATATATATATATATATATATATACACTTCATCTTAGGAAGCAGTTGTATATATATATATATATATATATATATATATATATATATATATATATATATATTACACCTTGGTAAAAAATAAGATTTCATTATTTAAGCAAACACAATTACATGTACACACATCTTATTTTTTGCTTTTGGACCAGGCCACTCATATTTGAGGATACCTGTCTACCAGGGTGGCTCGCCAATCACTATTGCAGACACTCACACATTTATATTTGTTCAACACCCACAGAGCCTACCTGTGGTTTATACTGCAACTATGCTGAGCAGACCTTAGTTACAGTTTCTGTGAGAAAGCATGTTATCTAGCATGATCAAAAATTTGAACAAGGCCAGCACGCTCAATCCCTCAGCCATGATGACTTGTGACTTCTCCAAGAGTTCCGTCTACCAAATTTCACTCACAAGGATTGTGTCAACCCGTCGTATGGTTTTCAGGCATTTTCCAAAGGTGCCACATGCTGGGATTGACCTCAATCCAATCTGAAAACATAAGACATATATATATATATATATATATATATATATATATATATATATATATATAAGCCTTATTCAAAGTTAAAAGAACAGAATTTTTCTTTTTACTTCTACCTGAGTAGTAATGTACTTATTTTTTGTCTTGAATAAAAATGGTGTAGTTGGAAATTTTTAATAAAATCTAAGTTTTAGAATTTAAATTTGTTCTCAAAGTTTCTACAAAAAGAAAACAAAAGTGGGTGGGAATATGGAATATGAGAACAGTAATGGTAATGTTAGCTGTTACCTGACAGAAATATTTGGGATTCATTGACCAAACAGACAGTGCTTTTTTCAGTTGGAAATTATAAAATTTTCCTCTGTAAACACTTTTATTAGGAAAACAGGCTTCTCAAGTTCTGTAGCTGATATCGCTCTTTTCAGTATTGATGAGCGTTTCCTTCTGAACCTTCTATTTGAAGTGGTGTGAAATGTTAACATCTTGATTATGTCATTATTTTCTCTTTGAGTTTCATGACTATTCATTTTAGTTATTGGTAGTTCTTCAGTGATGCGCTTTCTGTTATTTGGAACAGTTCTTTGCTTGTGAATCTATAGCACCAGTTGACAATGATCAGAGAAGAAGGATGATATTTGCTAAGACCTTCAGGTTTCACTTGCTCAAAGACATTTTTTACCATTCATCTTACGAAGCAGTTGTATACAACTGACTAGTTATTTCTGAACAGGTTTGGCACCATTCATGTTATTCACATGAAAGTCTTGTTCTGATGAGGCTATTTCAATATATGACTCAAGTTTTCAGGTTGATGTTTTGGTTTCATAGCAATTTGTGCTATCTCTGACACAGCCTATTCTATATTAAATTTTTCTTTTTCTTCTATACTTAATTTACTATTGAGTTTGGAATTTGTCTCAGATTAATTGTTGGTGGAGGAGGATACATTTATTACAAACTCGAGTATTTGGAGAAAGTAGTTTACCCAGATGCTCCCTCACCTATTCTCCTTTATAATAATCTCCATGACATGCAAATAACAGGATATTTTTATCAGGATATCAACAGTAAGAATGAGGACTGGGAGAAGTGTGTTCATGTCTTTCCAAAGGACATTAATGATTAAGGGTTTGAGAACAGGAGCAGCCACAATCTAAATTTGGTTTACCAATTCCATTTAATTTTCTGTATGAAAGTGTAATTATTTCTTGTAGGTAATTACTATAATTCCCCATGTATAATACGCACTTTTTTCTAAAAAATAATAAGCAAAATTAGGGGTGCGTGTTATGCACAGCTACAAAAATAATCTTTAAAAAATTGCTGTTTCATTGGTCAATTTCAGTCGTGAAATGACTACTCACCGCAAACATATGACAATTTGAGACTAACATTTGGTGATTGTGACCCTATAAGGATGTCAAATACAATCATGTGTACATAACAATACTTACAAATGTAAAATAGGAATTATCCTAAAACTAAATCAGAATAATATTATTCTATGTTTAAAACCATTTTTTTTTTTAAATAAGAGTAAGAAATCCTGGCTATAATGAAATTGGAGAGGTACAATTTATAGGGTTTGATTACAAAAAAAAAAGTGATGCATATTATGCATGAGTAGAAGCATTTTCCCACAATTTCAGGACAAATTTTGGAATGTGTATTATACATGGGGAATTACAGTGTTCCTAATTTTCAGATTTTTTTAAAATGGTCAATAAATCCTTGGAAGTGGCAGTTGAAAACCTTATTATTGAAAAGCCCATTTTTATGAAAATAAAAAATGCAGATATTTACCCAAAGAAAAGATTTTATATATTTTGGTGATATCTTGAGAATCCTGAATTTTATTAAAATTGGAATTTTCTAAACATTTGACTTAGATCATTTTGCATCAAATTAAAAATTTATATTTTCTACTAGTTTTATTAATAAAGTTGAAAAATTGAATATCTTTGGTATCTAAAAAAATACTGTGTCCTTTCAAATGATCACAGCTCTTGAAAGATACTTTTTTGTCATTATCTGTGAATTTCTGTGCATTCTTCAGAAAGATAGTGGAATGGTTTACCATTGACTTCTCCAGTGTTTGGAATTCTGTGTTTTCCTTCTCTTAGACAGATTGTCATCCAAGACTAGAGAGCTTACTCTCCTCTGCTATTTAATCCTTACCTGATGAAAGAATGGATGAGTTCATAACTTTTCTGAGGCTATTAGTGCAAAATTAAACCCAATAGAAAAGCTCAGAATTTGAATTCCACTTGCTCATTCCACTTTCTGTGCTGATATTCATTAAAACACCCCTACATCCCAGCTTAGTTGATTATATGAGTAATATAGAATCTCAATATTATTCCGTGTAGACTTTCTATAATACAATGAATATAAAATATAGTTATTTTGTTATGTTATCTTAGAAAATATTCCATTTATGATTTGGAACTGCTCTTTAAAAGTATTAAATTTTGTACTTTCAAAATATATAACCCAATACTTTTATCTAGAATAATATGAAACCATTATGGTTTAATAAATTGAAGGAATTAAAATTAATTTAATATATGAATACATTTCCATTCCTAAATTTCTGTGCCATTAGAGTCTTGTGGAAGAAAAAAAAAACATAGTGTTCTTTTACTCAGTGGTATTAATTCTCTTTCTCACAGCTTTAGCTGAATAGAACACAGAAAAGTTGACCTAAATATGCCAAGACCAGATAAGAGATAGAATTTCTGTCCAGACTGTATGTCTCCTTTCTGCAGGAAGTTCTGCACATTTTAAATTAGAGCTTATTGCATGACACTATCTAATATAATTAATAAGAAGAGAATTTATTATCTTCCCAATATGAGAAATTTGAAAACCCCTCAGGTAAACAGCTTTACTTAATTTTATAATCAGATGAAATCAAGCAGTTAACTTCTGTTTCATCAGACAATAAAACTGTGGCAATTAAAACATACCTGACAAATTGCAACTTGATCAACACCTTTGAGATTTTACTATTTCTGTTTATAATAAAGTTTTCTGGAGAAATATAATAGCTTTTTTTAATCTCTGAATATTTTATGTTGTTTAATTCTTTTCTTCCTCTTTATGCTCTGTGTCTTATCATAATGTGGGAAATCATGACTCTCTACAGCTTCTTATCTTTTGTATATCTTAGCAATGTTTTTCTTTTAACTATTCATCCCAATCCCTGTTCTGCTATCCATTTATGCAAACGCATTACACCAGCTGCTTGTTGTTTTCACCTACCTTTGTTGCCTTTAGTATATTCTGTTAAATTTTCTCTTGTGTCATTATCGTCTCCTAGAAATTTTGACTGTTTCTTTCTGAAATAAAGAAACTGTTGCTTTTTGATTCTAAGTACAATTATCATTTTTGTTCCTATTTGCCTAAAAACTTCTTCATTGTTCACATTTTCAGTCTATAGTATTCTCAATATCCTTATGCAGAACCATATCTTTGTTTCGATAAGTCTCCTCTTACATCTGATGAAATTCTCCAGCATTCGCCAAAATAAAGTGGGATGATATTACATAGCAGTTCATCACTCTTTTCTATGTTTCTAACAGAATTTTCCTGTTTCTTAATACTTTGTTTAGCTTTAGGAGTATATATTTTATTATTCCAATGCACCTTTGTATTTTGATGTTACATTTTCCATTATTTGTTAAAACTCTTTCCAGATATTTAAATTTCTGTACTGAGTTGATTCTGAAATCTTTAATTTGTAGTATGCATCTTGGGCTGTAACTGTTGCTGACACCTTAAATTCATATTAGACACCTTTGTCTTTTCTTCTCACATTCATTTATTACCTTGTCTAGGTATATCTGCAGTTTTCTTTGTATACCTGCCATCAAAATGGTATCATCTGCGTGTCTTAAATTTTTAAGATTTTACCCAACAATAATTTGTTAGAACTTTTAGTTGTCTTAGGATTGCCTTCTTACACTCATATCTGCTGTCTAATATTCTCAGATATTCTAAGTATATTTTCCATGAATTACAGGAATGAGTTTACTTACATTTGGTGCTTTGATCCCAGCATTTTGGCCAGTGCAGTCTGATAGTTATTTGAATTTCCATGAGGAATTATCTTCCCTCTTCAATAACATGTTTGGCTCAGTATCTTTTTCTTTTTTTGTATTGTTCTGATCATAAAATTTCATCTGATGTACTTGTAGAGACATTATTATTAATATTAATAATAATATTATTAATAAATAAAAATATAAAATAATAACAATAGTGAATATCATGAATAAAATAAAATAAAACAACAAAATCTATCTTGTTCAGCCTCATTAGATTTATTTTTATTTTTTATTTTTTTAGTAAGGATCACCCTGTACAAGTCCTGGGGACAATTTGAGGCTGAGGTTTTTTGATAAGGGGTACTTTATATGGATAGGAGGGGAAGATAATGATTGACCCTAGATTTGAACAGGTTAATTGTAGTGATCAGGGAAACATACTCTAGTGAGTCTGTTCCATAGTCCATTCATTCATGAAGAAGTTGTTTGAGTTGAACTTACTTCTTGTTGATGGAATACAGAGAGAATATGGGTGGTTTGGTATTATGCAAGTAGCATGGCAGGTCCTAGCCATGAAGGTCAGACCTGGTTGAACCAGGAATTGCAGTCCATTTGAGCACTTTCCATGGTAGTGATAGAGCAGAGAGACGCTCATCACATCCCTCCTGTGTGAGAGAGAGGATGGAGAATGGAAAATAATTCTTCTCCCACAATGACTCTGAGGCACTTTTGAACTCTACCAAGACTGCTCAAATATGACAATAGTACACCAGATTCGGCCTGACCTCGCTCTTATAAAAGCAGAGGATAGCATGGGGGAGTCAAGTACTTACTGGAGTGGTACAGAGAGTTGGTCATTTTATCTGCATCTTTAGCTATTGGCCTGAGTTGGAGACCCAGTATCCTCTCAAGGCCTGGTGCTTCTTCAAAGGGATATCCTTTCATCATGACTGGCAGTAGTTCAGTGTCTGATGGAATTTAACCAGTTTGGTTTTAGAGGCATTGAATGTAACCACTGGAAAGTTAAATCAAAAGAGAAATCAGCTATACTGTTGCTATGACTAATTCCTGCAGTGTATTAATATGAGAGACAGTTTCTTTTGCAAGACCTCACTACTATAGTGAGTTTGATACTAACTAGGTGTTAGACTTTCATACAAATATGAGAAAATTAACCAATCCTTGCTCACATTTGTTATCTTCACACCTACTCCAATTCTAATTAGCTGCAGGAGACTTGTCACACATATGAATTAAAATAGACTCAAACATACAGCTCAACATAAGCTCTTTCAGTTTCTACTCAGAGTTGATTTTGCCAGCTGCTTGGAGAACCCTTGTCAGTTTTGACAGATAATTACTTCCTATAATTTCTTCTTTCAATTCTACCATAATACTGAGTCATATTTGTGGCCTTGATGTTTTTCAGTTGCATGGTGTCTTGCTAGCGAACTAGGCTTTCTTTTTTCTGTCTGAATTTTTGGGATGAGGAGTTATTTTTATTATTTACAGTAGGACTGGCTATTGTCCTCACCTTTGTTGTTATTATCCCATTGTTTCAGCGGCTGACCTTAACCAGGTGCTTTTTGATCATGGAATTTTGATATTAACCCTTTATTTAATCTATGGGGAAATTCAGTGATATAGTACTTTTGAGTTTAACAGAACAGTACTAAAAATAAGAACTATATGAGATATTCCGAGACATGGTCTGTGGAATGGGAAGAACTTGCCCATATAGATTAAATAAAGGGTTCAGTTCAAAATTTCCTGAAGATTACCTGGATTGAAAAGTATCTGATGAAAGTCAGAGTGCACAATGGGAAAAACGTTATAACAGCGAAAATGATCATAGTAATAGTTCCAGTGTAAATAATCTTACAGAATGTTACAACTATAGTACACAACTATAGTACACGCATGTTTTATAAACAACATGATTATAAGCTTATCTACCCACATTTGACTAAATCTTATTGTGGGATACAAAAGGCAATTATCTTCCTTTGGTGGAGATAAGTTGTGTGGGTCACATGACAGCTTAATGACAGTAATCAAATTCAGTACATTTACAGCAACTAAGCTGTAAAGTTGCTTTCGTAAGCTCAGCCCCTCCCCCCATTGCCCAGACATAGGCTAAATCTGCCCTCCCCCTGCTTACAAGTCCTTAGTGCTGTTTCCCTTTGGAGATATCTTTTTCAGTTACAAAAAGAAACTCCAGGTCGCAGTCCTCAATTCGGGAAAACCCAAGACTCGTTGTTTCCTGTTCATGTAATATATCCTCGCCTGGTATATGTATGAATCCAGCCCATTCAAATCTGGGTTCCTAAAAATTGCTTCTCCAGACACAGGAGTATCTTCATATTTTTTTCTCCTTACATGTTGCTTTGTTGTGCAGATACATGTGATGTAATTTCTCTGTGTGGGACACATGTATATGTATTTTTTTGTATGTCTTAGTGATATAAAAGTCTCCCTGAGATCAAAGTATGTTTGTCATTCCTTTTTCTTTCAGCCATTCTGTTCTTTTTATGAATTACGGTGTTATTATATCATGGATATGATAATGCTTATAACTGAGAAAAAATACAAATGGGAGAATAATTTTTTCTTCCCTAGCTATCTCGCATTACATTATGGAACTCATCTTCTAATGTCGATGTAGGCTTAAGCAACTAAAAAAAAATAGAAAGAAAAAAGATTTAAAATTAAAACAGAAAATTAATAAATACATTATTTAATACTGTATACAGGAATTCTACCAATTCAGTTACACTGAAATATCTTTCTTTTCTATTTATTAAACCCAAGCACAAAAACTGTAAGCAACCATTTAAACAAGTTGAGTACTAATTCTTGTTCTAAATTTAAGTAACTCAAGTACTAGTCAAAATCCTAAGTATATTATAAAGTAAAATCCTATATGAACATCATTTTGTGCTTGAAAATTCTTAGTGATAGCTTACGTAAACAACTTGTATATAAATATTAATTAGGTTAAACACATTTGATCGCTATATGAAAATCAAGGAGAATTCATTGAAGCATGAACTCTTATCATTAGTCTGTGAGATACACGCAGTAATCTATTCTTCTAAGACTTTATACAGAATCTCTAATATATTGATTGTTCATATATACACCAGAAGATAGTTGTAGATAAAAAAATAAAAAAGTAGAATATTTTTAAAATAAAACATTGACATTGAGAGACAGAAATCATCAGATTTAGAAAATTGATCTAAAGTTTCTGTGATTGGAAAATTTTTTTTAAATTCAAAACAACAGCTTGATTCAAGTGATACAAACATTAGGCTATTTATGATAATAAGCATGACACAATATTCTTCAATTTATTTTACTCCCACCCACATCTACTTTAACCTTGAAACATTAATCATTAGTAAAAGTACCAACTGTCCAGGAACAAAACTGTCTGTCGTCAACATAATCAATATAGAACCACAGTGACCAAATCCTGCAGACATCAGCTACATACAGTCAATCACTTAGTGATTTGCATATAGAAACATGTGGAAGTAATGGTAATTTTTTAAGTCAGAAGAAAGGAACCAACTGTCGAGTGATGTTACCACACAGTCTAAAGACATGAATTACTACAAGCCTGTTTCTTCCATTGATTAGAATAAATACATAGTTAAGTCAATAAGTCTTGGATTATTTCCAAAAGTCTTCTGATTTTTAAAACACAGGAATAGTATTTACAATTTAATTTACATAAACAATAAAAATAACAAGTATATCATAAGACCAGAAAAAAAAAAATAGTAAAGAAAATGTTGCAATATCTAACAAGAGAATGCTTCCTTGATCACTAAAATCTACAACCCTTACCATTAAAGCATCCCCATTCATTAACCCTCTACCTCGAGTGGCACTTAGGCCTTGTATTAGGTGAATAATAGAAAAAAATATCCATCTGCTTAGGTGGCTAGCTAATCCTTATTGCAGATGCCTGCTTAGACACTTTTGTGTTTCCTCAACACCCACAGTCAATGTATGATTTTTACTGCAATTACGTAGTACGTTTAAAACCTCAGTCATGATAACTTGGGATTTTGTGCTAGCATAACTGTCAACAGATTCCTAATAATTCTGGTCACCCAGTTTAATTCAGAAGGCTTGGATCAACCGATAGTATGATTTTTGGGACACTTCTTTACAGTGTCGTGTAGAGATTCTATCCTCAGTCCAATATTATCAAGAAGTCACCTCCTTGACAAATTGATTATAGTGAAATTTTGAAAATTAATTTCAATAGTCTAACCATTCTGTCATGCACCCACAGAAGAAAAATATATTGGTACTAACATCAGAATAATCCACTTAAATAAAATACATTGTATATTATATAGAAGGGTGTGTAAAAGTAGGTGTACAGTAATGAAGAACAAAACGTGTGCACATAATGTATCATGTTGATTATACAAATATAACAATAATAAAAAATATCAATCCCTCAAATGTTCAAACTGTTTGCTCCCAGCTTTCACACACTCTTCCTGCTGAAAGTGGACATCATACACACTCTGCCATAAAACATCATTATCAGCATCAATTTCCTGGCAAGCATCCCGTATGAACTGAATCATGATATTGTCAGAACTTGACTTGTGCATAAAAACCCTATCCTTTACATATTCCCAGAAAAATTAAATGAATCCTAGAACAGCTACAAGGTGTCCAGTAAAAAGTCTGTAAATTCAGAAAGAAATTTATTTAACTATCATGATTCATGCACAAACTAAACAAAGATCGTAGACATTCAAAATGATTGCCTGAATGTTTAACACAAAGTTGTAAGCATTGTAACCAGGAGGCAATAGCTTTGTGAATAATGTCAAGAGGATTTCATTCCAAGCTTCGGTTAAATTCTAGTTCAGTCATTCAGTCAGTCAGTCAGTTACGTGCTATGTGTGATACACACTTAGGCGATCATGTATCTTTCAATAGATGACTGACAAAGCAGATTTTTTCCCACATTAGGTTGCCATTTCTTTCTACAGTAGACCAGTTGCTATTCAAGGTGATAGAACCAAGTCTGTTCTACTATTTACCCATAGCTGGTGGGAGAAGAGGATTCATACCTTTCTCAAGGGTATTAGCATGTAAGTGAATGTAATTAATCTGAAGTGGAATTCAAACTCAGCTCTCCAAGACACTATTCATTACTCCACTGTGCCTCCTATAAGTTCAATGAATCAATATTGATGATGTCATGACAGCAGTTTTGAAAATGTGTTAGGAATATATTCCAGATACTGTAATCTATAACATTTAGATCTGGGCTTATAAAGGACCACTGAGAGGGACCAATTAAAGCTGGTATATTTTCTCAAAGAATAAATTTTCTGCTTTTTTACTGGGCACCCTGTATTATAATACTGTTATGATTCTTACTGTATACCTACTCTTGCAGCCACAAATGGTATACTGCATGCAGTATATACATTTAGACATTATTTATTTCATCATAAAATAAAAGAGTTTTAGATTTTGGTAAATGACAGTTTATAGGCTGATTGCTATATTTTTTAACAATAATTTATATATATATATTTACCATTCAAAATGGCCACACTTTGTTTTTCTCTGTAGCTCTTAGTCTCTTCCTAACTGAAGTGCATGACTTCTCTTTTTTCCTCTTCACTCAAATTGTACCAAAATGCCATAAGAGCTTCTTTCAGGTCTGATACATTTGAGTATGAGATACGTGAAACATCACTCCCCAATATGGGCCATATCACAAAGTCCATAGGATTAATGTCTGGTCTTGATGGAGACCTAATTGACTTGTCAAAAAATCCACAGAAATCTTTCTTGTACCAGTTATGTGTCAAATTGAACATATGTAAGTGGGTAGTCTGTCTAGAGTATAGAGATAGTGACTTACAAATGTGGCTGGCAACCAGGACAACATATCTCTCACCAATATTTGCTGGTAAACTATACTATTCACTTTCACTCCTTCAATGAACACCAAGGGTGATTTTAAGCCATCATAAGCAACAGCAGGCTAAACCAATTTACCGGTTGTCTTCTAACCCTTGAAATATGTTCTGACTCCTTCAGGAATGTTTCCTGATGAAGTGGCATAAAATCTATAATTTTGGTAATTGACTACAGACTCCACAGCGCAAAACTTTTTGTCCAGCTCAATAAAGACTTTGTGACATGCTGCATTTCCTCCATTTTTCTCTCTTAGCCAAAATGATTTTACTTGGACACATTTGAGAGCAGCTGTTATCATTGGGTCTTGTATGGCATTTTTACATATATATATATATATATATATATATATATATATATATAATAAAAAGGCTTAAACACTAGTACTCCATGGTCATAATTTATTACATTGGAATTGTAAATACGATCCAATTCATCAGACCTACAAATTCCAAATATATATATATATATATATATATATATATATATATATATATATATATATATATACTTATTTATTTATTGCTGAAGAAGTAATAGATTTTTTTATTTAATAGTACAACAGATTTTTATCGTTTTAAATGTTATTTTTAGTGGATAACCATATTTGAGCAGAGGCCCTATTTATTTTAAAGAGTATCTTTATTTTTGTGTACTGGCTTGAATATACAAAAAATCTTAAAGAAAAATATGTGCCCCCCAGCTGGATTCAAATCTGAATCCCACGTTGCAGGAGAAACTTTAGACTGATGACTTGTGACCACTTGGGAATACCAGGTGTTGTAAGCTTGAATGTGCAGGTGGTGTAATGGATAATGGCTTGGAATTGTTAAATTCACTTACATGCAAATAACATTGGGAAAGGTCTGAATCAACCTCTTCTACCCCAGATATGGGTTAATTAATAAGACTTTATCACTGAATCATTATTATCTACCAAAAAGAATTCTTACGACTTAAAAAATATTTTCCAGCTTTAAATAACCTAAAAACGGTTGATGAAATAAAAAAAATAAATCCATTGATCAATCAATGAATATTATTGATAATTGTTGTTTTTCAAACAAACTTTCTAATGGGATTTTATTGGTTGAAAAATATATATAAGATTTAATTCATATACAATTGTAATAAATAATTTATATAATGTATTAATCATATTGTCGTATAAAATCATTTGATTTGTACATGAAATGATCTTTGGAATAAAGCTTTGTAAGAATGAAAATACCTTTGATGCATCATAATACTTTAGATTTGTGCATCAGTAGAAATCTTGCAATCCAAATTAATATGTACAGCAAGTCAATTTCTAAAAGATATACTGATGTCTTTTACGTTTAATTTCGTTTAACTTTTTTTTCTTGTTGAATCAGAATGTTCAGAAAAATCTTAACTGAAGCATTTTCTCCTAAATGCTGCCTTAAATTTACCTTGAGTTGAAACCTTGCACCCCAGAGCGAAGAATAAGATGTCGTTGTCACAAAGACAACTAATTACCGTTATCTCTGGGTATCCATTTTCCTTTCTTGTTTTCTTTTTGCTTTTTTGCTTTAAAGAACCCAAAAAATAGAACACTTACCTTCACTTTAGGGCCTTGTCAAAAGAGTATGAATTGTCTATTAAGAAAAAGAAAAGTTTTCTTGTACTGAAAAGTTAAAAGCATTAATTTCTCCAAATTGATGAAAAGAGATCAAGAATTAGAAGAAATTCGGTTTATTTTTGGGGTTGTGATAATTCCTCCACATAATTTAGTTAATTTTAGCTCTTGTCTCATCATTACTTCATAGCAACCAGTCTCTCTATGATTTTATACATTTATCTTTAGAACTGAGATGATTAGTTCATGGTCTGTGGGTCAACCAATCAGTAAAAATAGTTTTAAATAACTCTAACTGAACTTTCTTCTGTGGTACCTACACTTTATGGATTTAAGCACAGTACGAAACTGGCAGCAAGCTCTCATCATTTTACAGTTGAATTGGCTAGACCTAACCATAAGTTCTATCCTAACAGTTTCTTTTTTACACTTCTCGCTTGTGGAATTCTTTTCTGGCTTCTTGCTTTCCAGTCAAGTTTGATCTTCAAAAATTTAAATGTAATGTCAATAATTATCTTCTGTTTTCTCAATTCTTATTCTTCTATTGTACCCTTTCCTTGATAGTGTTTTCTTTTATATTCTTTAACACTCAGTTAACTTTTGCATCCTAGTGGCTTTATTTCCTTTCTTGGAGTAAAATGATTTTTAAAAAAACCATGGATATAGTTTAAGTTTTTGGGTTTTAATGTCCCCCTCCGACATATAATTTAGTTAATTTTAACTCCTGTTTCATCATTACATCACAGCAATCAGTCTCTATGATTTTCTACATTAATTTTTGGAGTTGAGATCTAAATATACTCAGATGATGAGCTCATGTTCTGCAGGTCACCCAATCAGTTAAGATGGTTTTAAATAACTCTGACAAATCATGGATATGGTTTAAATCCTATATTAACATTATTACCTGAAAAGAGCATTTTCCGTCAGATACGCACTCAAACATATCTAAAGATAGAGACTGCCAGAAAAAGAAAGTGTTCACAACAGTTCTATAATCTAAAAGTTTTGTATTTTTCTTTTCTATGATAATATGATTAATACATTAAGCAAGTTAGTCATTGCAACAGTTTGAATATAAAACAAATATTCTGGACATGGATTTTTCATGTCAAGATTTACTGAAGACAATACACATTTAGAGGTCAGAGATTAGATTGACTGAGAAAATTTGTTCAAAACAAGAAAGATAAAGTAAAAATAAAAAAAGAATATTTTCATGAAATCTTTTGAAAGATTCATTTAGGAATCAGAAAAATAAATGGCCATAGATTTTTTTCTACTTGCTTGCTTGTCTCAGACAACCTCTTGTAAGATTTAATTACTAATTAACATTTCACGAATAAGATATTTATTGCCCAAATCATAGATGAATGAGATAGAGATCTATAATTTAATTCAGGAAAACTGGTCAGCCATAACTGTTAGACCAAACTCACATAATGTCCCTAACCTAGAACCATACATATTATTTAAAACATATAATTTGTAAACAACTTGAATTTATAGGGAGATCTGTTTTGTCATATCGGGAAGAGGGTAAATAGTATTATTTGTTTTATATTCTAACATCTTGGGTTAAATGCCAACATTGAAGATTACTGCATATGAATTGATGAAGACCAGACAATTTAACAATCAATATATGATAATATCAATGTCAAAATTGTCTAAGTGATTATTTCACTAATGATCATCATAAGATACATCAAAAATTCAATATTTGTTGTTTTATTCAAACCGAAATATAAGTAAATTTTGTATTATATGTACAAATGTCTTATTCTGTTATTAAATATTGCATTAATTCCTGACCTCTGATAATCCCTGTTTTCAATACATTTTTCTTAACATTATTTGCAATGTATTTATATTAGGGATACTGCTGACATATATATATATATATATATATATATATATATATATATATATATATATATATTCATATCTGTCTGGCAGTAGTGTTATCAGTATTAGTTATTATGTATATTCACTAAAATATATATTAATTTAATTAAAATTAAAAAAACAGACAACCTTAAGGATCCATTGATTATATTTTATTTTGCCAGGAAAGTGTTTTTTTCCTGGTTTTTCAAAACCAAAACCACTTTCCTGGAGAAATAAAATATAATCAATGGACCCTTAAGGTTGTCAGTTTTTTAATATTAATTAAATTAATATTCGCTCTGGTTTTCCATTGAGCTCTCCTTGGGATTATCCATAGAGATTGCCAAACTTTCCATTACCTATATATATATATATATATATATATATATATATATATACACACACACACAAACATGTCCCATGCGAAGAACAATATATGATATAATCTACACAGTGAGCAGAATGTAAGGAGAAACAATAAGGAAGTGTCTTACATATAATATGGAGATTCTTCTGTATTTCTGGAGAAGCCATGTTTAGAACTCCAGATTCAAATGGGCCATCATGTGACCAATGAGACTTATCTGCACTGAAGGGAGATATTCACCTTTTGTATCTCTAATTCCTTAATAAGGATAAGGACTGCAAAAACATCCCCTCCCTAAGTTTATAGACAAATCATAAAGATTTATGCTGGGATTTCTTCCTAACCAATAAAAATGGACCACTTCTTGGTCTCATCTGGCATATTTTTGATCTTTCTTGTATTGAAGACAGAACTCTTAAATGTATCACAGTGTTCTATCTGTAACACTGTGATACATATCAGCTTTCTTAATACAAGGGATTGTTCATTTCAAGTCTATTTTTATTATACCAGGCGTAACAGCAAAATTGTCCAAATTGTGTTTCAGCATAATTATCCACCCGACAAAATGTTTAACATCGAAAAGAAAACTACTAGACTGAGTTTCTTTTTTCCAGGTTTTCAGATAAGACATCTAGCCATCTTGACACCATTTGTCATAGGAATCAACTGAAAAACTCTGAGAGAGCAAGTTAAAAATGCAACTGAGAAATAGTGAGAGGAAAAAGATCATTCAGGCCTTCAGTAATGGTACCAACATTCATACTCTGGCTTCCATTTTCAAAGTCCATTCAAGAACCATAAAGAGAATGGTGAATAAGTTTAAAAAAGAGGAAATGTTAGAGAGGAAAACTGGATCAGGAGGTCACAACAGGAAGAGGGATCATCATTTCAACTTAGAGCTAATAAGATCAATTAGAAAATATCCAACTCAATCCATAAGACGTTTAGCACATGAGAGACGAGTTTCAGCTATGATAGTCTCAATTGCAGTGAAAAAAACTTAAAAATGAAATCATACGTGAAACCTGTGAGGCACCTTGTTACACTGGGACAGAAAGTTAGAAGACTAGAGAGAGCAAAGATCATCTTGAATAAGTTGGAAAATGATCCAAGAATAATATATATATATATATATATATATATATTATTCTTGTATATATATATATATATATATATTATTCTCAGTAGAGTTCCACCACGGAATGTGGGAGTGAGCGGCGCTTCTTAGAGTCTGATTTGCAATCTCTTCGTCACCGAGGCCCGGCGGAGCAGTTGGTATAGTGTTCGCTTGCCAACCTAACTGTCGGGGTTTCGATTCCCTCGGTAGTGGATGCGCACTGCTGATGAGTCCCAAATATAGGACGAAACGGCCGTCCAGTGCTTCCTGAGGTTTCTATCAGACTCGATGAATCAATTAATATAATTATCAAATCCTCCTCATTACTATGTATATATATATATATATATATACATTTTAACTTTATTTCAATACTTCATGAGCTTCCATTCCTTAGCTTTGATTAATTAATGATAAACATGTCATTTTCATTTATAATTGATTTTATCACGATTCTTCTGTTAAGCTTGGAGAGTAATTATACATGATTATTGCTCAAAGTAGAGTCCAAGTGTCATAAAAACCTTGGAGAATTCTAGTAATATATCTTTAATCATTTCTAAGATAGAGCAGTTCAGAGTTTAATTTAACAATTGGAAAATTCTGCTGTTACACAATTTGGACAATTTTGCTGTTACATTCAGTATATGTCATATTTATAAATTTATATGTAATTATGAATTATATATAACCAGAGTAAATTGTTTCATCATTTTAATATTCTTGGGAATACATAAGTTGAATATTGGGAATACATACCATATATACTTAAGTATAGTGCGAGTTTTTATAAGCTTTTTATGCTAAAAATAGGACGTTGTAATATACACGGGTAATTTTTCTTTATGAGATTAAAAATAATGCATTTGCAGTGTCTGGTTATGCTATACATTGGTAAGTTTTTTCTAGGAGTTAAAATAAATGCATTTTCAGTGACCATAACCTACCTGGTAGATCTACATTCTCAAAGTACATTTGTCTGGCTTTATTGATACATGTAAGCTCTTTCAGTCTGCCTCTCATAGCCTAGATTCTTTCTTTCTGTTGCTACATTAACAGCAGAATGTCATTCACTATGTGTGCCACTTAAAATCTACAAATACTTTTTATATGTTTTGTTTCTTTTCTCCAGTCTGTGTTCACCTTCATTCATATGTGTTTACAACACTGAGCTATGGCTTTTTCAACAGTACCCCTTCAGTCTGATATATATATATATATATATATATATATATATATATATATATATATATGAAGAAATATAGTCTTAAGATGTGCTATATTTATGGGAAAAAGTGCTCAATATCACAGATAGAGCATGTGTAAATATAAAAGTGAACATAGAAGTCAACACTTAGAGGCGACAGTCTTTTTCATGCTAGATGCAATTGTGAGGCCATGAGTGCTGTTATTTTTCTCCGCTATTTATATATATATGGCCCAGTGGTGCATTGTGGGTAGTCTATTTTGGCGGTTATTTTATTGGAAGTCGTTTATTTATTTATTTGGGTTAAATTATATTGCTTGTTTTATTTATTTTTATTTTTTATTTTTATTTTTATTTGGGTTATATATATATATATATATATATATATATATATATATATATATATATATACTGTATATGTTTCACTTGTATTCCTTATTCTGTCTTCCTCTGTTTATTTATTTTTATTTTTTATATTATTTATATTTACTGGTATTATTTGTATAAAAAAAGAATGAAGACTATTTATTTGCTATAAAATATTTCCACGATGATGCCCAGTCCTACAATATTTGACTGCTGTAGACCAACGTATTGGTCAGAAGCTGAGGTCACTTCATACATGAGCAATATGAAAAAATCAGGTTTTTCCTAAAAAGTTCAGCATACACTATACATAAAGCAGACTCATCTATGAGTTTATATATGTTGAATATTTTTAGGAAAACATAAGTTGAGAAAATGTGAGTTAAACTGACATTAGTAAATGTAAAATGAAATCGTATATATTCAAGAAAACTGAATTTTGTAAAAAGAAAGCCAGTCTCAATAGGTTATAATTAGTTATCTTGCAAAGTTAGTTTGATAAGTAAGTTTGACATTTTAGAATTCAGTTCTGATTAAGATGTAGTAAAATAAAAAGAAGCTCTAAAAGTCTCTTTCCCAATCAGCATGTCAGCTATCTTTCTCTTTTCAAATATCAGTGAATCTGTTCTTTTATTTTTCTTAGCATAACTTTTATAGTTAATATCTAAAATTCTTTTCTTTTTAAAAGTTACAAGAAATTCTTTTTGATAATTTAACACTAAACCAAAACAGACGAGAGTTTTTTTTTAAATTTGGTACATTCTTTACTGAAAAACAGTTGCATTTAAGTGGAATCCATGATCATGTGTATTTTGGGTCCCAAGGAAATGAAAATAAGAACGATGAGAAATTGAATAGTAAATTTAATTAATGAAGTTATTTACTTATTATATGTGCTGTGCCATTTCAGGACATGGACAATAATGGCTCTCTACAATTTTCTGTCCTTTGGAGCTCTTAATTAATTTTGTCTTTTTGCTATATTTCCTAAACCTTGTTTCGCCATCCATTTACTCAAGATTGCTATGTGGGTTATGCTTTGTGTTCCTCTGTTCCTCAGTATGTCCTGTGAGTATCAATTTTTCCAATCCTTCTTTCCTTATGTACCCTAGAAATTCCAATTATCTCTTCCTGGTGTACAGGGTGCGATGGGTAAATTGTCGCCATTATATATTTTTAATTTCATGTGTGTACATTGTTTGTTTTTGATTTTGTCAATTTTGTCAGGTCAGTTGGGCACCATCTGTGAGAAAAAGAGCACCATGACCTAATTCAATCTGCCAAAAATTTAGAAACAGCATGCTGTACTGCTTGGCATTCATGCCAGAATCTCCAATACAAACATTTCAGAGTGTTTGAGTGCCAATCTGAGGAGAGTGCAGAAGATTCAGAAAGAGTTGGATGAGCCTAATAGTGATTACGAAGGTACAGCAGCTTGGGAAAATCTCTCTGATCATTCTAAAAAAAAAAAGAACTCCTGAAAGTGTTAGTGAGAGTCTCAGACTCAATACGGAAGCCTACATCAAGAGCCTTGAGGAGGTAGTGCTGCCCCGGGTCAAGACGGTAGCTGATAGAAGGCCCTATGCCTGGCAACATGACACTGCACCATGCCACACAAGCAGAAGAACCCAGTCATGGCTGTCAGAAAATTTCTGCAACCACTTTGTTCATTACATCTGGCTGCCTAACTCATCAGACTGTAACCCCTTGATTATTATGTCTGGGGTGCAGTTGAATGAAAGACCAACAAAATTCCTTGTAACACCAAAGATGGATTATGGCACCATTCACTAGCTTAAACAAGTAGACCATCTAAAAAAGATAAAGGAGATTTCAAAATCATCTGGAGGCCATGGTTGATACCAATGGTGATTTTACTGTATAAATTTACTCTTTAGCATTTCAATATATTTTTGTTTAATTTTGGTAAATATATCTGTTAAAATGAGATAGTGTTATTTTCATTTTTGGGTAATTTAGATGGCAATTTATCCATCACACCCTGTATGTGTTCTTTTTGTTTCATTTTTCTCTAAAACTTTATTGTTGCTTACATGTTTGGTGCATAGTATTCTCAGAATCCTTCTGTCGAACCATATTTTTGTTGCTTCAAGTCTCTTCTTGTCCATCATTCACTACCATATAGGAAGACTGATATTACATAACAGCTATGTACTCTTTTCTTTGTTTCTAATAAAAAATTTTCTGTTAGCAGAATTCAATTTGTATGCAATATATGAAGATAATCTGACTAATCTGTATTGAAATCATTTAAATCCTCTTATATAATAGTGAATGCTGAACAAATCTTCTCATGGATAAGAAAAAAATTGAGGTAGAAGAAATGTGGTTCTGTAGAAGGATACTGAGAATTCCATGGATTGAGCAAGTTACCACTAAAGAAGTCATAAAGAAAATGGCAACAGAAAGAACACTTCTACACAGAATTAGGAAGAGATAACTGAAATTCCTTGGACACATAATGAGGAAGGCAGGCTTGGAACCCATCATGAGGCATACTGAGGGCAAGAGGGAGCATCAAACCATTTACCTGACAAGCCTGTATAAATGAATAGCAGAACAAAGAACTGGGAGGAGGGGGTTCTGAAAAGGGAGAAATGCTGCTATGAGCTACACAAAATATGAAGTTGTTAAGAGGCATGATCGCCTAGGTCCTGAAGAGAATAGAGCACATAGGAAAAGAAGAAATCCACAGGACTCTTATGACTTGAATTGGGTAAATGTTTCAGTTCTTTACGCTGCTTGCAAAAAAGAAAAGAAAACACAGCTTCCTAAAAATGACTAGTTTTTTAAATATTTTTACAATTTCTTTTTTTAATAATGAGTGTGATTTTTCTTCCTGTTTGGAGTTGGTCTAGGTAGGTGGCACTGGCATCTAATGTTTATAGAAGTTGTGGTAATGAGTGACTGGCCAAATATCAACAATAGCATTCTTTTTCTCCACTTTATTTTTTTCTTTTTTTAAATTCAGCACTGATGCCACCCAGAAGTTTCTTTCTTAAAAACAATGTTTTCCTTTATTGCTTCTTATTTCTCTTGCAATAAATCACTAAATAAATTTTTTGCTTATATTGTTTCTGACGATCTTCTCTACATTTAGATTTACTCGTATATATTCTCAAGACTTCAAATACCTCAGTTATAATAAATTTAGTATCTGGGATGAGGAAAGCGTACATAGAATAGGTTGTATGCGGTATAGTTTTAACCAACACTGCAAACTCTATTCCTTATCTACATAAATGACCCTCCTGACACCATAACTTCCCAAGTTGGCATCTACGCGGATGACACCACAATTTATTCCTGCCTCAAAAACAAATCTAGTCTCACTGACAAAACTCACCTGGCCATGCATCTCGAAAAGGACCTCCAATCGATTGTGAGCTGGGGCAAGAATTGGCTGGTCAACTTCAACGCTTCTAAGACAAAACTGCCCTCTATTAATCACCACAGAGATCCTTCCCTTCCCTCCATTAGAATGTCTGGTGCTCAACTTCTCGAGAGCAACTCTCTGCGGCTTCTCGGTCTCACGTTGACTGCTGACCTGAGATAGAATAAATACATTGAGTCAATTGCTTCGTCCACCGCAAGGAAAGTTGGCTCCCTGAGCCGTGCCAGGAAGTTTTTCTCCCTGGAATCAATCCTCCAGATCTACAAATCAACAATTCGCTCTTGCATGGAGTATTGCTGCCATATATGGTCTGGTGCCCCTTCTGTTTGCCTCGGGGTTCTTGATAGCCTCCAGAGGCGGATATGCAATGTAGTTGGCCCTGCTCTGTCGTCTCGTCTACAGTCACTTTCTCGCAGACACACCGTCGCCTCCCTCTGTCTGTTCTACAAATACTTCCATGGAAATTGCTCCGAGGAGCTGCATTCGCTGGTTTCCAGACGTCATGAGTTCAAGAGCCATACGAGGCTGGCATCCTGCTCTCACCCCTTCACTGTCAAAACTCCTAAATGTAGCCGTCTCTTCTACCCCAATAGCTTCATGTCTCGCACCTCTCGCCTGTGGAACTCCCTTCCCTATTCCTGCTTCCCTGTGAGCTATAATCTGCAGCTATTCAAGTGTAATGTCAATCAACATCTCCAGTTGCCTTGATCTATCCACTACCCTCATCCTTTCTTCTATCACTCTTATCTGATCTTGCTCTAAATTTTCTGTAACCTCTTGCATCCTAGTGGCTTCCGCTTGGGGTAAAATGCTTAAAAAAAAAAAAAGTTGCTAAAAAAACAAAACATTAATTTAAGAGTCATTCTTTAATAGATTTGTCAGATTGTGACGTTCATGTGGATGTCAGGCATTGTGACAAACACAAGCAGAAATATATAAACATGTATACAAATGCTTTCTCAGATCAATGATTAAAAATAGCTTTGTGCAAATTAGACATCTAGCGCCATCCTTCTTTGAACCTTATGGACTGGTGTAACAGAATTACAAAGATCAAAGCAAAAAATCATCCTTCTTTAAAGAATGTGAACTGGTCCTACAGATTCATGAAGCAAAGAACTGCACCAAATAACAGAAACCACATCTCTTGAGGACTTTCACTAGACTAAAATAGGAAGCCCATATTTAAGGGAAAATAATGACATTATGAAGATGTCCACATTACTTCAGACAAAAGTTTAAGAAGGATGCCTTCATCAAACCTGGAAAGAATAATAACAATAGAATTCAGAAAGATTTTATAAATTTTAACTGATAGTGGCACTGGCTGTACAGTCAATGAATGCTGAATGTTTCCTTATAAGGAAAGGGCTAATATTACGACTACAATTATTTTGTTATCCCAGTGGTAAATATATTGAATCATTTTATAAGACAGAATATTAAATTAGTAATATTTGTGGTGGCTTGGTGGAGTCAAAAGAAATTATAAACTGTTAAATTTAAAGAGGTTATTCTTAATGTGTTTAAATTTTATGTCTAATGTTTATGGCCCTATGACATTGAATGCACTAGTTCTCACCCAATTAGTGAAATAAAGTAGCATTAAACCCAGTTAGTACTTAGATGGGGGACTACTTGGAAATACTAAGTGATTAAATAGCCTCATCTGCTTGAGACTTTAATGTGAATGTCATGCATGGAACCTAACTCATTGAAAAAATATGTAAACTGTCTCCTATATACAAATGCTTTGTCAGATCTGTGGTTAAAATGGTTATTGTCCCATGAATTTGTTGATATAAGTCCCATGGGTCAACATTCTAGTGGATTAAAGCATTGGACAATGAATTTAGTGACATACTAATTATGTGTTCAGTCCTCAAGCCAAGACCAGTACTAAAAAAAAAATATTGAACAGTACTAAAAATATAAACTAAACAAGATAATTCTAGACATGAGCAGTGGAATAAGAACATTCTACTCCTGTAGATTAAATAAAAGGTTCAGTACATTATTTACATTATTTGGACTATTGTCCTCATCTCTGTTGCCATGTTTATCACAAGATTTCGGCCGTTGTATGAACCAGCCTTCTTCAGGTGGTTGGAATGTCAAACTGAACACTTTATTTCGCTCACTGGGTAGACTGTTCTAGTTCCACATGCCATGTTTGATGGATGTCAATTATCATATGTGCTGATTCCTTAAGTTTACGAATTTTCCTGGGATAGGCAGGTACAAGAGGAGGACAACAACACTCAGAAAACAGTCCGCCTGCCTTATGTGAAGGGGTTATCAGAGAAAATACAAAGTATCTGCGGCCCATATAACATCAGGACAACCTTCAAAAGCTTGACGACACTTCGCAGATATCTCTCCCAAGTAAGACCCCCCATAGAGGAGAACATGACTAAAGACTGTGTGTACGCTATCCCATGCAGCTGCAGAAAGGAATATAAAGGAGAGACAGGCCCCACTCAAGGTAAGGCTTCAAGAACACTAGAAAGCTGTAACACGAGGGGAAGTAGAAAAATCAGGTGTGGCTGACCACATATGGAGAGAGAAGGGAGATCACCGTCCCCTGTGGGATCATGTTGAGATCATAGACAAGGAACACCATTGGAAAATTCGTAAACTTAAGGAATCAGCACATATGCTAGGCTACAAAAATCTCCTGAGCCAACAAAGCATAGAAATAAATACAATATGGGAACCAGTAATAAGGAGTGCCAGAGAAAAGAAATGATAACAACAAAGTTGCAATATGAGCTCTGGTAAAAACATGAAATGATAACAGCAAAATAGCAATATGAGCACTGGTAAAAAATGGTTGCTGAAGACATTAGGTTTATAATACCCAGAAATTCATACACACATGGCACAGTGGATAAAGGCATTGGTTAGATCCAGTGACAGAACCCAAAGAGTGTGAATTCAATACCCGGTTAAGGCAGTGGAGAACTTTCAGAGGGAAATTAACAGGAGATAACTGACATCCATCAAACATGGAACGTGGAACTAGAACTAGTGAGTGAAATAAAGGGTTCAGTTCAACATTCCAACCACCTGAAGAAGGCCAGAGCATACAACAGCCGAAACATTGTGATAAATATGGCGACAGAGATGAGGACAATAGTCCGAATAATGTAAATAATGGATATAATACCTCATCTCAGAAATATAGACAGACCCCAAAAGGTTCAGTGTTAACTCCTCATACCAGAAATACAAACCGAACATTTTAATTCACAAATTATTATCATAAGAACAAGATGAAAAACACCTTGATGATCACTATGAGAATATTATGAGAACATCTTGTAAAAGAAGTTAGAACATTATAAGAAGATGTTAGAAGATTAACATTATGAAAATATTATATCTTGGAAAAAAAGTTATTGAGAACATCATTATTATAAGATGTTAGAAGACTGAAAAGAATATCTTGCAAAAGATGTAAAAAGCATTGAATGTAAGTTTTGGAAAAATAATCTGAAAACTGTGATATTTTGACCTGTGTCAATAAATATTGATGATCTATATTTTGCAAGAGAGAAAAAGTCCACTGATTTTGTCAGTTTGTATATTTCTGTCATAAAAGATGAAAAATGATCAAACCAGTGTCTGATTGCCAGCCTTTCCTATTTTCTTTTTTACTAGAGTGTACACTTAGGAATGTTAGGAAGAGACTGGATTAACAAAGAGCAGAGATTGAAAATATCTGAAATTACATGGCATAGGAAACAAAAAAATAAAACAATAAAAGGAGCAATGCTTTGTAAAGCAAGAAGAAGAAGAGTGAAAAGTAGTCAAAATATAAGGTTTCTTCTCTTCAGATATTCCAGATATACACTTGAAAGATGTTTATTGTTATAATTAGAATTATTTCCTGGTGTAGATTTTTTTTCATAGCATTTTATCTCTTGGCAGCAGATTGAGATTTGCCAGACAAATGCTTAAGCAGGTAATTTAAGTTCAAACTCACCTGATTGGTCTTGCATACATTTCCTAAACATTATAAGAATATTATTGAGAGTCAAAAAGTTTCCCTTTTTTTAAAAAAAAATAAATTCAATCTGAAGAATATTATATCATTGTATTTTTAATTTCAACAGATGTTTGCTGAAAAGTTGCTAACCTTACCAAGAAAAGATTCTTCTTAAAATTCTTATATTTGGTCAGATTTTGGGAAGTAAATCAATCAGAAATCATTGCCATACACTCTTATCCCCTTATATATATATATATATTTATATATATATCTATATCTATATCTATCTATCTATATATATATATATATATATATATATATATATATATATATATATATATTGTCATCCACAGACAGACTGTTTTGCTGTTTCACAGCTCATCAGTGTGGCTAGACATCTGATTGCCTTAAACAGGGATGGAAACTCTACTGATTTGGTATCAGTTGTAGATTTTTCTTGTAAGTCATTGGCACATGGCAGGGATGAAGGTGAATTTAGATGTATTAATTTTTAGATAAACATGCCAGTGACTGGAGAACTCGATTCATCTTAACAAAGAGTCTTGCATCAGCAGTAGTAATAGTAACTGTTTACAAATTCACTTTTCTCCCCAAAAGCTCAACCGAAATAATTTTTTTTCAGGAGCATGTATACATTTTGTCATCGACAGACAGACTGTATATATAGTTAAAAACAAGAATAAGCAGCTCCCAAAAGAGTCTGCCTAAGATTGCACACAGGAAAAAAGAGTGCTCAATAGTGAAATTTTTTGGCAGTTTTTTTTGTTTTTTTCCAGCTATTTTGATGTTGGCCGGATAGGTTAGCCTCCCCCTGGTTAGTTTGGTTGGCTTACCATCTTGGACTTGACTGGTGGTATAATAGTTACTATTTTCACAAACTACAGCTACCGACTACCTGATGATTGCATGAAAGTGCATGAAACTGGCACTTGAATTTTGACATACATATATATATATATATATATATATATATTCCATGTGACATGTTTCATCCCTTAGGATTTCATCAGACTAAATTGAGGTTTACATTCATGTAATTGCACATGCATGTGACTGTGGGTGGATACTGAAATTTTTAACTTTGAAATAATTTTTTTTTAACATGTCTTTTTGGTATATCATAAAGTCAATTTCATTTACTTTCTGTTTGTTTATATTTAAGTATTTAACATTGTGATAATAAAAAATCTGTTAAGAAAGGAGAATTGTAAAATCTGGACACAAAGTTACTGCGGATGATCTAGCAAATACAGCTCTTTTTTATATGCCATCTTAATAAATTGTTTTCTCTTTTAGTTAAGTAGCATTTTATAAGTCAAAAGTATGGTCAGACTGATTAAAGTGTGCAACTAATACACTGAGATTTTGGTTTTGTAAAAGAACCCTTTTGTGTTCATATAATCTTTTATTTAAATTCCTTGAGGTCTTGCCCCACAGCAAATATTAAAAGTGATAGAGTAAATTCCTCCTTCAAATTTTAGTTTATTCTTCTTTCTTTTATTAAGTCTTTTATTGTTTTAGAAGTAGTTGTAACAAATTTTATGTTAAGCTTAGATAAATTCTTTTCAGTTGTGATTGAGTGGGTGGATGGAATAAAACATTTTGATTTATTGGGTTTTATTTTAAATATTTTATGAGCCTTTTGTTTCACATTGAAATTTACAAGTTTAAAATTTCAGCACCTCTGTTCACTTTGTGTGAATATAAATTCCTAAAAGACAGAAGGCATTACTTGAAAATTGTTTTCCATTTTGTCATTAATTTTCCTGACATTTTTCTGACAAAAAAAATAACCAACTTCAGACAATGGCGTCTTAGTCCATCCACAACATATACATAGTATTACAAGCATTTGATACAGTCTGTGGTGGTTTATTTTGCTTGTCTTGTGGTTTCTTATTTTCTGTGTTGTAAAGCAGAAGCAATTATAACAGCAAATGCCAATTGCCCCAAAACTGGTCATCAAAACCATTAAATGGAATCATCACTTCATTAAATGGTTCATTTCACCAAAAAATCAAAAGTAAAGGGAGATAACTTTTATAATTGAATAGTGCTTTTTTAGAATTATTATTTAAAAATTTTGTTGTTTAGTTACAATAATGAATACATTTTTCTCCATGAATTCATTACTAAAGACTTCACTGACATAATAATATTGCTTAATATTTTGGGTCTTCTAAGAAAATATAAAAATGAGTAAACATGAAGAACAAATAATGAATCAAAATATTTATCTTATTAAAAATACAATCATAAATAAATTAAATATTTAAACGTCTTCGGTATTATTTCTGTTGTAGCATACCTACAGACGATAATGAGTATGTCCCCATTTACATAAATACAGTAGTAAATACTGTATGTTGGTCTGCAGTTGGGTATTCATTATGGATTTCACTTGATTCACTTCTAGCAGTTAACTACTTCTACGCACTACTGGTGAATCTTATATGTGTTGTTCTTGTCCTAAGTATTATCGTGCATTACCAAACTTTGGGTGATTATTCTAACATTCCCTAGGTTACAACACCATATATAATGGCACAGTAATGATATGAGAGGAAAAAACAATTTAAATATTTATTTAATTCAAAATACAATCATAAATAAATTAAATATTTAAAAGTTTTCAGTGTTGTTATTTCATATTAAGCATTTTAGTTTATTTTAATAATCATATTTTAATCATTTTTCATTCATACTTTATTTTTGGAGCTCTGTTTAGAGAGAATTCTTCTGCATAAAACTTTGCAACCCACTTCTAACATATTTGAATTTTCACTTAATAACCTTCTAAGGATTCTCTCACACTCTGTGAGTATCTCTTCTCTTTTTCAAAATGGTCTACAAAATCCTCTTCTTCTCACCCACAGCATTTCAACATTGATTTTATCTTTGAAAACATGCCGGAAATTAAAGGGAGCCAAATCTGAACTGTAGTTGGCTTAAAGACCTGAGTTTCATATTGTCAAAAATCCAAGTTCAAGATGTTGGCAATCTGTTCAGTTTTTTACTCAAAGTATAACAGTCACACAGTACAAACACTCACTCAATGATACTTTACTGGTGACTGAGTAACCCAATGGAAAAGTGATCACCTAGTTGTAACAAATTACCCTTTGATTAGTTGGCAATTTATATCAAAGTATTGCAACTGAATATATTTAGTTGTATTAATTTTGACTTTCCTTGAAAGCTGTATAATTATTAGACATGCAAGAAACCCAACATGGACTAATTAGGATGAATCTGTTAGATACAAAATTAAATTTGTAATGTAACCATATTTTTTACCAATTTTTATTTTTAATCTTTATAAAATATTTAATGTAGTGTCCAGTACTCTACTATATAAAAATTATTCAATTATAATAAAAACTATGTAATATTTACTAACCTGTAGTTCAGCGGTGTTGATTTTCTCCCACAGATTTACCTAACTCGACTACACATGGGTGTTGATTTTCTCCCACAAATTTACCTCACTCGTCTATATGTGGATGCTGATTTTCTTGCACGAGGCTATCTCACTCAACTACATATATGTGCTGATTTTGTCTCAGGAGTCTCTCTCTCTCTCTCTCTCTCTCTCTCTCTCTCTCTCTCTCTCTCTCTCTCTGGACTATACATTGGTGTTGACTTTCTTCCATGTGTCTACCTCAGTTACTATCCAAACAAGCACTCAGTCTCCTATAGCTGATATACAATACACCAGAAAATGCAAATGATCTAAACTTGTAGATCACAGGTGATGAAACTCATTTACTCCTCTCAGCCACACCTTAACTCCATTTCTTGTTTTGTCACTTCCATTTGTTTTTCTTGTTAAAGGTAAGGCTGCCATTCCAGGCTAATATTTCCAGCATCTACTTAGTGAATATCAGGTGCCAACTATGGCAACATTAACACCTGTACCAACGTATAATGAATTTTTTTTTTTTTTTTTTTTGCAAACTTTGTAATTATATTGAAATGCATGATGGAAAATCATAAAAAAAAGTCCAGTAACTTCTTCCAAGAATCCTGAATTGTGCTGAGTGACTTCAGCAAACAAATTTTGTTTACAGATTTGTTGTCAAGTGAGTAGACGTGAAAAAGAAATAACTGAAAATATCTTTATGAATGCTTTATCTGTCAAAAGTTACAATATATAAGAGGCTTAAAAACTGACACTTGAATTCTTTGCAAAGTCCAGCACTCCCAATTTGACTGGCAACTCATTCATTTTGGTTTTTGTTATCATTTTCTCACTGTTACATAACATCACTGATGATGATATCTAAGCACTTCCGGTCCCACTAGAAAATGGTGGGAGCGAAAACAGAATGAGCAGCACTTTGAAATAAAACATTTGTTGATCATAGCATGTCTTGTGTCATCTTTTTGTTGCTTCTATTTTTAGCAGCCAGTTTCTTAGAGTTATATCTTCAGCCCTAAGCTCAGTGGCACATGGTGTCAGAAAGGGATTTTTTCTGAAAAAGAAAAATATTTTCTAATATAAGAACAGAACCCAATTCGTAAAAAAAAATTTATTTAAAAAAAGGATGAGAAATTAATTTATGAAGGGAGATATTTCATATCATTACTGATGATGATCATGTTATGTAGGGACTTCCAATCCCATTATGGAATGCTGGGGGCTAAAAAAGAATAAGTGGGATTTTGAAATAAAACAGTTGTCTCATGTAATCGCTTTTTTGATTCCATTTTTAGCTGCCAGTTTTATACAGTTTTATCTTTCACCCAAAGCTCAGTGGAATACTCACCTTCTACTGCACAGGTTTCTTTTTCTTGAATCTCATGAATCTTTTTATTAGATAATATAACAAATAACTGAGGGAAAGGCTGTTTTTAGCAATCTGTGAGGACTAAAACTGAAATTAATTCCCTCACCAACAACCATGGTGCTGCTGAAAGTTGTCATCAATGGCGGTGTCATTCCACTGAGCAATTTAGAACCCTGCCAGATCTTAAGATCAACTTTTTAAGTTTTTTTCCTAAACTGGATATTAATCTCCTAAAAACTAACTTAGCAAAATTCTTCAAAAAAAGAAAACAGAATTGAATCAGTAGAAACAAGTTATCATTATAGAAGTAATCAATTCAAGTTACGTTTTTTTTCAATTGTTTAATTTTTTTTTTCAATTATAGCTTCTGTATCAGTGATGTTTTTAAGTTTTACAAGTTGATAAAGAAAAAATAAAATAAAAGCTTAAAAATAAAACATCATACTACTTTCAGCTTGTATTCTTTTATAAAATTGTACCAAAACTAACAAAACTTAGACTTCTACTCCAAGTGAGCCCAGGAAAGCAATTTTAACACTGGAAAAAAAAACAGTATATACATTTTTCTGACACACCCTATACAGAGAAAATATCATGTTTTGATGTTGTTGTTTGCTCTGACTGAAAGTCAGGATAGTTTACAAATAATATATCTCAATTGAACATATCCACATGTGAAACTTGAATAAAACTTGGCAGATGGACTAAAATACTTTAGAAGCTTTAGATTCTGTCTTGGAAGCATCTCTCTTTTATTTCAGAACCATTTCCAGACAAAAAAAAAAAATCACTTATCTAACCTAGAAAGATGATCTCCTCTTAGTAAAAACATACAGTCTATTTAATTTCTGTTTAATCTGTTGTATCTGGGAAGCATTTTAGATCAGTTTTATGATTCCGCCCAGGTTTGTTTTAAAGTGCATCTCCTCTGATATGTACCAGTTATTACTTACAACCTTGAAATGATACATAATTATTTTATATTTAAGCAAACACATTTTTTTTCTGACATAAAAATTTAGTTGAGAGGTCATGAACATCTTCTTCTTCTATATGCCATGTCTTTTCAGGACATTGGCAATCATGGCTCTCCACAATTTCCTGCGATGATAAACTACATCCAGTAGCAAGGTGATTGAACCACCTCTTAATTGATGTTGTTCACAGGTCCACCCTGACCCGAGCTGGTAGCACCTGTTAGGGTCCTAGCTATGGACAATCAAAAGTCAACAATACATTTTTATAATAAAATGGCCAACAAAGCAACACAATGTGAAAATACATTTTTATAGTAAAATTACCAATAATACATTTTATGATCTACAAAATATATATCTAAAAAACATACCTTTACTCTGAAAGTATAAAGTTATGTACAAAATTCCTGTAGTTGAAAGCATAAAATTGTATTTCTATGTTGGCATTAAATAACCCATAGAGGTTGATATACCACAAAATTAATCAACCAACCAATATGAAAGAACTCTTTCATTACATTAGTCCATATAATATTTTACAATTTCTTAAATGGTATTCCAAAATATACTTCAACAAAACTACACCATAAAACACTCATATCATCACCTCTAAATATCATGTCCACACAAATATGTATATGTACAAGAGCTGAGTATCATCTACCATGTATTAAATTGTGAAAGCAGAATAATATATATCATATTTTTATTGCTTCAAAGCTCCCAAGAAAATTTAATTTTTGCATTAAATGATCCATAAGAAGTTGATATGCCATTAAACAAATCAATCAACAATTTCCTGTTCTTTGTAATTCTGAAAAAAAATTTTTATTTTTGCTCTCTCTCTCTCCCAAAACCTTGCTCTGCCATCCAAACACTCAAGCTTGACAAGTAGATTATACATTGTCTTTAGTTGGGAGGTCATGATCATCTTCTCCTTCTATATGCCATGTCCTTTCAGAACATTGGTGATCATTGCTGTCCACAATTTCATTTCTTTTCTAGTTCTTAATAAATTTTGTCTTTTTGCTATCTCTCTCAAAACCCTGCTTCACCATTCATTCACTCCAGCTTGTCAGGTAGCTTATGTACTTCTCTCAAGCTTGAGTGGATGGATGATGGAGCAGGGTTTACTGATGTCAAAGATATCTAAAATCTTGACAGAGTATTATAATTTGACTGTTTAGTTGAATTATTGCTCATACTTACATCACTGGTGTAGAGAAGTTTCTCTCATCATCCCAACACAAATATTATCACTTAGACTTTCTTCATGGGTTAAAACAGACAAAGACACACACACACACACACACATATATATATATATATATATATATATATATATATATATATATATATACACATAAGAAAAAACCTGTCTAATCATAATATTTGCAGAACAGCAATATGATAATAGTTTATCCTGGCTGCAAAACAGATTAGCAGATATTAAAAAAGAGAATTGAATTAAACTTTTAATTCATAACTGTCTTGACCTTGCCTTGCATCAATGATTTTCCTTTCGACATACTCAGCATGGAAAACAGGAAGACAAGAGTATAAATGCTGTCATTTTGATGAATTGATTTCAACTTGTGAGGCAACTTAATTTTCACACCTCTCACCAGATTGTCATGTGACACATTTCTCACCCTTTGACATAAAGGTATAAATTATGGCCAATTCAGTGGTAAACAACGTATTTTTGTTGCACTATACCTTTATTTTGTTTGTTTTAATTTAATGACCTATATTTAACAAATAATTTGGATCTAATTTCTTAGCTCCATGTTCAGGGTGAAAAAGGAAACATTGAAAGTTTGTAAAATAATCATTATTTTTAAATTAATAAATCTAGATATACTGCTAAAGGTTGTCAGATGTTTTCTTTATTCGTTGAAATCTTTACATAAATGCAACTGAAAGAATTCAGGTACTAGACAAATAAACTATTGAGATATTGTCACTTATTGAATAGTAACACCAAAATGTCAACTTTAAAGTTTAGTATGTAAACTGTTTATCTTCTTGTAATCTTTCTTTTATGTACCGTGTCCCTTCAGGGCGTAGGCGATCATGGTCCTCCACCTTTTTTCTGTCGCATGTAGCTCTTAATAAGTTTTGTCTTTTTGTTATTTCTCCCAAACACTGTTCTGCCATCTTTTTCTTCAAGCCCATCAAGTATGTTACTTGCTGCTTTCCTCTGTCCTTCTTTCCCTCAATCTGTCCTGTTAGTATCAGATTTTCTAAGCCCTCCTTCCTCACTACATGCCCCAGAAATTTCAACAGCCTCTTTCTGATGTTAAGTATGAGTTTCTTTGTTTCTTTCTGTAGAACCATATTTCTGTTGCTTCAAGTTTCTTCCTCATCTTTGAGAAGATTGTCCAGCATTCGCTACCATACATATCGTGTAACAATTCAGTACACTTTTTACTTTGTTTCCAATGAAACTTTTCTGTCTCTCAATACTCTGCCCAGCTTTTGAAATACATCTTTGCCAATCCCAATACATCTTCAGATCTCATATGTTGCACTTTCTGTCCTCTGTTAGAACACTTCCTGGCTTTTTAAATCTTTGTATGAGAATTATTTGTTGTTAGATGGGGGAAATAGGTGTATTCATAGCTTTTCCATGGGTATTTGCACATGAGTGAATATAACAAACCCAAATGGAATTGAATCATCTCTCTGAGTATCAATTCCAAAGCCATTATCCATTACATCATTTGCACATTCAAGCTTACAGCACCTGATAATCCCAAGTGGTCACCCCTCAAGTTACTGATCAGGTTCAGTGTTACTTAAAATTGGTGATTGTATTACTCACATGTTAAGACGGGCAAGAGGAAACTAACCTAATATTTGTGTGAATGGATGTCAGGAGTGGGATAGTCAGTAAGGTGACAAACATTGCTAAGAGCTACAATGGATAGGAATTTGTGGAGAGGCATGATCAGTTAAGTTCTGAAGGTACACGCTATATAAAAGTTGCTTCCAATTTTTGCCAATCATCTTTGTTTCATTCCAGTCAAAACAATAGTTTTTGTTCTTTGTTATATTGATCATTGTAAAAGTATATGTTCTACAGTTTTATCAAATAATAAAGGAAATTTCTGACTTTGGTGTTTTTAGATCTTTCAGCATCTTTATGATAACATAAAAAAGAAATATGAAAAAGAAATGTGATTAATATGCCTACAAAACAGAAATGTGATTAAAATGCCTACAAAACAGAAATGTGATTAAAATGCCTTCAGAACAGAAATGTGATTAAAATGCCTACAAAACAGAAATGTGATTAAAATGCCTACAAAACAGAAATGTGATTAAAATGCCTTCAGAACAGAAATGTGATTAAAATGCCTACAAAACAGAAATGTGATTAAAATGCCTACAAAACAGAAATGATTAAAATGCCTTCAAAACTCAAACTCTTAATAAGCAGCATTGAAATACTAATCTGACTATCAAATGGTTGCAGTTTTTACAGATTTAACTGAAGAAATTAATTCTACAGAAGGATGCTGGGAATACTGAGAAGTTAATTTCAGTAAGAAAAAAAATCTCAAATATGAAAAATCTTTACATTGAAGCACAGATTGCTGTTAGTTCAATAGTAAACTGATTATTAATTGACCTTGAATATCTCTTTGCATTCAGCATATTTTCTTTTCCAAATTAAGAAGGTTTTTATGCAAAATTTACTTTATAGAAAGTGCACTCTAAGCTAGTCTTGGTGACTGACATAGCTGAGCATTCTCCACCAGCAAATGTGGCTATTATTTACTTATTTACTAAGTACAGTTTAATCTGACTCGGGTAGACAATAGTGATGCACCATAGAAAACTGAAATCATGCGACTCAAAAATTGTTTTGATTTGACAAATACATTAAGTATTGTATTAGAGTAAGCACCCACAATGGTTAGAAGTTTGCTACATAACCTCGCTTAGTCTGGCACTAGTAGAGCACCCATAAAATCAAAACTCAGAACAAAAATTGGTTTGTGGGATGACCTTATTAACCACTGTATGGTGATATTTTAAGTTTAGCTTCAACATGGCACAAGGATGAAAGTAATGAGCAGCCAGTGAGGACCAAACTCGTTATTCAGTTGTAATTGATTTAATGAGACAAGCATTGAAGTGCACTAATGATTTTCTAAACATAGCTTAGATGGGACACAATGCCAAAAGTGTGGATCACCCTGTAAGAATCAAACTCACTACTCAATTGTAATTGATCTAGCAAAACAAGCTTGCTAACCATTACACAATGTCGAAGAGCCCAAATATAGGGATTTACTCAGTATAGCTAAGTTTTGGCACAAGGCTGTAAGTATGGGGCATCCAGTGAAGATTGAAGTCTTTACTCAGTCATAATTGATCTAGCAAGACAAGCCTACTAACCATTACACCAGATTGAAGTGTCCAAATTGTTTTCTAAATGTAGCACAATGCCAAAAGTGTGGAGCATCCTGTGAGAATCAAACTCACTACTCAATCATAATTGATCAAGTGAGACAAGTTTACTAAACATTACACCACATCAAAGTTTCCTTGCTAACCACTGTATGATGTGTTAAAACCAACTAAATGAATTCAGATATGAGCTTCTAATATTTGCTATGTATTTACAGAAAATAGGTGATCATGGCTCTCCACAATTTCTTATTCTGTGTAGCTCTTAATAATTATTATATTTTTTACTGTGCTTACTTTCCTCATTATGTGTCCCAGAAATTTTAATTATCTCTTTCTGATTTTTTTTTTTTTTTAGCTTTCAGAAGGCATATCAACCATGAAAATCTGATTAATCAGCACAAACCAAGCACTGTTTTTCAACCAATCAAAATAAGGAAACAAAATTCCTGAAAAATTGTTTCTGGAGTTTTAAGAATGTATAAATAAGAATTCTGAATTCTTAGTCAATTATCTTAAACTGATTGTTATCAGTAGGTTTCAGGGATCAATTTGCTGGCAACTTGTACTTTGGTTCTATTTGCATTAGCTATTGACTCACACATTTAGCTGAACCAGTGAGATGTATTTACATACCATTAATGATCAGCTAAACTCCAGTGTGTGATCCAAATCAGATCTGGCAGTAAAATGGCAAGGTTGGAGATGAAGAAAGAGACAGAAATATAATTAAATAAAAAGTTATTAGCATTATAGAATTTTGATGTCATTCTTTTTGTAATTTACTCTTCCTAGGTTCTGAACATAAAAAAATATCAGCTTCTAACAACTTATGAAACCAGATCAAGTACAATTTAAAATTTTTGAAGTTAACCATTTGTTAGGGTAAGATTGTGTTTATTGTAGAATGTCTAATAATATCCAAAACAAATGTGGAGATGATGAGACAAAGTGGTAATGCTTAATAAACGACACATCTAGGTGATATTTATTAATCTCAGCTTCTTCAGGTGGGAATAGAACACAAAACTGTGCATACAGAAAATTTGTTGGGAGTTTTTAGTATAAAGGTATTTAAAATTCAACAGATACCAACAGTTATAACACACACACACACATACATATATATATAAAAAAACAAACATTTTCTTGTTTCTGGTCATCGGATCTAAGATAAATTAATTTATTGCACCTCTCATCCTCAAAAAATCTAAATGCATTTTCCTTACATACTGTTTTGTCTTTCATTCTAACAAAGCCACAAGATCAATGGATCAGAAAAAGGCAAAATAAAATAAATACAATCTTACCAACCCTGAGGAAAAAACCCTCCCATTATGGAAAATCCCAAAGGGAAAAGGTTACTATAACATGACTACAAATAGATCACACTAAAATTACGTAATTTTCTTACTGAAACAAGAAGAAGCACCATGGTATTTTATATGCCAAATGCAATATACAGTAAAACATTTTTTAATTGAATGTATTAATCTTGACTCCAAAAGACACAATATCTTCAAGGAAAACAACCTAAAAGGACTATTTGAAAATATTAAAATAAATCTAACATTCTTGAAATCAGTTGGATTGTATCTGAAAATATTAAAAAAAAATAAAACAAAGATTGTTCATTTTCCCTAAATATAACCGAAAATAAATCAGTTTCGACATAAAATGACTTTAAATAGTTGATATGTTGTTAAAAATCCACTTAAACTAAAAAAAAATGAAGTCAAGGTCAACAGGCAATGGTAAAACACATCATTTATTCAGGTAAGAATGTACAAAGCAAAGTTAGTGACATTAGTTGAGGTTTTTAGTTCCATTCTTTTAGTGTTCCTCTCATCATAGTAGAAGCTAGAAAAAGAGGTATAAGCGATAATTGCTAAATGACTTCTTTAGAGTCCTTTAAAAGTACCACAAATAGAATTTTTTATTGACAGGGAAAACAAAGGAAATTCATATTATAAGATTGCTATATTTCAAAAAAGAGTGCACATGCATAAAGATGTGTATGTGATAAAAGATGTATTTTATGTGAGTAGCTTTTTATTGTGATCAAATGCTTATTGAACAATAAAATTTCAGCATTTTTATTTACACTTTGTGAGAAACTCCATCAACAGTTATTTCTTGAGTCTGGTTTCTTGGTTCTTATTGGCTGAAAAATATTATTTGTTTTGTACTAATTGGTTGAGAGATTTTATTTTTATGGTTGGAATCTCCAAGTCATTGCTATTTTGATCCTGTTTGTCATCAACTGTCCTATTCAATGAAGACCTGAGAAGGAAAGTCATCTAAGTTGAGCAGTTTGAATCACATGATTGTCATGTCTCTGACCCAATGCTTCAATCATTGTTTCTTGAGTAGGAAGCACGAGATGCCATGAAGGGGGCTCCACAACCAGATGTTCCCAGTTGTTTACATTGATCTGCAGTACTTTCTGGTCCTTCATGATGCTGTTTTTATTGAAGAGTCTTGGACTGCCTCTCTATTGCTTCCTGAACTTTATTACACCATACAGAGTGATGTTTGGCAATCAATAGTCATCTAAATAGTCCATCATAGTCTAGCAGGGCTTTTACACTTGGTATGTTTGCTCTGGCAAGGATTTTGGTGTTCAAGATATTGTCTTTCCTGAGATATGCATGTCATAGTGCAAATGGAAGCACTGAAAACTTGTCAAGCACTTGATATCCTTCTTGTATTGTGGTGCAGATTCCAGAGCATACATCATGGTAAATGTTAACTGTTTATTGTAACTGGTATAACCAGTTATCCCCCCTCCCCAACTTAATGGACTGTTCTTATCAGCAGTAGAAGCAGCAGGAACATAGACTTGCATCCCCTTCTGCCTAGGGTGGATTGGCCCATTAGATACTATTTAAACTGCTGTGATTTCCCTCTTGGCACTTGAACTTTATTTGTCTAGAGGAACTAATGACATTTGAAACCAAACCTGGACTCTTATCAGTAAAGCTGCAGACAGCTCTCTGGTTCCACAGTCAGTTTCTCAGAGCATGGAAAGCAGCAATGTTATGATCCTAATTCTTTTATGAAAGCAATTTTCACTCTTTTGAACAAAAAACAGTGTTCCCTTTGGATGCTATATATTCCTACCTCTTTTTTTCCTGCTCTCATGTTAAATCTGTTAATTTAATAATTTCCATCTATAATAAAAGAATATTTTAATAATCATACACTATTGATAAAGTAAACTTTTTCATATCTTTTTCTTGCCATCAAAAGCAGGTCAAGATGACCAATACTCAATTAATGTACTAGTTGTCAGTACTTCTTGGCAATACATTTGACCATTTGTAGATTATTAGTTTTGCTCGTGGTATATAGTTACATATGTTTGTGCTTATCTACATATGTAACTACACTATATTCTTTCTATATCTCTGAGATTAGGCATTATGATTATCTACATTATTTACATTATTTGGACTGTTATCCTCATCTTCATTGCATTATTCTCAACATTTCAGCCATTGTACACTCTGGCCTCCAAGTGATTGGAATTTTGAACTGAACCATTTATTTCATCCACTGGGGTAGCTTGTTCTAGTTCTACATGCCATGTCTCTTCCAGATGTCTCAGTTATTTCCCTTTAACTCAAATCTGTAAGTTTTTTGGTTCACCACTGTTGTATTGACCATACAACTCTTTGGGTCTAGTCACTGGATCTAACCAATTTTTTAGTTCATTGAAAATAACTTTTAAAATATCCTCAACCTCAAAGAAGAAAATATGATGATTTTTAAGGGCTAAAACCAAGTGAATGTCAGACAATCTCATAAAAGTTAAAGAAGAGAATTTCAATAAAAATGTTCTACAGAAGGATACTGAGAATTCCATGGACTTGATATGTGAGCAATGATGAAGTTTTAAAGAAAAAGGAAACAGAAAGGAGACGTATACTTAAAATAAAAAAGAAATAGTTAAAACTTCTAGGGCACATAATGAGGAAAGAGGGCTTGGAAAATTTGCCACTTATAGGATATACTGAAAGAAAGAGAGAATAAGCAATGAATGACCTACCTAACAAGCTTGTGTAAATGGTTGCTAGAACAGCGATTAGGAGAGATAGCAAAAAAGATGAAATTTACTAAGAGCTACAAAGGAAAGGAAATTGTGGAGAGCCATGATTGCCTATGACCTGAAGGTACACAGTAAATAGTAGAAGAATTTTAACTGTAAAAATATTCTTCATTGAGAAAATTTAATTTTTGGAATATTTATATTATTCAAGCATACGTTAGTCATTAAGATATCTACAAATGTTTTCTAACAAGAAACATTATGGCATAGTGATTTGCTGGAATGATCATGGAAGTACTTTCTTTTATGTTGACCAATATTTCATGGTAGTGACAAGCTTTTTGTTCAAGAAATCTAGTAATGCAATAGACTGCTGGGACTCATGCCTATCCAAAGAGCATTAATGGAAAGGGAATTTAAACATTCTGTGCTGAAATTTGAAATTTTCTTCTCTCTGCCAGTTCTGTTTTTAGTGCTAATAATGTTTAATGCATACAACATTTAAGTGGATAGGCATACATTATGTTTCTTCTTCTGTATGATGAGTCCATTCAAGATGTGTGTGATCATTGCTCGCCACAATTTCCTGCCCTTTGTAAAGGGTGTTTCATTAAGACGGATTATATATAACGGTGTTTCATTAACATGGATCAAAGTCAGCAGTAAATAAATCAGTGTTATTGGTGAAAATTTATTTATTTCTTTTTTGTTATTTAAGTCATGGCAGCTATGTGTGAAAAATTATATCACCCTAATATCCGCCAAATCTGAAAGAAAAAGAAAAATACCATTAGATTCTTAAACTTAATTCACATTTAAAATCTGTCCAAGTTATTGGAACACCCTTTAGTTCTTATTAAATTTTGTGTTTTTGTTATCATTTATATACCTTTTTCCACCATCCATTTACTCAAGTTCACTCAGTAGATTATGTATCCCTCTTTGCTGCATCAATGTATCATCAGAAGCAACTGAAGACCTGAACCAAAGGATTCTCATTCAGGTAGATCCTCACATTCTTCAATGATAATGAAAGTAATATTAACTGTTTCCTTATATGGAAACATTCATCATTAATTGAGCCATTGTGACTTTCATTATCAGGAAAGTAGATTTCTCAAGTCAACTGTTATTACTCTTTCTAGTACTGATGGAAACATCTTTCTTAAACTTTTGTTCAAACTAATGTGGAAAGTCAACAGCAAGAAGATTAACTTTGCTCTTTCATAAGTTGAGAATTCTAAAAACCCAGCCCCAAAGAAGATGTTGATAATGTGCCATTTTGTATTTTAGCCAAATTGCTTTAAGGTGTGGTTTATAAGAGATGATTAGTAAAAAAAAAAAAAAGAAAAAAAAAACCACAGGTTCCTGGCCCTGGGATTTTCTTTTCTTACGTCAACCAGACAGACAGACTTCAAATTCATACCTTTTTTGAGAGGTTTGGAAAGTAAACAAGTTTATAAGTTTGATGCCATAGATTTCTCACTTCCTATTTTACCAAAATAATTTCTGGCAAGCCCATTGAAATATGCACTAGTCTCATGGATATTCCAACAAGTGCAGCAGACAACATAATGCTTTGTTTACTTCAGACTTAAATTCTAAGCAAAAAGACTATCACAACATTAGAATATTTGAATTTTGTCATCTCTTTTAACCAAACATGTGATTGTTCAGTCAATGGGCAGCAAATCAAAATCACTTTTATCCTTTGTTATTTTAGAAGCAGCCCTAGATTTGATCAATATTACAATTCCAATGAAAACTACTAGTAATTTGACTATCTTTGCACATGTCAATGCTAAGTATTTTAACTCCTAACAATACATACGTTCATGAGTAGTTTTCCTTCATTGAAGAAAACATTGCATGTATCTGCATTATCTGATTTGACAACTTAGTTGTTTTGAATGGCCACTCTTCTTGATCTTTTCACATTAATAAAAGTGTATCCCAGGCTCTATCCTTGAACCTATATTGGCCCTAATTTTCATCAATGGCCTACTCAATTCATTCATTGCTTCTATGTTGATGACACAACTATTTACTGCTGTCTTAATTGGGACTCTGATCAGTTCGATAAGGTCAAATTGGTAGCTCGTTGGTTTTTACGTTTTTTCAAAACAAAGAAAAAAATGAAATCTAAGTTCCAATCTGAATTTGCATAAGCAATTCTAAACATGAAATGAAAAAAGTCAATCTCAAATCCTGAATCATTTGAAAAAAATTTGATTAATCAGAGTATTACAACTCATTTGAATTGTTAAGTAAGCTTGACTTACATGGGAAAGGTATTAGGATAATCTGCAACGTTTGCTGGAAACAAACCATCTGCCTGTGAATAAGAAATGAGTTAAGCTATAATTCAGAAAAAGAATAAAGAGTAAGAAAAGTGTATAGTTTTTTACCAAATTTATTTAACATGCTAAAAGAAGTAAAAGGCCTACCAGAATTTACTCTCAATGACCAAAATCTTAACAGCATAAGATACACAGATGACTCTGTAGTGATAACAGGCTCAGAAGGAAAATTGCAAAACCTCCCAGAAAATGTAGGAAAGGAAAACAAAAAAGGAGGACTGATCATTAGCTGTAAGGAGACAGGAAGTACAGTTGTCATCAAGAAAGGCAGCCAAAAATGTGAGCTTCAGTTTTGAGACATCAGTATTAAGCAGTTAGTGAATTTAACTGAGTTGTGTAATAACAGACAACAGAAAATGTAACACAGAGATGCAAAGGCACATTGAATAAGGAATTGAGCCTGCCAGAATACTGAAAATGGACAGGACACATGGGCAATGAGGAAGTTTTAAATGAAATGGAAACTAGAAAGACACTCAAGCTTAAAATATGAAATAGTTGAGTTTTCTGTATTATGAGAAAGAACAGTTTAGAAAATGTAATACTCACAAGGTGTGTTGAGTGAAGGAGGGTGGGAAGGAAACAGCAAGTAACTTTTTGATGTTCTTCAGGATGTAGGCGATCGTGGTGCTCCACAATTTCCTGTCCTTTATAGGTCTTAATAAATTTCTCCTAAACCATGTTCTGTCATCTATTTATCCAAATTCACTATGTTATGCATTGTTTCCCTCTGTCTCTTGCTTTCAATCTATCCTGTGAGTATCAAATTTTACAAGTCCTCCTTCCTCATTATCTGCCCTAGAAATTTGATCTATTTCTGATGTTTTGTTTCCATTTTCTCTAAAACTTTTTCATTGCTTACATATTCAGTCTATGATATCCTCGGCATCCTTCTTAATGCAAATGTGTGTGTGGATGGCAGAGCAGAAATAAGGCAGAATGGTAAAGAGTTAAATATTTCTTAGGACTACAGAGGACAGGAAGTTGTGGAAAGCCATGATCATCATTCCCTGAAGGGATATGGAACATCAATGATGATGATGATGATAATTTAGACACTATGGATATAATGATTTTGAATCACCAGATACTTCAGTGATCATGATTAATTTTCTTTTTCTATAATGGAGTCCATCTGACTGCTTCATTTACAATCTGATTGTTTGCATTCTAAGAATATGGCTGACCTAAACCAAACATTATGAACAGGTCTTCAGGATTGCTTTGACCTTTTGTAAAAGGTTCCCATCAATATGTTACTTGATTATGCATTATCTTCAGGATAATGAATTCTTGAAAATCCATCAGCACTTAGAATCACTGTATAATTGATATTTATTAAACTTAGCTGGGTATGGCACAAGGACAGATAGGATTTATAAGATTTTTTTGTATCCAATCTCCCAAATAAAGTGTGTATACCTGCCTGGAAAACCACCATCCTTAATTCTGGCTTTTACAAAATTTCTGGTTCAGGTGACAATTGTATAACTATTTAGAAAATGATAAACTGATTATCCTTGATTGTGAACTTATTGTAAAACATACCAAGATATTTATGAAATAAGAACTAAAACACAATGTTGAGATAGGTCAGAACATTAAAGTAGTGAGTCAATTTTTTTTCTTTTTCAAAATCCTCTCCTGCCAGGACACTGGTGATCATGACTCTAGAACTTCCAATCTTTTGTAGTTCTAAGTAATGCATGCTTCCTTACAACCCTCCCAATACCTGTTCTGCTATTCATTCATGCAAACACACTGCTTCCCCCTGCCCCTCTTGTTTTCAATATGTCTTGTGAGTGTCAAATTCTCCAAACTCTCTTTCTCCATTATATATATATTCTAAGTATAAAAGTTCTTTATTTTTATTCAACTTAAACAGTCCTAGTTGTTCCCACATTCTGTCAGGAATATTTCATCTTCTTCTTTATGCCATGTCCCTTCAGGATGTGATAGATAATGGCTCTCCACAATTTCCTATGCTTCACTGCTCTTAGTTAGGGTTGTCTTTTTGCTATTTCTAACAATCCCTTTTCTGCCATCTATTTACACTAGCTGATTAGGTAGCATACTTGCTGCTCTTCTCTGTCCCTGTAGCGTTCAGTAGGTCCTATGAGTGTCAAATTCACCTAAACCTCTTTCCTCATTATGTGTCCTTGAAATTTCAGTTAAGTACTCTCTTTGTTTCTAATGAAATTTTCTGGTTTCTTAATACTTAGTTTAGCTTTTGCAAAGCATTTTTCAATTTTAATGAAATTTTGTGTCATATTTCCCATTGTTTATTAGGATACTTACCAGATAGCTGCATAGCTCAATTCTGATATCTCCAGTTTGTAGTTAGCATCTTGGATTTTTCCTCTTGCTGACAACTATACATTCTATCTTCTTACAATTAATGGTTAGTCCTTCCTTCTCACTTTCCTTGACTACTTTCTGTAGGAGTTCCTCTAATTTCCTTTCTGTGTCTGCTATCAACACTACTGGTTGTAATTCAATGTGTGTGTAAATTTCTTATATAAAGAAAATGGTGAAATTTTACCTTGACCAAAAGTTTTGGCAGTGTGTACTTTCCAGTGAAACCTATAACAGGAAACTCCAGTCAGTGTTTTATCTGCTTTAATGTCTTGACAAGTGATTGATGAAAAGTTTGGGGAGTCTATGTATTTGTTATCCTTATTATTTGTTATTTTTTTGTTTTAAATTTGGAAATGTTGGCTTTTCTAGCAGTCATGGATAAAAAAAAAAACATTATTTATTTTAAAACAACATTTTTTAAAAAAGGAACTGAAACATGGGAAAAGGAAGACATTTATAAATTAGATATGTGTGAGATAATAAATTTTTCATTATCTATTTGTGTATGCTTCATCTTGGGAAAAAGTGAATTTCTGTCTTGAAAATAAGTCAAACATCATTTTTTTGTTTTAAATTTGGAAATGTTGGCTTTTCTAGCAGTCATGGATAAAAAAAAAAAACATTATTTATTTTAAAACAACATTTTTTAAAAAAGGAACTGAAACATGGGAAAAGGAAGACATTTATAAATTAGATATGTGTGAGATAATAAATTTTTCATTATCTATTTGTGTATGCTTCATCTTGGGAAAAAGTGAATTTCTGTCTTGAAAATAAGTCAAACATCATTTTTTTGTTTTAAATTTGGAAATGTTGGCTTTTCTAGCAGTCATGGATAAAAAAAAAAAACATTATTTATTTTAAAACAACATTTTTTAAAAAAGGAACTGAAACATGGGAAAAGGAAGACATTTATAAATTAGATATGTGTGAGATAATAAATTTTTCATTATCTATTTGTGTATGCTTCATCTTGGGAAAAAGTGAATTTCTGTCTTGAAAATAAGTCAAACATCATTTTTTTGTTTTAAATTTGGAAATGTTGGCTTTTCTAGCAGTCATGGATAAAAAAAAAACATTATTTATTTTAAAACAACATTTTTTAAAAAAGGAACTGAAACATGGGAAAAGGAAGACATTTATAAATTAGATATGTGTGAGATAATAAATTTTTCATTATCTATTTGTGTATGCTTCATCTTGGGAAAAAGTGAATTTCTGTCTTGAAAATAAGTCAAACATCATTTTTTTGTTTTAAATTTGGAAATGTTGGCTTTTCTAGCAGTCATGGATAAAAAAAAAAAACATTATTTATTTTAAAACAACATTTTTTAAAAAAGGAACTGAAACATGGGAAAAGGAAGACATTTATAAATTAGATATGTGTGAGATAATAAATTTTTCATTATCTATTTGTGTATGCTTCATCTTGGGAAAAAGTGAATTTCTGTCTTGAAAATAAGTCAAACATCATTTTTTTGTTTTAAATTTGGAAATGTTGGCTTTTCTAGCAGTCATGGATAAAAAAAAAAACATTATTTATTTTAAAACAACATTTTTTAAAAAAGGAACTGAAACATGGGAAAAGGAAGACATTTATAAATTAGATATGTGTGAGATAATAAATTTTTCATTATCTATTTGTGTATGCTTCATCTTGGGAAAAAGTGAATTTCTGTCTTGAAAATAAGTCAAACATCATTTTTTTGTTTTAAATTTGGAAATGTTGGCTTTTCTAGCAGTCATGGATAAAAAAAACATTATTTATTTTAAAACAATATTTTTTAAAAAAGGAACTGAAACATGGGAAAAGGAAGACATTTATAAATTAGATATGTGTGAGATAATAAATTTTTCATTATCTATTTGTGTATGCTTCATCTTGGGGAAAAAGTGAATTTCTGTCTTGAAAATAAGTCAAACATCATTTTTTTGTTTTAAATTTGGAAATGTTGGCTTTTCTAGCAGTCATGGATAAAAAAAACATTATTTATTTTAAAACAACATTTTTTAAAAAAGGAACTGAAACATGGGAAAAGGAAGACATTTATAAATTAGATATGTGTGAGATAATAAATTTTTCATTATCTATTTGTGTATGCTTCATCTTGGGAAAAAGTGAATTTCTGTCTTGAAAATAAGTCAAACATCATTTTTTTGTTTTAAATTTGGAAATGTTGGCTTTTCTAGCAGTCATGGATAAAAAAAAAAACATTATTTATTTTAAAACAACATTTTTTAAAAAAGGAACTGAAACATGGGAAAAGGAAGACATTTATAAATTAGATATGTGTGAGATAATAAATTTTTCATTATCTATTTGTGTATGCTTCATCTTGGGAAAAAGTGAATTTCTGTCTTGAAAATAAGTCAAACATCATTTTTTTGTTTTAAATTTGGAAATGTTGGCTTTTCTAGCAGTCATGGATAAAAAAAAAAACATTATTTATTTTAAAACAACATTTTTTAAAAAAGGAACTGAAACATGGGAAAAGGAAGACATTTATAAATTAGATATGTGTGAGATAATAAATTTTTCATTATCTATTTGTGTATGCTTCATCTTGGGAAAAAGTGAATTTCTGTCTTGAAAATAAGTCAAACATCATTTTTTTGTTTTAAATTTGGAAATGTTGGCTTTTCTAGCAGTCATGGATAAAAAAAACATTATTTATTTTAAAACAACATTTTTTAAAAAAGGAACTGAAACATGGGAAAAGGAAGACATTTATAAATTAGATATGTGTGAGATAATAAATTTTTCATTATCTATTTGTGTATGCTTCATCTTGGGAAAAAGTGAATTTCTGTCTTGAAAATAAGTCAAACATCATTTTTTTGTTTTAAATTTGGAAATGTTGGCTTTTCTAGCAGTCATGGATAAAAAAAAAAACATTATTTATTTTAAAACAACATTTTTTAAAAAAGGAACTGAAACATGGGAAAAGGAAGACATTTATAAATTAGATATGTGTGAGATAATAAATTTTTCATTATCTATTTGTGTATGCTTCATCTTGGGAAAAAGTGAATTTCTGTCTTGAAAATAAGTCAAACATCATTTTTTTGTTTTAAATTTGGAAATGTTGGCTTTTCTAGCAGTCATGGATAAAAAAAAAACATTATTTATTTTAAAACAACATTTTTTAAAAAAGGAACTGAAACATGGGAAAAGGAAGACATTTATAAATTAGATATGTGTGAGATAATAAATTTTTCATTATCTATTTGTGTATGCTTCATCTTGGGAAAAAGTGAATTTCTGTCTTGAAAATAAGTCAAACATCATTTTTTTGTTTTAAATTTGGAAATGTTGGCTTTTCTAGCAGTCATGGATAAAAAAAACATTATTTATTTTAAAACAACATTTTTTAAAAAAGGAACTGAAACATGGGAAAAGGAAGACATTTATAAATTAGATATGTGTGAGATAATAAATTTTTCATTATCTATTTGTGTATGCTTCATCTTGGGAAAAAGTGAATTTCTGTCTTGAAAATAAGTCAAACATCATTTTTTTGTTTTAAATTTGGAAATGTTGGCTTTTCTAGCAGTCATGGATAAAAAAAAAACATTATTTATTTTAAAACAACATTTTTTAAAAAAGGAACTGAAACATGGGAAAAGGAAGACATTTATAAATTAGATATGTGTGAGATAATAAATTTTTCATTATCTATTTGTGTATGCTTCATCTTGGGAAAAAGTGAATTTCTGTCTTGAAAATAAGTCAAACATCATTTTTTTGTTTTAAATTTGGAAATGTTGGCTTTTCTAGCAGTCATGGATAAAAAAAACATTATTTATTTTAAAACAACATTTTTTAAAAAAGGAACTGAAACATGGGAAAAGGAAGACATTTATAAATTAGATATGTGTGAGATAATAAATTTTTCATTATCTATTTGTGTATGCTTCATCTTGGGAAAAAGTGAATTTCTGTCTTGAAAATAAGTCAAACATCATTTTTTTGTTTTAAATTTGGAAATGTTGGCTTTTCTAGCAGTCATGGATAAAAAAAAACATTATTTATTTTAAAACAACATTTTTTAAAAAAGGAACTGAAACATGGGAAAAGGAAGACATTTATAAATTAGATATGTGTGAGATAATAAATTTTTCATTATCTATTTGTGTATGCTTCATCTTGGGAAAAAGTGAATTTCTGTCTTGAAAATAAGTCAAACATCATTTTTTTGTTTTAAATTTGGAAATGTTGGCTTTTCTAGCAGTCATGGATAAAAAAAAAAACATTATTTATTTTAAAACAACATTTTTTAAAAAAGGAACTGAAACATGGGAAAAGGAAGACATTTATAAATTAGATATGTGTGAGATAATAAATTTTTCATTATCTATTTGTGTATGCTTCATCTTGGGGAAAAAGTGAATTTCTGTCTTGAAAATAAGTCAAACATCATTTTTTTGTTTTAAATTTGGAAATGTTGGCTTTTCTAGCAGTCATGGATAAAAAAAAAAACATTATTTATTTTAAAACAACATTTTTTAAAAAAGGAACTGAAACATGGGAAAAGGAAGACATTTATAAATTAGATATGTGTGAGATAATAAATTTTTCATTATCTATTTGTGTATGCTTCATCTTGGGGAAAAAGTGAATTTCTGTCTTGAAAATAAGTCAAACATCATTTTTTTGTTTTAAATTTGGAAATGTTGGCTTTTCTAGCAGTCATGGATAAAAAAAAAACATTATTTATTTTAAAACAACATTTTTTAAAAAAGGAACTGAAACATGGGAAAAGGAAGACATTTATAAATTAGATATGTGTGAGATAATAAATTTTTCATTATCTATTTGTGTATGCTTCATCTTGGGGAAAAAGTGAATTTCTGTCTTGAAAATAAGTCAAACATCATTTTTTTGTTTTAAATTTGGAAATGTTGGCTTTTCTAGCAGTCATGGATAAAAAAAAAAACATTATTTATTTTAAAACAACATTTTTTAAAAAAGGAACTGAAACATGGGAAAAGGAAGACATTTATAAATTAGATATGTGTGAGATAATAAATTTTTCATTATCTATTTGTGTATGCTTCATCTTGGGGAAAAAGTGAATTTCTGTCTTGAAAATAAGTCAAACATCATTTTTTTGTTTTAAATTTGGAAATGTTGGCTTTTCTAGCAGTCATGGATAAAAAAAAAAACATTATTTATTTTAAAACAACATTTTTTAAAAAAGGAACTGAAACATGGGAAAAGGAAGACATTTATAAATTAGATATGTGTGAGATAATAAATTTTTCATTATCTATTTGTGTATGCTTCATCTTGGGAAAAAGTGAATTTCTGTCTTGAAAATAAGTCAAACATCATTTTTTTGTTTTAAATTTGGAAATGTTGGCTTTTCTAGCAGTCATGGATAAAAAAAAAAACATTATTTATTTTAAAACAACATTTTTTAAAAAAGGAACTGAAACATGGGAAAAGGAAGACATTTATAAATTAGATATGTGTGAGATAATAAATTTTTCATTATCTATTTGTGTATGCTTCATCTTGGGGAAAAAGTGAATTTCTGTCTTGAAAATAAGTCAAACATCATTTTTTTGTTTTAAATTTGGAAATGTTGGCTTTTCTAGCAGTCATGGATAAAAAAAAAAACATTATTTATTTTAAAACAACATTTTTTAAAAAAGGAACTGAAACATGGGAAAAGGAAGACATTTATAAATTAGATATGTGTGAGATAATAAATTTTTCATTATCTATTTGTGTATGCTTCATCTTGGGGAAAAAGTGAATTTCTGTCTTGAAAATAAGTCAAACATCATTTTTTTGTTTTAAATTTGGAAATGTTGGCTTTTCTAGCAGTCATGGATAAAAAAAAAAACATTATTTATTTTAAAACAACATTTTTTAAAAAAGGAACTGAAACATGGGAAAAGGAAGACATTTATAAATTAGATATGTGTGAGATAATAAATTTTTCATTATCTATTTGTGTATGCTTCATCTTGGGGAAAAAGTGAATTTCTGTCTTGAAAATAAGTCAAACATCATTTTTTTGTTTTAAATTTGGAAATGTTGGCTTTTCTAGCAGTCATGGATAAAAAAAAAAACATTATTTATTTTAAAACAACATTTTTTAAAAAAGGAACTGAAACATGGGAAAAGGAAGACATTTATAAATTAGATATGTGTGAGATAATAAATTTTTCATTATCTATTTGTGTATGCTTCATCTTGGGAAAAAGTGAATTTCTGTCTTGAAAATAAGTCAAACATCATTTTTTTGTTTTAAATTTGGAAATGTTGGCTTTTCTAGCAGTCATGGATAAAAAAAAAAACATTATTTATTTTAAAACAACATTTTTTAAAAAAGGAACTGAAACATGGGAAAAGGAAGACATTTATAAATTAGATATGTGTGAGATAATAAATTTTTCATTATCTATTTGTGTATGCTTCATCTTGGGGAAAAAGTGAATTTCTGTCTTGAAAATAAGTCAAACATCATTTTTTTGTTTTAAATTTGGAAATGTTGGCTTTTCTAGCAGTCATGGATAAAAAAAAAAACATTATTTATTTTAAAACAACATTTTTTAAAAAAGGAACTGAAACATGGGAAAAGGAAGACATTTATAAATTAGATATGTGTGAGATAATAAATTTTTCATTATCTATTTGTGTATGCTTCATCTTGGGAAAAAGTGAATTTCTGTCTTGAAAATAAGTCAAACATCATTTTTTTGTTTTAAATTTGGAAATGTTGGCTTTTCTAGCAGTCATGGATAAAAAAAACATTATTTATTTTAAAACAACATTTTTTAAAAAAGGAACTGAAACATGGGAAAAGGAAGACATTTATAAATTAGATATGTGTGAGATAATAAATTTTTCATTATCTATTTGTGTATGCTTCATCTTGGGGAAAAAGTGAATTTCTGTCTTGAAAATAAGTCAAACATCATTTTTTTGTTTTAAATTTGGAAATGTTGGCTTTTCTAGCAGTCATGGATAAAAAAAAAACATTATTTATTTTAAAACAACATTTTTTAAAAAAGGAACTGAAACATGGGAAAAGGAAGACATTTATAAATTAGATATGTGTGAGATAATAAATTTTTCATTATCTATTTGTGTATGCTTCATCTTGGGAAAAAGTGAATTTCTGTCTTGAAAATAAGTCAAACATCATTTTTTTGTTTTAAATTTGGAAATGTTGGCTTTTCTAGCAGTCATGGATAAAAAAAACATTATTTATTTTAAAACAACATTTTTTAAAAAAGGAACTGAAACATGGGAAAAGGAAGACATTTATAAATTAGATATGTGTGAGATAATAAATTTTTCATTATCTATTTGTGTATGCTTCATCTTGGGAAAAAGTGAATTTCTGTCTTGAAAATAAGTCAAACATCATTTTTTTGTTTTAAATTTGGAAATGTTGGCTTTTCTAGCAGTCATGGATAAAAAAAACATTATTTATTTTAAAACAACATTTTTTAAAAAAGGAACTGAAACATGGGAAAAGGAAGACATTTATAAATTAGATATGTGTGAGATAATAAATTTTTCATTATCTATTTGTGTATGCTTCATCTTGGGAAAAAGTGAATTTCTGTCTTGAAAATAAGTCAAACATCATTTTTTTGTTTTAAATTTGGAAATGTTGGCTTTTCTAGCAGTCATGGATAAAAAAAACATTATTTATTTTAAAACAACATTTTTTAAAAAAGGAACTGAAACATGGGAAAAGGAAGACATTTATAAATTAGATATGTGTGAGATAATAAATTTTTCATTATCTATTTGTGTATGCTTCATCTTGGGAAAAAGTGAATTTCTGTCTTGAAAATAAGTCAAACATCATTTTTTTGTTTTAAATTTGGAAATGTTGGCTTTTCTAGCAGTCATGGATAAAAAAAACATTATTTATTTTAAAACAACATTTTTTAAAAAAGGAACTGAAACATGGGAAAAGGAAGACATTTATAAATTAGATATGTGTGAGATAATAAATTTTTCATTATCTATTTGTGTATGCTTCATCTTGGGAAAAAGTGAATTTCTGTCTTGAAAATAAGTCAAACATCATTTTTTTGTTTTAAATTTGGAAATGTTGGCTTTTCTAGCAGTCATGGATAAAAAAAAAACATTATTTATTTTAAAACAACATTTTTTAAAAAAGGAACTGAAACATGGGAAAAGGAAGACATTTATAAATTAGATATGTGTGAGATAATAAATTTTTCATTATCTATTTGTGTATGCTTCATCTTGGGAAAAAGTGAATTTCTGTCTTGAAAATAAGTCAAACATCATTTTTTTGTTTTAAATTTGGAAATGTTGGCTTTTCTAGCAGTCATGGATAAAAAAAACATTATTTATTTTAAAACAACATTTTTTAAAAAAGGAACTGAAACATGGGAAAAGGAAGACATTTATAAATTAGATATGTGTGAGATAATAAATTTTTCATTATCTATTTGTGTATGCTTCATCTTGGGAAAAAGTGAATTTCTGTCTTGAAAATAAGTCAAACATCATTTTTTTGTTTTAAATTTGGAAATGTTGGCTTTTCTAGCAGTCATGGATAAAAAAAACATTATTTATTTTAAAACAACATTTTTTAAAAAAGGAACTGAAACATGGGAAAAGGAAGACATTTATAAATTAGATATGTGTGAGATAATAAATTTTTCATTATCTATTTGTGTATGCTTCATCTTGGGAAAAAGTGAATTTCTGTCTTGAAAATAAGTCAAACATCATTTTTTTGTTTTAAATTTGGAAATGTTGGCTTTTCTAGCAGTCATGGATAAAAAAAACATTATTTATTTTAAAACAACATTTTTTAAAAAAGGAACTGAAACATGGGAAAAGGAAGACATTTATAAATTAGATATGTGTGAGATAATAAATTTTTCATTATCTATTTGTGTATGCTTCATCTTGGGAAAAAGTGAATTTCTGTCTTGAAAATAAGTCAAACATCATTTTTTTGTTTTAAATTTGGAAATGTTGGCTTTTCTAGCAGTCATGGATAAAAAAAAAAACATTATTTATTTTAAAACAACATTTTTTAAAAAAGGAACTGAAACATGGGAAAAGGAAGACATTTATAAATTAGATATGTGTGAGATAATAAATTTTTCATTATCTATTTGTGTATGCTTCATCTTGGGAAAAAGTGAATTTCTGTCTTGAAAATAAGTCAAACATCATTTTTTTGTTTTAAATTTGGAAATGTTGGCTTTTCTAGCAGTCATGGATAAAAAAAACATTATTTATTTTAAAACAACATTTTTTAAAAAAGGAACTGAAACATGGGAAAAGGAAGACATTTATAAATTAGATATGTGTGAGATAATAAATTTTTCATTATCTATTTGTGTATGCTTCATCTTGGGAAAAAGTGAATTTCTGTCTTGAAAATAAGTCAAACATCATTTTTTTGTTTTAAATTTGGAAATGTTGGCTTTTCTAGCAGTCATGGATAAAAAAAAAAACATTATTTATTTTAAAACAACATTTTTTAAAAAAGGAACTGAAACATGGGAAAAGGAAGACATTTATAAATTAGATATGTGTGAGATAATAAATTTTTCATTATCTATTTGTGTATGCTTCATCTTGGGAAAAAGTGAATTTCTGTCTTGAAAATAAGTCAAACATCATTTTTTTGTTTTAAATTTGGAAATGTTGGCTTTTCTAGCAGTCATGGATAAAAAAAAAAACATTATTTATTTTAAAACAACATTTTTTAAAAAAGGAACTGAAACATGGGAAAAGGAAGACATTTATAAATTAGATATGTGTGAGATAATAAATTTTTCATTATCTATTTGTGTATGCTTCATCTTGGGGAAAAAGTGAATTTCTGTCTTGAAAATAAGTCAAACATCATTTTTTTGTTTTAAATTTGGAAATGTTGGCTTTTCTAGCAGTCATGGATAAAAAAAAAAACATTATTTATTTTAAAACAACATTTTTTAAAAAAGGAACTGAAACATGGGAAAAGGAAGACATTTATAAATTAGATATGTGTGAGATAATAAATTTTTCATTATCTATTTGTGTATGCTTCATCTTGGGAAAAAGTGAATTTCTGTCTTGAAAATAAGTCAAACATCAGTATACTTCCTTTTTTTTAAGCCCAAACAGGAAATTTAATGTTTTTGTTTTGTTTCACATCTTCTTATTTATCTGATGTTAATCTTAGGTAGTAATGAGAGAGTTTTGAAGAAATCTATGCATAAAGTGACTCATTGTGCCTTCTTGGGCTAACATTCTTCACTGATATGAAGTGGAAAGACTATACTGAATCCATTGCTAGGTCAGCTGCTAAGAAAGTTGGTTCACTGTGTTGTTCTAGGTTATTTTTCTATCCAGAATCTGTCTTATATATCTATTAATCTACCATTCACCTATGCTTTGAATATTGTTACAACATATGGTCCGATGCTCCTGCTATATTTAGAGATTCTTGATAAAATCCAAAGAAGAATCAGCAATATTATTGGTCCTGACCTGGTGTCTCCACCTCAGTCACTTTCCCATATAGTTGCTTCTTTGTGCTTTTTCTATAAGTACTTTCATGGTAATTGTCTGATGAGCTCTTTGCTATAATATCTAGAGGTGAATTTAAGTGCAGTACTTGATTAGCAATAAGGTCTTATCAACTTACAGTTGAACTAGGTTGATATTACCATAAGTTTTATACTAACAGTTTCTTTTCTTGAACATCTCACTTGTGGAACACTCTTCTGGCTCCATGCTTTCCAGCCAAATTTGATCTTCAAAAATTTAAAAGCAATGTCAATTATTATCTACTGTCATCCAGATTACTCTTCTAATGTTTCTGTTTTCTAATTCTTTCACACTCAGTAACCGTTTCTGTCTTAATGGGTTTATTACCTTGCATGGGTGAATCTAATTAAAATATATATATATATTCTTATTGATGTTTATATAAAACTGACAGACCGTATATTCCACACCCAGTTGGTCCACAACTTCCAATTTGATATTTATATCTTGTCTCTTATGTAATGTCAATACATTCTTTTGGAAATTAGTCTTTTTTATGTACCATGTCTCTTCAGAAATTGGCCCTCCATGACTTCTTCTTCCTTGCATCTTTGATTCTTTACCTTTCCTCTTTGTTCTCACTCTGCCATCCATTCACACAAACTCATGCTTCCCTCTGGTACACTTTCCTTTAATACATCATGTGAGTCAAAATTTCTAGTTTTTATGAGGTCAAATTTTACTCTTTTTGCACCAATGTTGTTGGTTAATTTTTTCATTTGTTATTGATTATTTTATTGTTGATTTTATTATTGCATTTTATTTTGTTTATCTCTGTGTATGTGGTTTGTTTATTTGTTTATTATTTACTTAGTTTATTTACTTATTTATTTGTATGGATTAATTTGTTTTACTTGTATTTGTTTATTTATTTAGTAGTTTGTTTTGGTCTGGGAAGGTATTTTTTCTTCCAGGCAGAGTTTACAGTTTTTGGATTGATTGTTGTAGGCTGATGTTCTTTTCCTTATTTTCCTTGATATTATTAGTGAGATTTGTTTTTTGTTTTGAATCTCCCACATATGTTTAGAAAGCACTGTGCTGTTCGTGTATTTACTTTATGTCTTGTGTGTATAGTTTCTGTGTTTCCATAGTCCTTCAGTTACTTCCATGTATATTTTTTCTTTGTTATCTGCAGATTTTACAGTGGCTTGGTATATACCAAGCCACTGTAAAATATCCTTTGTGTGTATATATATATATATATATATATATATATATATATATATATATAGTATAAAATAAAAGAAATCATATAGCATAGTATAAAATAAAAGAAATGTATACAAGAATGGAAGAGAGTATACAAGTAAAGAAAGCCTCTGGGAAGCAGTAAAAGCCCCTCCTAATACTGTTAAAGTCAACGCAATAGAAAATCAGTATTTAAGTTTTATACGTTTGAACAAGCCAATCAAGTGCAGTCGAGTTTAAAAACAGACGTTTAAACCTAAAATCATCAAAGAGAAACAAATGCAAACATTTTAGAAACTGGTAAATTGCAGCCACTGAAGTGTGTTACAAATTTAATATTTATATATAGGCTTGAATCTCCTAACAAAGTTTAGTAGAAAATTTCAACAATTTTAAAATAAATGAATTCAATGCCCAAATGGATTTCATATATATTTATACTAGCAGTATAACCCATCTTTGACCAGGTCTTTCATTACTGGGAATTTTTGCCTTTCATTTGGAGCAGTTTAAGTTTAAAGCCAACCCATCTGAAAATCAATATTAGTAACAACATTTGTGTGCAACTGAGGCACATTCCCAAATAGGGCATTAACAATTTGAATGAAAAGAGAACTGTATAATAATAAATAATATTATTATAATAATTTAAACTATTTATTTTTATTAAAATTTTTACGAAAGATATATATCCAAGGACAGTTAGTAAATAGTAAAACATTGCTGAGAATTATAATGGACAGAAAGTAGTGGAGAGCCATTGTCGCCAACAATTTGGACTCAAAACTGGCATTGAAGAATTATCTATCAAACAAGAAAATTTCTTTGAAATCAGATGAAAACGGTGGAAATGCATGAACAACATTCGATCACACTCACACACACACATTTTGAAAATTATAGATATAGATACAGAACTATGTTAAGAAAATTAATTACAAAGTTGAAAAGATTTTTTGTGTGATATGTTTCCTTCTTTAAGACTTCATTAGACTAAAGTAATGCTTTTGTGGATGTAATTATAAATGCACATGTTGGAATATAAAAATGCCCATGTTGGTTATAATTATGCATAGATAGGAAATGCTGAAACTGTTGGAACATTGAAATTTTAAACTTTTAAATTTAATTTCTATTTATCTTTTTTAGATGTCTGGACATATTGTCTAGGCAATTTCCTTTAGTTTATTTATTATTATTCATATGAAAATTCATATTTCTCCATACAGAACTATGTATAACTGTTCGGAAAAGGAGAGGAAATCCCTTCTTAAGCAAAACTACTAACCTGATGCTGTGAGTGAGGAAGTAATCTATATAATAAATGCCAATGTGTCACACTTTTTCAGTCAAAAAGACACAATTCTCAATAACTCATTTCCTTTTATATAATAAATGCCAATGTCACTCTGTCACACTTTTTCAATATAAAAAATCAAATTCACTACAATAAAATTGCTTATGTTACAGAAATTTTGGATTCCCAAGTTTTCATTACTGTGATTGTTTTTGGCAATTTTTAATTTTATGAAATTTTTTACAACAAATGTTTTGGTATGATAACAGATTTTATAACTTGGAAATAAATTTGGGAATAATGGAAATTAACTGCAAAATCCATCGAAAATCAGCCATTCATAAAAATAATTATTTGTATTAAAATTAAGGACCTACACACATCAAACTGTCTTTAAATTAAGTGGCAGCAGAAGAATTATGATTGAACTTTTAAAAGGTAAGCTTAAATACTAATGCGATATTTAAATGTCGCAATCAATTTTGAGTTCTTCTGTAATTTATTGTTGCTTATCATATATAGCAAGAGTATGACTTGCAAAAAGAAATCAATGCCAACAGAGGACCTGATTGCAATCAAAAGAGCTAAGGCTACAGTAAGGAAAAGAATATCCTGTGCAAATGAAAACCCAAATCAAACGACAGCTAAGGGAGATACGAATGTTGAGAATATGCAAAGACTTAATGAATCTCAAACTCCTGAACAAGTCAAAGGGTCAATCAAGAGTTCTTCACAGGAGCTGGCTTAAATGTTGCCCAATAAGGTGGCATTTAAGCTAGTTTGTCTTTGAAAAAACTGTAATGGCAATAGGTTACCAGTGTCTTATTTGTTGAACTAGTATATATTCTTGTGTTGAATATATATATATATATATATATATATATATATAAGGCTGTAGTGGATGTTATAATGAGTATATGATTCAAAGCATGTATGAAAGGGTAACAAAATTGTTGAAATGTGGTTCTTTTATTGCAATTGATAAGTAAAGCAATTATGTGTTGGTAAGGCCATGTGCAGGTAACAGGTCAGTTGACCAAGGTTGTAGTTATCCATACCAGAGAGGCCTGGTATGGATTAGTGAATTCACATAGTAGTATGAGTGGGGAGTCATTGGCAACGTTGATCCATCTTTCTTCAGTGTTGAAAATGACACTAGTTAGATGTGTGGAACTGCCTGTTGTCACTGAGGCATATCTGTGGTTTAACAGGTGCTAGCTCACAAATATATCATTTTTTTTAATTTTTCCATGGCAATGTTCATGACTGGCTTTTGTATTTTAGATTTGGGTGGGAATTTGTTTTGTGGAACAGATCTGATGCTCAGAGTCCCTGTGTAGAAGGCAATTTTTTTTTATTTTGGGTTTTGCTTTCTGACCACCCATGTGTCTAGTGAAATGTTTTTGGGAATCAGACAGAGACCTTGATGAAAGCAGTATAACATGGAGATGTTAATTTGGCTACATAAGTTTTTTTCTTTTTGTGAACAGAAGATAGTATAGTGCAGTGCTACTCAAAATGGTGATCCGTGGACTGGTACTGATATGCAAACCATCAGCTACTGGTACACAGCCTGTGTCCAGGCCATGCAAAGGAATCATTTGTAAAGATTAAGGTTATATAATTTTTGTTTTGTGTTAATAAACAGCTTATTTTTTTATTACTTTTTATATGTTTTGATATTGAATTATTTTTTGCAAAATATGGAAGATAAAAAATAGTCAACTTTTATTATATTCATTATATATATTGTTTCCGATATAAATTAATATTACCGTGAAATATTACAGGTATGTGACACATCGAAAAACAAAGACACTCTACAATGTCAGATAGTATGAGAAGCACTAGTGTAGTGTATTTATGAAATAGGATACTTGGTACACTTGGGATTAAGAAGTCCCATCGGAGGAGAAACAAGGCACATTACTCTGGCACTTTGTGGTTGCAGAGAAAAATAATTTATGTCCTTTCCTTTTGTACTGCTTCATACAATGCCACCTAATGTACATTAAGAGAAGTCCCCTGGCACATTATGACAGTGTAATCCAATAAAAATGTTAATTATAAAACTTTGAATTTAAGCCTGGTATTGGTGTGTAATGAATAAGTAAATAAGTATAAAGTATAGAGAAGAGATAAGTAAAACACAGCTTTGTAAAGATTTAATGCTGTTTTATTTTTATGTTCCTCTCTAATCATATTATTTTATTGGGATGATAATTTAACAAATAAATAAAGCGAAAAGGAAAGTGATGCAAGAAGCTCATAAAAATATTGCCAGAGATGCCAACATATCTTCACTAAAGGTAAATAAATAATCCTTTTTACAGTAAGCAGAGAAGCCAAATAAATTTCCTGCCTCTAATAGGAACTAGCAAGGACACCTAACATTACTCAGGAAAAAAAAAGTAAAATTATTTCTAGCAATGTATTTTTTTCTACATAACACAATTAATAAAAAAATGGTTCCCGTATTTGATGGCATATAAGACATATGAGTGTAAAAGATTCACCCCAATTTCAGCAGGGTAAATCAAGAAAAAATTAGTAATTAGTAAAATTAGTAAACCTATATATGGCATATAAGATGGAAGGGAATTTTAAAGGAAAAAACGTGTACCTTATATGCCGCCAAATATGGTAATTACTTCACTTATTCATGAAAATGTTGCTGTTACTAAAGACCATGACCTACATTCTGCACAAAATTATATATATATACTGTTTGACAGGACAAATACACATGAGGTCTGCTTAACCAATGAAAAACTAACAACAGAAAAAAAAAATCACAAAATTTTCTTATCTCCTCTATATTTCATTTTCTAGTGAAGCTTAGATAAAAAGAGAAACTTGTTAAATTTACAGACATTTCCTTTTTGTTCCTTAAAAGTGGATTCTATTTCAGACATGGTTGCCCACTAATAATAACATTTGAAATAAGAATATACATATCTATATATATATATATCTATATATATATACATATATATATATATATATATCTATATATATATATATATATATCTATATATATATATATCTATATCTATATATATATATATATATATATATATATATATATATATATATATATACACACACACATATTCTAGTCATCTGAAGATCATAAGAGTGTAAAACTTGGGTAATGACTCAAGCTGTCCTCCCTTAAGTATTGGTGTTGTGAAGCATTTTTGCTGTGTCTAGGTAACCTAGCCATTGAGTACTTTACTGCATAGGTAAGGGCATTCTAATCATCTGAATATCACAAGAGTGTAAGAAACTTGAGTAATGACTTGAGATTACCCTTACAAAGCAAAAATGCTTCACAACACTTAGCAGTACTGTGAAGCATTTTTGTGCTGTCTAGATAATCTGGGTGTTGAGCACTTTACTTTATTGCACAAGTCGGTGTTTGCCTTTTGGTCTTTCTTTTTTCTTTCCTTGTTTTGGATTTCTTCTTGCCTAAGGTGTTACGTTGTCTGGCAAGTTGTCTATTGCTCATACCAACATTGCTGGTTTTTCTTTACAGTATATATATATATATATATATATATATATATATATATATATATATATTTTTTTTTTATTTTATTTATTTTTTTTTTTTCACATATACATTGCAGTTCATTGCAGTTCATTGAAGCCACCCCCAGAATTAACATGAGATGAACTTGACAGAAGAGTGAAACCTTTCCATCCGAAAAATGAAAAAGAGCCTTTAGAATCATTGAAAAAAGCATAGAATCAGTTATCAAACTTTGAAAAAATTTTGCAAAAAATTTGTGATGCAGTAATCAATTATAATGAGAGATATTTTGCTGAGAGCAAAATTTAATTATAAAATGCTTTTTTTTCTTTTTGTCATAATAAAATTTCTAATAAAAAATCATGTCTCACTTTTTTAAATCATGTATAATTTATTCTTTTTCAAAGTTCATAACAACTACTTTTTGTGCCAATTTAAAAAATTACCAGAGGTGATCTCAAATTTTTTAACTGTAGAACACATCTGAATAAATAAATAAAACATGAGTGACAAAAATGGGAAGTTATGTTCCCTTAGATATCTAGTCACGTAAGAATACAGTATTTGTGTTCATTTTTAAGCAGCACTGAATTTAAGAACTCTTTTCCCTTTGAACTGTCACATGGCATGTGTAGTACTTATATATAATTTTGGTGTCTTTCCATCATCCTGTTTTTGTTACCTATATATGATTGCTCTACATACTTTGAAACTTCTAAATGTCACTCGGACTGAAAGTTTGGTTACACTTTGTTTTTGTTGTCTTCCATGATATTTCAGATTTCTTTTCAGCTTTTCCTTGAAAGTGCTTACATATTTTTCAACTGGAAAAAACATCTTAATACATAATTATGTTTGGGATTATTAAAATTGTCCTTCAGATAGTTATGCAACAATAAGATTGCATAGAACTTGTTCTGGCTGTTATACTTATAAAAGAATTTAATATGATGAAATGATTTCATTATCCCTATATAATTTGCTATAAGAAATTAAAAAGAAGAGAATAAAAATAGCAACTGGTTAATTCTAAAGAGCAGCAAGCCAAAGGACAAACTAATAGTTTTCTCTTTGTTTACTATATTGTAATGTTTAGCAAAACATCTCAGAAGCAATCATAACAATTTCAGAGTAAAAACTTCAACACATGTCTATATTGCATTTATTTATTTTTCTCATGATTGCCAGAAGAAATTAATGATAGACACAAGAATTATTTACACAAGATATTATATTCTCAGATAGTGAATTTATAAGGATCATCATCTCACTTGACATCTAATGGAAATAACACAAAACAAGAAACTATAATAACTTAAAATTCTATGACTATGTAAGGATTATATTTATAACCCAAAGCAAGAAGCTATAATAACTTAAAATTCTATGACTATGTAAGGATTATATTTATAACCCAAAGCAAGAAGCTATAATAACTTAAAATTCTATGACTATGTAAGGATTATATTTATAACCCAAAGCAAGAAGCTATAATAACTTAAAATTCTACGACTATGTAAGGATTATATTTATAACCCAAAGCAAGAAGCTATAATAACTTAAAATTCTACGACTATGTAAGGATTATATTTATAACCCAAAGCAAGAAGCTATAATAACTTAAAATTCTACGACCATGTAAGGATTATATTTATAAAATAGTTGCATCTACAAAAAGATTCACTTGAAATTTTCAGGTAGAGTTGATTTTTGCAAATTCCTTGAATCTCACTTAAATGTAACAAAAGTTCAGAATAGTTATATAAGGTAGATAACACAAAATGGTTGACACCATGATGATTAGGTAATATATACTAATGTGATTATAAAAGTTCAAGGCAGAAAGGCAATGCATAAGATGCTAAAAAACAACATTCCTATGGCAACACACCACAGTTGGGAGGTTCTATGGTATCAGATTCCTACATTAAATCTTAGTGTTAATCTCTCAATTTTTATTTGTTCTTTAATTTCTCATCTCCCATTATATTGTTTTCAGATTGGCTACTGATTTATTTTGTTGTTGTCTAGTTTATGCACTGGACTTGTCTTGAGAGCCAATTTTTTTCTTTAAAGATTAAAAATTTCCATACATGTTTTCTTGCATTGCTTGCTGAGGAGGTACTGAAAAGTTCTTGCTCCAACAATGTAATGAATCAAAAGAAAATGTTTGGTTCTTTTTTGTTTGGTTTTAGAAAATGTATTAGACCATGAACAATTTTAGCTCTAATTAGTATATACACATATAATCTGCCTTCTCACAATATGAATATCCAGCCATTGTTACCTCACTACTACACATGTTAAACACTGAAGACAGATTAGCCACAAATGTACATGAATGACAAATGTAATCTAGTCTACATGTCAACATAGCACTATCTACTGTCAACTTTCTTTAAACTTAACTCAAAAATGAAGGATTTTCAAACATATGTTTGTATGGACTTTTGCCCTGGTTTTGGTGTTAAGATCCCACCCAATAAAGTTTGTAAAAATATTTTTGATACACCCTGTCTATATGAGATTGATTCTATCAATAAATCCATTATTATCTGAGGATGAAACACCACTTCAGTGATTTCTATTTTGCCATTCAATTAACTAATGTTAGCCAGATACATAGTTTTGTACCTCATGTCTCATTTTATATATATATATATATATATATATATATATATATATATATATATATATATATATATATATATAAAACTTATAAGAAACAAAGTAATGTTAAAGGCAATAAAACAGAATTACAGTTACTGAAGTGCATCCTCATAGAATAAAAAAGGTTAACTACAAATTCTAAGTAAAAGAAACACAGAAAGTAAAACCAAAAAGATGAAGACCTTGTCGTGTTAGTGCCATAGTGGATTTGAACTGACAAAGCAACAAAGTACATCCCAAAATGAAAGTGTACTTTCAAAGTATTCATCTAGAAAATAGTCAAACACAGTCCTGATAGATCTTTATCAAATTATAAGAGACTAATGATAGAAAAAAAAAACGACAACAGATCACTGGGTTTTCTGAATGTGTGTTCGGTCAAAATGAAACGTTGCATCCCATTGTGGTGATGCTTTATTTAAAATTTTTGACAACATTGTTCATATTATCCAGACCATAAAATCCCAACAAAATACACTGCAAAATGCACAAGCTGAGAAAAAAAAAAAGATTATATAAACTCAGTATATCAAATTTTATTATTTAAGGTGATTAAAGAAAAGATCACTGAACTGCTATGTAATATCAATCCTCCTATATGGCAGTGAATGCTGGAAGATTTTCTTGCAGATGAAGCAGAGATTTCAGGCTGCAGAAATGTGATTCTAAAGAAGGATGGTTAAAATACCATGGATAGAGCAGAAACCAGGGCATTCTAAGGAGAATGGAAAGGATAATTATGCATAAAACAAGAAAGAGAAAATTTAAATTTTTGGGGTACATAATGAGAAAAGAAGGTTTGGAAAATTTAACACTCACAAGGTGTATTGAAAGCAAGCTGATGAGCTTTCAAAAATAGATGGCAGAACAGGGAGTGATAGTAAAAGGACAAATATTGTGAAAATCTATAAGAATAGGAAATTGTGGAGAGCCTGCATATAGGAGAATTTGTCTCTACGTAGTTTGATAGTGGAATGACTATTATTTTTGCTACTTGGCAGAAAGTGAAGTAACAACTGGGAGGTGGATTTCTCAATGTTTCAATCTGTCTTTCTTTTCTCGATTTATTTGTCTTTAAAGAGAAATTTGTTTGTCAAGATATCTAATAAGAGGACAAAATTGCCAAGCATTAACGTAAAATGCTCATGAAAAGCTTCAAGTGGAAGTTACACTTTGTCCACTGATTGCATATTTCCAGGCCAAATTGGCTTAGTTTGGTTTATGACTCAATGGGTTATTTAATACCAACAAGATTTTTAGGTACACTATTTACATTATTTGGACTATCATCCTCATCTTTGTTGCCATATTTATCACATTTCAACTGTTGTAAGCTCCAGCCTTCTTCAGGTGGTTTTAATGTCAAACTGAATCCTTTATTTTGCTCACTAGAGTAGACTGTTCTAGTTTCACGGCACAGTGGATAAAGGTGTTAGTTAGATCCAGTGACAGGACCCAAAGAGTGTGAGTTCAATACCTAGTTAAGGCGGTGGAGAACTTGGAGAGGTGAATTAACAGAAGATAACTGATGACTGACATCCATTAGACATGGCACATGGAACTAGAACAGTCTACCCTAGCAAGCAAAATAAAGGGTTCAGTTCAACATTCCAACCACCTGAAGAAGGCCAGAGTGTACAACGGCCAAAATGTTGTGATAAATATAGCAACAAAGATGAGTATGATAGTCCAAACAATGTAAGTAGTGTATACAATACCTCATCTCAGAAATATAGACAGATACTGAAGATTTTTAGTATAGTTTTGTATGAATAGAATATGTATTATTTGTAAGAAATCGGTTTGTAGTTAAGATTTCTTTGACATATTTTAGTAAAGAGGGTTTTTGTTGAGAGTCAAATGTATTGCTAGTATGTTTTTTTTTCTTCAAAAGTGTATTCCTAATATTATTTTCATAGTGTTTTCACCATAGTTTGAAGGTTACTATTTACCCATAGCTGGGACCCTACAGCTCTGTTAGCTTTGTGCCATGCTAATTTAAGCTTAGTAAATATAATTAGATCAAGTTGCTGTAAAAGTGAAACTTTCAGACAATTATAACTCTTGTAATTTCTACCTTTATAGGAAATTCTATACCCATGGCCTTATGCCAGACTAATTTGAATTAGTGAATAACTAGAGTTTACATTCTTTTGATTAAGGTCATTGATTAAAATCAGATGATAAATAAAAAATTATTCTGCACTTGCTTAAATGCCATCTCTGATGGACTCTTCATGATATCAAGTTATTTCGTATTTATTGAATATATATTATTATTAGTAAATGCTTATTACTGTTAAGCCTAATTATTATTAGAAGTTATTATTAAAATATTGTTACTAGTATGTCACAATGGCTACTGAAGAAAAGTGTAAACAGGTTAAGGATTCTGTCTTGCTTATTCCTCTTATTTTCTTAAGAAAACTTAGGGAAATTACATAGTAATTGGAATTATCTTCTTTGGGCAAACACTTTTCTAATAAGTTTATTTTTTGATTAGAAATTACTCAAAAATCTGTTGCCTGGACATTTCTTTATTCTTCAAGTTAGAGCATTTTAATAGTTTTGTATTTACAAACATTACACTATGATGTGCTATTTTTGCTGTATTATGTAACAAGTCTACAAACAATCACATAGAAAGTGGATCATTATAATATACAAATGATGTACTGAAAACAATGTTTGATTGTTTGTCCTTAGAGAATTATGCCTGTGGTAGAATTCTTCACTACTTTTAATTAAAGCTTTCGTACCCTCAATTCATTAATCTTTATTTAATCTCTAATTGATCACCTATTACATTTAAACAAAAATATGCAACTGCAGTATTCTTATCATTTTAGCAGACCAAAACTTGTGTCCAACTTGTATTTGTAGCAAATTAACATTCACTCTGCAGAGCATGTTTTTTGATCATATCAAGTAGTTTCAAAAGCAATGTTTTAGTGAAATTCTCCAATTGTTTCTTCTGACTCAACCTGAAAACATTGTTTCCCAACTCACGGATAACTTAAAAATAATTTTGACATAAATTTCACTCTACTTCTACTCCTCAAGCCACTTGAGTCAATTTATTTTGATATGGTTTGTCAGTTCATTGTCTTGGCAACTTAGTCTCAATTACTTACCATTAACACTTCATTTAAGTAATTGATAGCAAATTGTTCTTGTTGTCACAATAAATCCTGTTGATACTATATCAACACTTTTGATTCATACGTCTTTATCTTGATGCAGAAGGCTTATTTATTTAGTTCACAGAACTAGTCTCTTCATTATCTTGTTATTGGAACACTATTTCAGCCAATGCATTCTTCAGCCTTCCTCGGGTCTATACAATAGACAGTTTTTAGAATTTAATTATTAATTTTTAGTTTTAGTTTTTCCATCTTTATAATATGGTAGAATCAACAGATTCAAAAGAATAGATGTTAAGATTTCAGGTTAGTAGTGAAAACAAAGGATTTTCTTTCTAAATTTCTGGATGAGGCATTATCATTATTTACATTATTTACATTCAGACCATTGTCTTCAGCTTTGTTATCATTAGCACAATGTTTTGTTTGTTGTGCCAAAATCATGGCAAATCACAGATAATAAAGAAAAGGAATCTGTAGAGAAGGCAATGGAAAACCCCTGAACTATCTTTCCCAAGAAGTCATGACAATTTGTAAATGATAAAGAAAAATAATTTGTGGAGAATGCATGAGGAAAGAGTGAAAAAAAGAGAAAGAATTAATACTGCTTTATACAACACTATCTAGTGGGTGTTAAGAGAAGTTACCTGGCAGACAAGGTGGGGTAATATCACACACTTCTGATCAGATTGAAAGAAGATTGAAAGTTTATACCAATATTGTGGCAACACAGAATAAAAAGAAATGATTAAATTTTAAAATAATTGCACAAGCTGAATTTCAAGCCAAACAGAAGGACATTATATCCAGAAATTTCAATACTTCCTGAAAAATAAACTGATACAAAAAAAATGAAATACACAGTGTTATCTTTTAGCTGAGGTCATCAAACTTTATACTTGTTTTATTCGTTTCATTTTATAAATAAGTTTTCAAATTTATGATCATTAAATCTTAATTTTCTTAGAGGAAATGGTCTAGATTATTTCTGTCAAGAATAAATTCAAATTTGCTAATGGACGGACACATCTTGAAAAGACTTCCTTGATATGTAACAAATATGTTCATCTTTTCGGTTTGAAAATAACCGACTTCTGAAAGAGAGCTTTTTACGAAGGTTCACTGTTAATGATGTTAGCTGGAAATCTATTAAAAGGAGCAGTATTTCTAATATTTTATTATATCTACGATTATAAAAGATGAAAATCTTTCATTAAATACAGGATATTGAAAGAGGAATGTGTTGTGCAATCTATTTATGAATTCCACTTAGATTTTATTACAAAGACATTGTTATAAGATACATAATATCAGATTTTATTATGCAAGTTGATGTTTGACAGTAAAACTGGTGTTAACCAACTGTTACTGGTAAATCTTTCAGCATATATTAATATGAAAAATCTAGTCTGGTCGACATCTGCTCACATCCGAGCATCAGGATTATCATCCTCTCTCCTTATTCCCTCTCTCCCATCTAGTACTCGTGAAGAGTTGTGAGTAGGAGTAACAGAGAAGTGTTGTTGTTTTGACACGACTGGGTGACTCAGGCCCAAGTCTCAGTTCCCTCCTCAGATGGTCCTACATCAGGAAAGTCAATTTGCAACAATGGTTTCCCTGGTCTCAGGCTCAATGTTGGCCTTTGTTAGTTTTCAACTGATACATGAAGCGTTGTTTTGGGCCTCTTCATAGCCTCTTACCATTGTCAAGTTCTCCAAACAGGATGGTATGTGGTAGTCAAGTTGGACACATTCTGGACACATGACCAGAATATATGAGAGAACCATATTTCTGTTGCTTGAAGCCTCTTCTTCATCTGTGATTGTCCAGCATCCATATCCATATAGGAGGGCTGATATTACATAACAATTCAGTATGCTTTTCTTCGTTTCTAATGAAAATTTTCTGTTTCTTATTACTTTGCTTAGCTTTTTCATGGCAATTTTCAAAAAATTATATATGTGTAGGGAAGTAACTATTATATTTATATCGTTCATGAGATGAATAAGGCACATTGGAATTGTGAAATATGCTTTGCAAAACTAAAGTATTAAGAAACTTGAAAATATTTGAGTGCTAAATGGTGTACAATACTATTCTTTCTTTATGGCAGTGCATGATAAACAGTTTTCTTACAGATGAAGATGAGACTTGAGGCAACAGATGTAGTTCTACAGAAGTATAATATGGTCATCTGGCAGGTCAAGATTGTTGGAGAGAGAATTAAAGGTTGAACAAGAGGTTAAAATTTTCCTTTAATCAAATCAATCCATTTTATCTGACTACATGAAAGGGCAGTAGGACCCAATTGGTATCTTCTTTTCCCTGACTCCTTTTTTTCTGACTGATTGTTGTGTCTAGTTGGCCTTTTCTTATATATTTTTATACTCAAAGTTACATGTTCCATACATATACTTAAATAATATCACCAGATGTTTGGTCTCCTTGTTATTTTTTTCTTTTCCTGATTGTGAAAGCTTTCTGATGGGTTGATCAAACTCTGGATTTTTTTGCATGTTGATTTTTATTATCCATCTACTTTGAGAGATCATAAAATCTTCTTGGTGTTATTGATTTTTATTTATTCTCTATTACTATAGAACTACCAGCATAAATTTCATCTAAATATAACCCAGCAGAAAAGATTTTTCCATCTTTATAAAGATTAATCTTCAGAACTTTAACTCAAATACATTACATTTTGTTTGAATAAGCTTTATTTTTCCTATTTTATTCACAATGTCCACAAATTTTCAAAGATTTCCCAGAAGTCATTTATTTGTAGTTTACTGAAATGAAAATAATATTTTATTACTGTTATATTCCATGCTAATAAGAATATATACTTGAAAAACACAGTGGATAAAATAAGTAAAGGCTTATTATAAAAACCAATACAATAAGAGTAAAGGTAACAGTTATGCACAAGGTCATCACAAGTCAATCCATTAGTGAGTGCTACTATTGGAAGGTCGGTAGTTCTTACATAAGTCTGGGTTGTACTCAACAGATTCTAGCTAGACGGTATCTAGCAACTGTCCCATGCAGTGACATGTGGCACAATGCCGAATTTAATGTGGGGTTCCTGAGGCCATACACTCAGCCAAAAAACATCCCCATAGACCCTGCATAAATGGGATCAGGTCTGTCTACCTCCCTGGATGAGACTCTGCCCTTCGGCATGGCCTTGTCCGGGTTCCTCTCTGCCTTTTGTCAGAGAGTTCGATCAGCACAGCTGGAAAAGATTCCAGCTAGACTCTGTAGTCCGTTGACTTACAGATATTTATATGTAGTTACCACCTAAAGTGTAGTCACTCATGGGGGTGACAAATTATTCCATTACATCTATTACATAACAGGTGATGATGAAAATCTAAAGCCGTTTGGTGATAGTGTCTATATTTTTTGATTGAAAGATTTGCTCTATAATTATTTAGTGTATCTGTCTTGAAAATTCAAGTGTTTAATCTTGAAATAGCAATTGAACTGGTCTTCTTTTTAGCTAAAGAAATACAAAAACCTAAGATGAAAGCAGATGTTTTCAATCACCTCAAGTATTATTATCATGCAGTCACTATTTTGTAAATGTTTGGCTAAGTTTCTTGTTCATGAATAGTTTAAGATCAAAGTGAAATTTCTCAAGTTCAATTTTTCATGCTTGAACAATAAACAGATTAAAATCATAGATCTGATTGGTTATAAAATAAAATTTTCTGCTCTGTGTTTGGATTGGACACAGTGAGATAAATTTTTTATCCAAGTATGCCTGTCTACTAGGGCAGCTAGCCAATCCCTGTTGCAAAATATATATTCCAATGGAGTAAAGTATATGTTAAAAGACAGACATGAAACTTTAATAATAATAGTATTTTATAGATATAAAAAAAATATTAATCAGTTTAAATGTCCTTCAACAATCAGTATCATAGCCATCAGATTCTGAGAAGAAAAGATCAAATTAGTTTTTAAAAATGTTTTTTTTTATTAATTCATTTCTTTTTTACAGTTGATTTACCTGATAAGTTAAATAATTGTTTTTGTAGGTAGGGAGCTACAGCTGACTTTGTAATCAAATAAATCTTAGGCACATTTGTGTTTGTTTGACATCCACAGAGCCCACCTGTGGTTTATACTGCAACTATGCTGAGCACACCTTAGTTACAATTTCTGGGAGAGAGCACATTATCTGGTATTATCAACAGTTAGAACAAGGCCAGTATGCTCAAACCAACTGTCATGATGACTTGTGACTTTGTGCTAGTGCAACCATCCCAAAAAGTTTATCCAATTTCACTCACAATGCTTCGGTCAACCCATAGTATAGCTTTTCAGGTACTTCCCAAAGGTGATCACCACCCCAGGCTTGTAGCATCAAGAAGTCACCTTCTTCGTGAATTGAAAATGATGTGATTCAAACATGAGTCTCATGGCCAGGGAATGAATGTTCTAAACATTCAGCCATGCATCCATATATATATGTGTATGTATGTGTGTGTGTGTATATATATGTAAGTGTGTGTCAATATATATATATATGTGTGTGTGTGTGTGTGTGTGTGTGTATATATATATATATATATATATATATATATGTATGTATGTGTGTATATATATATATGTGTGTGTATACATATATGTGTGTATATATATATATATATGTGTGTGTGTGAATATATATCTGTGTATGTGTGTGTGTTTGTATACATGTGTGCATATATATATGTGTGTGTGTGTGTGTGCGCATGTATACATATGTATGTATGTATGCATGTGTGTTTTGAACAATAAAAATACTAAAAAATTAAAATTTTCAGACACACTGGGTTGTATATTAATATTTTTTGTTTTATTATTTCAATTAGGTACCTTGAATAGTTTCAGCCAGCATGGCCATCATCAAGAGAAAAAAAAATCCCTGCTTGTTAGTAGCAGTGCACTACAGAAGTGAATGACTGTCTCTGAAGAAAGTGAACTTTATCTGTAGTTTTCATTTGTTTTTTATCATTAATTTTGGTTAGTCCTTGTATTGGTTAAACAGGCCCCTTTCAGAATTCCTTCCTTGGTCATTTTGACAGTTTTATTGGTTTCTGGGAAAAGGATGTGTGTTAAGTGTATATTATCTTTTAGTTTTGGGAGTGTGTGTGTGTGATGTGTGTATGTGCATATATTTGTGTGAGTGCGCGTTTATCTGTGAGACCTCAACACCTCTGCAAGCATGTCTGTCTTGTGTGGTGAGAAATGTGGGTAGAACTTGATTTATGGGATTATATACTCTTTCTGTTTTGTTAAATTTGTGGTTAAGTCCATCTGGACAAAGTGTTTTGAAACACAAAATCCATTTGTCTTCATGCTCCTCTTATTATTTATATATAAGAGGAAAATGTTTTTTTAGTGTTAAGAATTATTCAGAGATGTAAGTAGTGGAAAATTTCACTCCAAATTGTTGTTCATAGAATTATATCACCTGACTAGTCTATCCATTTATTTGTATTTCAAGGGCTTTATGTTCTCAGGTAAACATTTCTAATTTCTGTTGAATGAAGAGTTACTATTATTTACACTATTTACATGTGGACTATTTCCCTCACATTTGTTATTATAATGTTTCAGCTTTTTCTCAGTTGATTTGATTGATAAGTCATGTATATGTCTCTGTGGGCAAGGAGTTACATCTGCCTTTCTAATCAAATAAGTCTCCCCATACCTTTGTTCAGGGCAGGAGTTTCTTGGAACCAAACTCACAGGATCCTGCTGTGTATACAGAGAGAAAGAAATCTTATCTTTCTTTTACCAATTTGGAAGAATTGGCCAGATTGACAGATCACCAAATACTTTTTAAAGAATCATTATATTTTATGTCAATGACAGTTAAGTTTGGCCAAAACCTTCCAAAGTAATTCACTCTATAAGCCAATCTAAATGACCCTTGGTACCATGTTGGCTCCTCAAGATAACCTTGGTCAACAAAAAACTTTAGTACAAAAAACATCTCTTTCTTTTCCTGAAAGGTCTTGACTTCCATTACTAGATTTTTTTTCTTTTACACCGAGAAAAGATCTGTCTTCAGAAATGAATGCAAGACTCCAGTTTTCTTCCTTTGGATAAGAATTAAACAAAAATCAATTCCTTAACTGTGTGATTCAGGACATGCCTGCAATTTAAGAAAAAATTTTGTTAAGACAACCTATCAGTAATCAATAGCAGGGAATCTGTTTTCAGAGAGTGTAGCTTTACAAAAAGTTTTGAAGGAGAGCTGTAAAAGAGCTCTTGTTGGATCCTTCTTCGTGCTGTTTTTATCAGTAAGTTAGCAGTGGGAATTATCCTGCTTGAAATTTCTACTGTGCACTAAAAGAATTCTCTGACGGTCATCTGTTTACTTTTGAGCAGAAAAAAAAATATAGCTTAATTTATCATCTCGAACATTCAGTTTTGTCAGTATTTGATCCGACGAAAGGAACCCAAAATAAATTAGTCAAAAAACGAAAAGTAGGTTTTTATTAGGTTGGTGCAAAAATAATGTCGTTTTCTCACATATGTTACTATGCGAGAAAACGATATTATTTTTGCACCAACCTAATATTTTATTTATTTACATTTTATACTATTTTATAGTGACTCTTTTAGAAAAACCATAGATTTTTCTTAAAAAATATTCCACAGTTTATAAAGCATTAGATATTTTAAAGTATTAGGTATTTTCATTATTGTGCACATTTTTTGTTCTAATAATAAAGCTGAACTGCTATGTCATATCAATCCTCTTATATGATATTGAATGCTAGACAGTTTCCTCATAGATAAGGAAGAGAAGTATGGCAACAAAGAGGCAGTCCTACAGAAGGATGCTTAGAATGTCATGGATGGAGCATGTGAGCAATGAGAAAGATTTAAGGAAAACAAACAAAAAAGACACTAAGAATCAGAAAGAGATACCTGAAATTTCTAGGGTACATAATGAAGAAAGAGGGCTTGGAAAACATAACACTCAGAGAATACTGAGGGCAGAGAAAAAACAGTGAGTAACCTACCTAACAAATTTGTGACTGGGTGTTGAATCCGAACTTAAAAATGAACTCTCAAAGAACTTGAGAAGAACAAGAGGAAGTCTCTCAGGTTTGATACCTTTACAGGCTTTTTAGTATGGTGAATCTTCCTCAACAAAAGAATTGCAAAGAATGTATTTATTTCAGTAAGATGTCTTCAAGTCTCTTTCAAATCAAGTTTATATTTACATAATGAGCTGTCCACATTAATTTACTAAAAACAGTTTGGAAATTGTTTTTAGATCATGAAATTCGAAAAATACAGGGTGCAGCAGAAATATCTTTTACATAATGATAAGACATTAGCTAGATGAAGACATCATTTTCACTAATGTCTTATCGTTTTGTGGGAGGTTTATGTGGGTATATATCTCATAGCTCAAAACAGTAGAGCAACTATTATAATAAGATTCTTGAGGTAAAGTATGTATGAGTGTAACCAAAGGTTTAGTCATTACTTCTCATCTTCATTGTTTCCTAAGCTGCAGAATATTGGTTTGCATTGAAAAGTAACTTATGATGAAAGAAACATCACTAAAAAATTAATAATAGTTCACAGTCTTTATCTAATAAAAATTAAATATTATTAATGATAATATGATTAGTGTAAATAAAGCATTTGAAATTGAGTGGAATGAAATACTAGTAAAAAATTAAACATGATTGACAATGTTTCATCTCAAAAATTCTAGATGTTATTACTACTATTGATACTATTAGTGCAAATAGAGTAACTAAAATTAAGATGAAAGAAGCACTATTGAAAAATTAATAATAGTTTACAAGGTTTCATCTGAAAAAAGATAATATTTCTGCATCTAGTGTAAATAAAGCAAGTAAAATTAAGATGAAGGAAATACTATTATTAATACTATTATTAATAATGGTTGATAAAGTTTCATTTAATAAAAATTCAAGATAAATTACTATTAACAATACAATTAGTATAAATGAATCAACACAAAATGAAGATGAAAGAAATGCCACTCAAAATTTAATAATATTTGATAAATTTTCATCTAATAAAAATCCAAGATAGTATTATTACTATTAATATCTTCTTTCTTGCCACATTCCTTCAAGACATAAGTGATCATGATTCTCCACAGATTCTATTTCTTTATTGTCTATTTATTACTATGCATTGTTAAAAAATTCGAGAGTAACCACCCATTGCCTTTTTGATATACATACATATATATATATATGTGCGTGTGTGTGATAAAGTTCTCAGAATAAATCTGTAGAGAAGACAAACTGAATAAAATAAACAAGCGGAAAATAATACTTAGTCCTTGCTGATGTGTTTCGTCATTTGACTTTATCAAGGTAAGTGATGATAAACAAAATTGAAATGTTGTGTACTTACATGAAATTTAAAAACACTCCTGGGTAAGCCTCTTTTTGGATATCAGTAACTTTTTCTTTCTTCTTTTTTTAACTAAGAGTATGTTTTTATTTTCCATGTCGACAATGTGCTAAAGTTCTCAGAATAAATCTGTAGAGAAGACAAATTGAAAAAAAACAAAAAAGAAAAAAAATTACTAATATCCAAAAAGAGGCTTACACAGGATCATCTTTTTAAAAGTTTTGAATTTCATCTAACTACACAACATTTTGATTTTGCTTATAATCACTTACCTTCATAGAGTCAATTGACAAAACACACCAGAAAGGACTAAGTACTGTTTTCCAATTGTAATATATATATATATATATATATATATATATATATATATATAGGAGTAATACAAATATAAAGTTAGTAACTTAACTGATTGATGTCTTTTATATATATATATATATATATATATATATCTACACAAGGAGCATATAATGAAGAAAAGTAATGATGTTTAAAATTACGTTCAAAACTATCAGCATGCAACAGCATTTATTTTATGCAGGGCCCAAAGATAAAAGCTATCCCTCAAGCATTTTGTCCTAGAACTGATAGATCTAAAAATGTCATCCTGAAGGTAACAGATCAAACAAGTGTTACCTAGGATGCATTCTGTCTTTCATTATATTTGCTTCAAGAACAAGAATTAGAAATGTCCTTCAAGGAGGCCAGAAAGTAGCTGATTATTTTCTGGGTAACATCAAGGTATTGACACCAATACATATGGAGTGTAAAAGAGAAAGCATATAACCCAACACTGTAAGTAGTAGAAATGCTGGGCTATACATATATACTTCTATTATTTTTGAAAAGTACTATGCTGGTTTAAAATAAAATAAACAAGAACAACACCAATATTTATTAAAATATAAAGCAAAAAAAATCAGTGATACTTGGAGAATGCTAAATGTTCTTACTACAGCAATACTATGTCTCCCGCATTTGGTGAATGACTCATGTATTTTGGTTTTTGGTATCACCTCTCCCCGGTTTAGAGGGATTTATTCATGAATCTCCCATATTTTACAAAAAAAATATTGAAAATAATTGTGGGAAAAGTAATTTTGAGCAAACTGTTTTGACTAAAACTGAAAATTTCCTCACATCAGCAACTGTGGTGCCGCTACCAAGTAGTGTCAGGAATGATGGAGGGCTCCCCACTAAGAAATTCACTAAGTTGGCAGGTTTGTTTCTGGAACTGTGTCTTATTAAATCAGCAAATTTCAAGATGTAGAAAATAAAAGAAATTAGATAAAAAAATCAAAAGAATATAATGTTTGGGAAACTACTCTACAATATGGATTTAGATCTTTTGAAAGTACTTAAAATATTTTAAAATTATAATCTATACTTCTAATTTTTCTATACTTAAACCCAACAATTATATATTAATCACCAGTCCTTGTATTTTTAATTGAAGGTGAAGCTTTGACATTATCTAAAAATTTGACAAATTATTCAGTTAATTAGTGATGTATAGTGGTAACTAGCTATTGCCATACAGGAAACTTTCAACATTCATTGGCTATTACTATGGTGGAGTAATGGATAGAGGCTCGGATTGACGAATCGGAGAGCTGAGTTTGAATTCCAATTGAATCCATTACATTCACTTACATGCTAATAGCCTTGGGAAAGGTATGAATCATCCTTTTCTTCCACCAGCTATGGATAAATAGCAGAACAGATCAGGTTCGATAGTCTTGGATGGCAAGTCTACTATAGGAAGAAATGGCAATCTACTAAGGGAAAAAAAATCTGCCTCATCAGTCATGTATCAAAACATACATGATTGCCTAAAAGTGTATCATGCATGGCACATTATGCAAGCCCTCCCCACTTGAATAAACAATGCATCAAAATCTTCCTATCAACATTTTCCCTTCAACTTACTTTATTTGCAAAATTTATGATTTCCCATTGATAAAAACAAAATTAAGAAATCTATGAATGACACTAAATATTGGTTGAGATTTTTAAAATTTTTATCCTAAAACTGTTTTTTAGAAAATTATACGTTTTGAGTTTATTCTTATATTGATAGGAGTTTCCTTTCACTTTTTTCAGTAGTATGGAAAATTAGCAGCTTGATGTTAACATTATTTTCTCTTCTTATATATGCTGCTACTTTTTAAAAATGATTTCACCTCCTTAAAGCTAATAAAATAAATTTAGTGTAAATTCCTGCTTCAGGTTTTAGATTGATATTCTGTTGTTTTTTTGTTTTTTTTTCATCAAGGAAAACATTTAATCCGAAGAAGACCTTTTGAAGGAAAAACACAGATTTTGTCCATTTTTCCATTCAGTAATGAATTTGTATATTTTATAAGACTTTTTATTATTTAGGGAAAAGCTTCTATTTGCCATATTACAATTTTTTTTGCATATTTTTAATAGCACAACGTACTCAAAATAATTGAACGTACCATTTAGCAATTAAATATATTATTCACTTCTCTAAACCAGACAAACCAAAAATATCAACTGAATTTCGAATACTAGAATAAAAGCTAAGGAAAAGTAGAATCTGGTAGCTTGCTTTCAGTTTGATCTGAACTCAAATCAAAATATATAGAGTGTTAAGTGCTTTCATAACATTTCTTGATCTATTCTGATAGGTTTATGGCATTTCAGCAAAACATTTGTTTTGAAAATATTACAACAGAACTTGTCTGACAAGTTTTTATCATTTGTGCTCAATATTATTGTACATGAAATGAGATTGATTTACTCTTGCCATTTTGAGCAAGCAACTGATTCTACTTCAATCAAATGAAAGCACAGTATATCTTTTCATGTCTCATCAGATAGTGTATGGACAAAGATTATGACTTGCAGAATGGAAATTATAAAAATAGATTTCTTAATTTTGTTTGTATAGATGGGGAATCATAAATTTTGTCCCAGAATAAAATTATTGACTTTTTTTCTTGTATTGTTTACTAAGATCTCATTATACATTAATTTGGGAAAAAAATGGTTAAAAAGATCTTAGTCTGACCAATTCCCATAATCTGACCAAATAGCAGAATATTTTTTAATTCTTTCTTTGTCAGGCACAGAACTTTCCATCACCTTCTTATCCATTATTCAGTAGGTTTATCAGAAAAAAAATAATGACAATAAAATAAAATCAGGGGAAAATGTTGATAGGAAGATTTTGATGCATTGTTCATTCAAATGGGGAGGGTTTGCATAATGGGCATTTTAAATTCTGGCTTTCACCTAAAATTAAACATTGACTACCAGCATCAATGCAAAATGAGTAACTATCACAGTCTTTTTGTCCCAATCAAAAGAATGAGATCAAAAACGAGAACATTTTAAAGAATTCCCAAATTCCAAATCCTTTGATTTACAATCAGGGCACCCAAAGATGATTTTCATTTTACCTGTATCATTGACCACTTATTTTTTAAAAACTTGGCTTTTTTTTTTTGGTTGTTAATTTTTTTTTAAATTTACTATATAGTTTATTTCATAAGACTGTTTAACTTAAGCCTCATGAGTGAAATTGGGAAAGCAATCTTTTAAATTTGTCACTGGCTGTGCTAGCACAAAGTAACAAGTCATCATGACCGAGGATTTGAACATGCTGGGCTTGTTTAAAAAATTGATCACGTCAAATTATGTACTCCTCCCCACAAACTGTAATTAAGATCTGCTCAGCTTAGCAGCAGTATAATCCACAGGTGAACTATATTGGTTGAGCAGGCATCTTTGACAGGGATTCAGAAGATACCCTGGCATTTGTGTGTTCTCAGAAACAAATATACAGTGTCACAGGACAAATATTTGGCATAATCCAATCATTCCTAACTAATCCTATTGAACGGGCATGCTTTCAGATCATTTCATACTAACATAGGAGTGGCCCAGGGCTCTATCCTTGAACCTATCCTGTTTCTGATCTTCATCAGTGATCTCTCCAATGTCTTCAATTCCTAACTAGGTATTTATTCTGATCACACAACTATTTTCACCTGCCTTAGTAGCAAATCCAACAGGAATAACCAAAACCTGGCAACTCCTGCTGAAAAAGGCACTCCAATCAGGGGTTAACTAAGGCAAGGAATGGCTTGTAAATTTTAACCCCCTCCAAAGCAAAACTGCTTTAATTTAATCGCCAACTTTTCTACCTGCCATCAGCATGGCTGATGCTAAACTCCAGAACAACACTTCATGCCTTCTTGTTCTTGTGTTTTCTACTGACATGAAATGATTATATTGAATCAACTGCTAGGTCTACTGCAAGGAAAGTTGGTTCTATGTGTCATGCTCGAAAATGTTTCTCGTCAGAATCTGTCTTGCACATTTATCAATCTACTGTTTGTCCGTGCATTGAATACTGTTGCCATATCTGGTCTGGTGTTCCTGCTGTACATCTTGAGATTCTTGACAAAATTCAAAACAAGGCATGACTGTAAAAACTAATGAGAAGAAATAACGGAATGAAAAAATGGAAACAAAAGAAAGAAAGTGGAAATGTAAGAAAAAGAAAGAAAATCATCTACAGAAAGGAAGTACGCAAACAAAGTAAAAAAAAATAAATAAAAGCAGAAAGGAGAAAAAACAGTACAGGCAGTAAAATTGTTAGAAAGCAAAGTGTAGAAAATTAAGAAATATTTGTCACAGATCCAGAGTTGAAGAAAAAAAATGCTTCTAGTAAAGGCCCGATCATGTTCATTAGAAATTATAAAACAGTTCATTATTGTATCATATGTTTTGAATATCTCACAAGCAGCACGATGAAATAATTCAACAATCTACTTTGCTGCTTATAAAGATCATCCTTCACCTTTCCCATGATTCCTTTTCTAAAATGGATGGTATTATATAACAAAGAGTAACAAGTGTGAAGTTTATTTATCTCAGATAGAGTATGTTAGCAACTGCAATCAAAGCAAAAATTTTCCATCAAGATTAGACTCTAGAGTTTTAATTAATGTCCAGGCAGTGGCACCATACATTAACACTGCCTTTACAGTGGCTCAAAAGAATCTCTGCTTTAGATTGATCTGGTAGATCAGATTACATCCATTTTATTCAAGACAACCCAGACTTTTCACTCAAATTTATCTCACTTCCTAAGTAGGTAGATTATTTACCTGATATAGTTTGTATTGAGCCTGGCTGGTTGAAGCCTATGAATTCAGTTTTAGAGGCATAGAGTCCAACATCATTAGAAGCATTTTATAGATGATGTAGGAGTACTGTGACATTGGTAATGGTGTCTACAGTGAAAATTCTACAAAAAAAATTTGTATCACTTTTTTCTTCTTTTTTTATAATTTTACCCCAAGCAAGGCAATAAAGCCACTAAGACACAGGGGGTGAAAGAATACAAGAAAAACAAAACATTATTAAGGAGCAAGAAAAAAAAAAGCAGGATCTAAGAAAACAGAAGATAATGATTAATATTGTATTAAATTCTTGAAGATCAAACTTGCCTGAAAAGCAAGAAATTTCTACATGCAAGAAGAGCGACAGAAGAAACTTTTAGCATAGAATATACTGGTACATCAAGCCATTTCAACTGTAAAATTATGAGATCTTACTGCAAATCTAGTACTGCACCTAAATTCTCAAAGTCTAGGTACCATAGAGGAAAGTTCACCAGAACAGTTACCATGAAAGTATTTACAGAAAAGGCACAGAGAAGCAACATTATGGTGGTGGAAAAGTGACTGAACCTGAGATGCCATGTCAGGACCATTGACATTGCAGATTCTTATTGCAAAAAATTGTTTTCTATTTTAATCAATAAATTTTATTGAAATTCCAATTGTACTCAATCTAATGTTTACTTAGGCATATAGAATATTATTTACTATCATTTAAAATTATTTAGATTAAGAATTTGATGAACAAAGACTTTTTTTAATTTATTCTGATTATCAAAATAAGAGTGCAAATATATACCCACATATAGTGCAATCTGGGTTTTTGAAAGAAAATGCCTGACAAAGGGAGATAATAAAAATTAACAGTCTTAACTAACAAGAAATGTTGTTTTTCATGGCATATAAAAATCCTTTTTTTTTTCCTTCCAAAAGTGGAAAAAATCATCTGGGTTTTATATGTAATGTTGAGCTATGAGGCAGGATTATGCTTACACAGATGACTAGTACTTGTACCTTGCCTATATGCATAATACTATATAAGAGAGATCTTATATGTCATTAAATACAGAAAATTGCTTATAAAAGAGTGTGTGGTATTTCACTGATTATATAAAGCTCATTGTACTCCATGCAGGAAATATATCATGTTGTCCAGAAAGTAATACCGTTTTTTTATAAAGAGATGTTGAAAACAAAATCAAAAAATGAAAATGATAAAAAATATTTGATCAAAGGAGGTTTTGTGACGTTGAACATCGTTTTGCCAATGAGTAAGAATGTCATTTATACATGTCCTCTAAAAATCATTGTCCCAGAAATCAATAAATTCTAGAAAAGCTTCTTGTGCAGCTGCTTGGTTTGGAAGCTGTTTATTGTTCAGAATGTTGTCAAGGTGCTTGAACAAATGAAATTCTTTAGAAGAAAGGTCTCAAGAATTAGGTGAATAAAGCAAAATTTCTTTTTTTTGTTTTTGTTGTTGTAAAAAGTCCCCTGTTCAGCTCATATTACCATCCATTCAATAAATGGATAATTTTTATTCTTAAAGAGCAGGATAGAATAGATCTTACAGTACAGATTTTGCTGTTTTCTCAGTTCCCAGAAAACCCACTGATACATCTTTTTCTGTTTATAAGTAGCTAGGTGAAAACATAAATTTACATATTGTGTTTTGGGCATCTTCCTCTATTAGTTTCCATTTGTCATTCATTGTCAAAGTTTTGCTTCTGTCTTGTTGCTGAAAACTCTGGGAATGATCCAGACAAACAGGAACTAATTCTTCGCTAAATGCTTAGTTGATTTTTATGGAGTTTCAGTAACTATTCTACCAAGTTTGAAGGTTTAAAAAAAATAATCACCCAAAAGTTCTTTTTGCCAATTTTTTTTATGGGATTATAAGTCAAAATGTAGAAAATTAAACAACTTTTCTTAAATGGACAATTACTGTATACCCAAATTTTAGTAAACAGTACTTTTTGTCTTGAGTGTAAATATCAAGAAAAGAAAACAGAATAAATTTCTAGTCAACTTAAAGCACATACATACATACATACATGTGTATATATATATATATATGTATATATAAATAAAAAGAAAGCACATACATACATACATATATTTATATATATATATATATATATATATATATATATATATATATATAAATAGGGTGTAATGGATAAATATATATATATATATATAAATAGGGTGTAATGGATAAATTGTCGACAAAAATGAAAATAACACTGACATTGCATTTTAACAGATCTTAAAGTTTACAAAAAATTACACAAAGATATCTTCAAAAACTAAAGAGGAAATTTATTCAATAAAATTGCTTTTAGCATCAACCACAGAACCAGACAACATCAGAATCTCCTGCAACTCTTCTGGATGGTCTCCTTGTTTAAGTTGGTGAATGCTGCCATAATCCTTACCTTCAATTCATCTTTGGTGTTACAAGGAGTTTTGTTGGTCTCTCACTCAACTGCATCCCACACATAATAATCAAGGGGGTTGCAGTTTGGAAAGTTAGGTGGGCTGATTTAAAGGCTGATGTGAGCACACAAATTGTCTGACAGCTATAACTGGATTTTCCTGCTTGTGTAGCCTGGTGCAGAATCCTGTTGCCATACATAGAGTCTTTCAGCAGCCAAATACTTGAGCCAGGAAAGCACTACCTATTCAAGGTGCTTGATGTAGACTTTCATTTTGAGTCTGTAGCCCTGTGGGAAGATGAATGGAGATATATCATCGCCATCACTAGTGATCTCTCTAAATACCTTCGTAATCACCATTAGACTCATTCAACTCTTTCTGAATCCTCTGCACTGTCTTCAGATTGACACCCAAACACTCTTAAATATTTGTAATGGAGCTTCTGGCTTGAATTCTAAGCAGTACAAGATGCTATTTCCAAATTTCTGGTGGAGTGAATTGCATCATTGTGCTCGTTTTCTCACAGATGGTGCCCAAATGACCTTACTTAATGACCTTATGTGCAGTTGACAAAATTAAAACAATGTGCATGTGTAAAAATAAAAATATAAAATGGCAACAATTTGCCCATCCCATTCTGTACATACATATATATATATATATATATATATATATATATATATATATATATATATATATATACACACACACACACATATATATATATATACATCATACATTTATATATATGTATATATAATTAATATGTATTTGGGCAGCAACATTTCTTTCAAACAAAAATGCCAAGAAGGGTGATTTAATTAATCTTTTATTGAGTTTTTCTAAAATTCTAACATTTTTCAGCGGTTAAAGAATATGGCAATTGTCAACAGTAAACAACATAAACAATAGCCTCTTGATTGGATTTGAACTCAAAACCCTTTTGCTATAAGAAACATGTTTTTCCATAATTGATATAAAAGAGCTATAAAAGTTTACAGTAAAAGTTTGGAGATCAAATCTAATTATACAGGGTGCGTTGGATAAATTGTCACCTAAAGTACACAAAAATGAAAATAACACTTAAGAGATATATTTACCAAAACTACACAACAATATCTTGAAATACTAAAGACTAAATTTATTCAATAAAATTGCTACTGGTTTCAACCATGGCCCCCAGAGGACTTTGAAATCTGCTGTAACTCTTCTGAAATTGTCTCCTTGTTTAAGTTGGTGAATGCTGCCATAATCCTTACCTTCAGTTCATTTTTGGTATTACAGTAGTCCACCGATATTAGGCAAACCAGTTTACTGTGGTACTCGGTGTACCGCAGGTGGGTGGTGGACCCCAAGATTTTGCTCTTGTACCCTCAATATCGCTCACTTTTTTAGAAATTTTACCCTATTTTATCAATTTCTGGGCCATCTTCTTCACAATAGGCAGAACAAACAGCGATCATCATATGGGTTCAAATTTTGCAAAATTTTAACACCTCAGCCATTTCACACCTAATCCAATTGTATTGATAATAATTATACATGATTATTTTATATTTCAATATTGTGCACAATCAAAGAGTTCCTATAATATCAGACTAATTAACGGGAATTTAATCACTGCAATCAGATACCACAGATGGAGTATAAATATGAGTACTTTTCTCTGGTTGATCATGTTCAGTTTGATTGTGTTTTTAACCCTGTGCTATCTAATAAAAAATTTCCAAATAGTTATATTTATGTGTAAATTTACATGCATAATTCTAAAATAACAAAGAAATTTTGATGAAATCTACTTTTGGAATAAAATGCAAATAAGTCCAAACTTTTATTGTCAAGTTTGGACTTATTTGCATTGTGGCAGCCATTACTGGCATTGTTTGCATATATTTGCTGCAGAATAGATATTGACTTGTCTTGATTATTGTGCACACACTAATGCAAATAATGCCAGTAATTGCTGCCCTGCCATAGTCAACCACAAACAACACAAATGAGTTCAAACTTCTACTGTCAATAACTCCAAAATGGTAGATATTATAAAAATTTCTTTGTTATTTTCAAATTAGGCATGTAAATTTAGAATAAAAAAATAAGTCTTTGGGAAATTTTTGTTAGATACTTAGCACAGAACTTAAAAAACAAATTACCTGAAATTTCTTATGGAATCATTGGCATAAATTAGTATAATTTTGGGGGGTTCTGTTTGAGCCATTATCTATGGTATATATCGCAAAATAGGGCCCAAAAATTAGGTAGGTGTTCAACCTCATATTATTGCATCACCTCCAAAGCTACCAGATTCACTTGCAGTGTGGGTCAGCCATCTTGGACCCCAAAGTCCTATAGTAGTGGACTACCGTACAAGGAGTTTTGTTGGTCTCTTGCTCAATTGCGCCCCACACATAATAATCAAGGAGGTTACAGTCCAAGGTGTCTAGATGTAAGGGGTGATGTGATTGCAGAAATTGTCTGAGAAACCATCACTGTGTTCTGCTTGTGTGGCATGGTGCAGAGTCCTGTTGCAAGACATAGGGTCTTCCAGCAGCCAACCTCCTTATTTTTAGATATGGTGAAAATTTTCTCTCCTTGCTATTATCTATCTATTTTTATTTATTTATTTATTTTTCTATCACTACAAATTAATCCAATATTATTCTCTGATACTGTTATTGATAATACCAAGTGTATTAGTAATTTAATTTTTTATGAGTAATTTGTCCTTTTCTATCTAAAAGGTATATTAGATTTTAGTTTAGTTTACAATTAAAAAACATACAATAGAAGCAAATTTAATATTTTTATACTACAAAATTAATGAAAAAGTAATTTATTAAGAATGTTGTTTAACTTTTCTCTTCAAATTTCTGAATTTCAAACATTTTGAAATAGGCCACCAATTTTAGCCCTGAATTTCACAATGAAATAGGGAATAACATGGTTTCATCCTAAAAAAATATCATTTACTTATTGAATATTGTTAATTTTGCAGACTATCAGCTTGATGAAACCTTTTGAATCAAATACAGAATTGTATGAATTAAGATCCTAACCTTGGTCAAATGCTTGATTTATGTTTTATGCAGTTTGAGTATCTTTTTGAACAAATTTAAACTCCTGAAGAAAAATCATACAAAAGTCCTTTTTGTTTATTTTGTTTTGGGGAAAAAATATTCAACTACTGTATTATATTATTATATCTATATTACCAATACTATCACATATCTATATTAACATGTATACATATGCAATATTGGATTTTATTAAAGTACCCTTCTTAGCGTTGTAAGTTTGAAACAGTGACAAGAAAAATTACATCAACTGTGATTTATTTTGTGTTATGCTATAAAAATCTTCTTTTTTATTATACAACATATTTTTTCTTTATTTGACCATTTAACAGATCCTATTGCATTTAGCTGGCAAAATAACATCACTGCAAATAATAGACTCATGAAACTTTTTTTTGCATCTCACATTACCTTTATATCAGCCATGAGTTTACTGTTCACAAAAGCCTAAATTTTCTGTGACAACAAAAAGTAAAATCAGTGACATCATGGTAACTATTGATTCTCTAAGAACATAGCAGGAGATCTAGACAGTACCACAGAATATTTTTTATCTCCAATCAGCTACTTTTGGCAGACATCTTCCTTCAGCATTTAGTATAACCCAATAGATACCACTTTTTGAATAAAAAATAACTCAGTCTTAGAATTGTTGACAGTCGTGGTAGTTTTAGCAGGTAGCCATTTTCTGAGACCTGCTCCTGTATGTTCTTGAAATTGTTTCCTCCTGACTTATGTGCTGAAACCATGATCCCATTAAAATTTCCATTGAAATCTTGAACCTATTAAAATTACAATCAAAATCAGGAGCCCATTAACCCATTGAAATTGTGTGCCCATTAAAAAATAAAAACATGAAACTATTAAAATTCTCTTTAAAATCATGATTTCATTAAAATCTCCATTGAAATCACAAAACCATTAAAATTTCCATTAAAATCATAAGCATATTAAAATTACCCTTGGAATCACAAACCCATTAAAATTCATTTGAACTTCTATGATATACATCTGGAATCTCAAATTCATCACTTATTTCCCTCTGATTAATTTTTTCCCAAGTCAGTGATGTCTGTAGTTGGTCTTCTTCTTCTTCTAAATACATAAATGATCATAGCTCTCCACAACTTCCTGTCCTTTGTAGCCCTTTGTAATTTACATGAGTTTGTTAGATTACTCGCTATTTCACTCTTCTTCTTGCCTTCAATGTTTTTTGAGTGTTAGATTCTCCAAACCTTCTTTCCTCATTATGTGTTCCAGAAATTTCAACTGTTTTTTCTGATTATAAGGTGTGTTATTTCATAGTTGCTTACACACTCCATCAATGGCATTCTCAGCATCTGTCTATTAAATTGCATCTCTGTTACCTCAAATCTCTCTTCATCTATGAGAAAACAGTCCAGCATTTATAGGAATATTAATATTACATTGCAATTTAGCACTTTTTCTTTGTAACAAAATTTTCTTGTTTCTTAATACTTTGCTTAGCTTTTAGTTGACAACTTTTTCTATTCGAATTTGCATTTGGATATTAGTATTACATTTTCTGTTAAAACACTTACCATATATTCTTGGAAAAATTGCATCTAAGAGTTTTTGGCAATTCTTTTTTTGTTCCCTCTTGTTTACTTTACTTGCTTACATTCTGTAATTGGTCTAAAAAAACATGGCATTTTCAATAGTTAAATATTGGGCACAATATACAAGATATGTCCCCTTCTACACTGGTTCTTGTATGATCACCAAAGTTAAGCAACATCAAACCTGGTCTGTACCTAGATGGATGATGACTTGGGAATAATAGGTGATTTAAGTTTTGATGTGTGGGTGGTGTAGTGGATAATAACTCAGAATATGAAATCAAGGAGCTGAGTTCCAATTCCAGTTGGGTTCATTACACTTACATGCAAATATCTTTGGGAAAGGTAAAAATCCATCTGTTGTCTTCCAACCTATGGATTAATTAGTAGGACTTGTATCAGTAAATCATTATTATCTCTAAAACATTTTTACAATCCAGAAGTATTTGCTGGCTTTAAATAACTTGCAAAAGATTGATAAGCCATAAAAAACAATCAGTCACTCAATAATCCCCTTTAAAGTACTCTTCTTTGGGAACTGATACACTTACCTCAATCTTGCATCTGCTTTTAAAAACAATATACACATACTTCTTTTCAGATGACAACCAGCTGCCTTGTCAGATGATAGTCACCATAAATATCCTCCTGTTCAACAGTGATAGCCAGAAGTGATAGGGAACTAAATCTGGCTGGTAGGGTATTTGACAGGCCTGGCTGATGAGATGTTTTCCAAAAACAAAAAACTACAGAAAATGACATGAGAATAAGTCTTTATGAATACAATGTAATAATGATACATCATCATGAAAATGGTATAATAATATTTTTGTAAAAATAATGTTGCAGAGGAAAAAACAATTAGATGGTTCTGCCAGAAAAGGCATTATTTAACAAACAAATTATTGCTTATTGTACAACTTGTGCTAACCACAATCAAAACATTGGCTTCAATCCAAGCTAGACAAATGACTGACAATTGATACTAGAATATCATTGCACAAATAGATTGCCATGATTTATATTATACACTTCATAAGTCAGGATTAGTTCTCAATTATTGTTCAAGGAACAGACCAAAGCAAAAACCTAATCTGATTCCAAATGAAATGAAAACCAAACTTTTCAAACCATAGGAGTATTAGACTAAACCTGTATTCTGAGCTTAATTTAATTATTTAAAAATATTTTTGAGTTTTATTAACTCTCAAGATTACAAAAGAAGATTGTAATTTTATTGTTCAGTGTTCTGTCATTTCCACTTTGAGGCAATTTACATGCATAATTCAGTGATTTAAGAAGGTTTCTTCTGCATGCAATTGCTGCAAAATCGTTTTTTAGGCTTATTATAATTGTCAGAGCTAATTAATAATAACTACTTTCCAATATTTTACTTTCTTTTAATTGAGAAATTGAAATGCTTCTCTGAATGTATTAGCAATGCATTACTTTTTCATCTTCAAAGAAAGTGTTATTTCAGCAGATAATACAGGTATATACTAATCTTATATTAACCCGACATAAAACTACAAGTGTTGGGCACCCAGTGAGAATCAAATTTGCTAATAGTCTACAAAACACATTTGCTAGCCTTTGCTCCACGGCAAGGCACTCATTAAAAGAATAGTCTTGTACTGATTCCTATAATAAAGCAATATACAATAATAAAACACAGCATCTAGAAAATTTCAGACAAGAAAAATAATAATTGTTGCCTAGAATCAAAACAAGGGTTGTATTTTTCTCCATTTTGGCAGGATTTTGACTTAAAAGCAAACATATCAACATTGGAAATTAGTTTACTCTAATATCATGGAACAACTGACAGTTTTCTTTTAAAATAAAACAAATATTAGATTGTCACTTTAGCGTGAAGAAAACCTCATGTTTATTCATGATATTAAAAAATAACTAAGTCTCTCTGATGCAATTCAATATACCACTTCTAATAAATGCAAAAGATAAATGAACTCTTGAGTGACAAACAGTATGGGTTTCGATCAGCCTGATCCACTGCTGATGTCCTAACATTACTCACAGAATTAGTGAGGTTCTTGATGACAAATACATGTCAAAGACCAAAGTATTAGATATTCTGAAGGTATTTGACAAGGTGTGACACAAAGGTTTACTACACAAGCTTTCCAACTATAGAATCACTGGAAGGATTTTCTCAGTTATGAAGTCCTTCCTAACAGGTAGGTCCCTAAAGTTAGTTGTTAATGAACAGTTCTCCGGAAACCTAGCAAACAACGCAGGCATCCCCCAGTGGTCACTATTCAGACCAATCTTTTTTTACTTTACATAAATTACCTGCCTAAGAATATATTCAGATCATTTATAAATATCTATGCCAATGATACAATGATATATGAGTGCACTTTCAAAACTTGTGATGATCAGATATTGGCACCTGATCCCTCAGTTGATCTAGTACTAACTTTCCAGTAGAGAGAAAAATCTGGTTACATTCAGTACCTCAAAAACCAAACTACTAAATTCCATCATCACTGTTCAGACTCTGAACTACCACTAGTCACAATGAATGGATGCCTCTTTGGGAAGTCTCCATGCCTTGAAAGACTATTGGACCTAAATCTCACCACTGCCCTCAAGTGGAACTCATACCTAAAATCTATCACTAAAGATGCAGGAAAAATTGTCAGTTCCCTGTACTGCTTCAGTAAATACTTCCAATGCTATGCTCTACCTTTACAAGAGCCAGATAAGGCCTAAAATGGAGTGCTGTCATTATATTTGGGTGGGAGCTGCACAGTCCTTATTTTCCAGACTCAATAAAAAAAATCTCTCAGAGTTCTTGGAGACAAATTATTTTCCACCCTTTCTCTCACGGGCAAGATATGGCAAGCCTCTCACTACTCTGTTGCTACTTCCATGGAAAGTGCTCAGATGAACAGCATTCCTTGGTTCTGCAAGTTAGAACCTTCAAAGCTAGGACCTGCCATGAAACCCAAATTGTAGCAAACCACCCACATTCACTCTGTATTCCTTTGGTGAGAAGTAAGTTCCACTCAAACAACATCTTTCCATGAACCACTGCTCTGTGGAACTGACTCCCAAGAAGATGTTTCCCCAATCACTACAATCTTAACCTGTTCAAGCCTAGGGTTAACCGTTATCTTTCCTTCTTTCTTGTTTCTTGCTACTTCCATGGAAAGTGCTCAGATGAACAGCATTCCTTGGTTCTGCAAGTTAGAACCTTCAAAGCTAGGACCTGCCATGAAACCCAAATTGTAGCAAACCACCCACATTCCCTCTGTATTCCTTTGGTGAGAAGTAAGTTCCACTCAAACAGTATCTTTCCATGAACCACTGCTCTGTGGAACTGACTCCCAAGAAGATGTTTCCCCAATCACTACAATCTTAACCTGTTCAAGCCTAGGGTTAACCGTTATCTTTCCTTCTTTCTTGTTAAAAAATTGAAGGATTTAACACATTAAACATTATGGAATGAAAAATAGTGAATTTTATATATTTTAAACAGCATGAGAAAATCAAATTTGTGAACTTGAATGACACCAAAATCCAAAACTTTTTCATCCTTTTACTAGTCAGTTGGGATTAGTTTAATTTGTATATAATTATAGGTAGAAAAAAAAATCAAATGTGGATAAGATAGCAAGGGTCACAAAGCACTGCCCAGGGCCCTCAATCAAGCTTGGTCCCTGTATGGTAGGGTGTTTCTGTGGTAGTATGTGCTGGCCCTACTTTCTCATATTTCCAACATATCTAATATTAATTGCAGTGTTTTGGTCAGAATTTCAAGTCCACCTACTATTATGGGCAGAATTTTAAACTTCATCTACCATATTTTCTTAGTTCCCAGGTAAGGTCCTTGTATTTTTTTAATTTTTCACTGTACTCCATGTTTAGTCAGTGGTCTACTGACACAGCCATGTCCACAATCAAACAGGTATTTTCCACTATTTATGATTGCCAGATCGTTTTCTTGCTTGGATAGAGTGGTTGGATTGGGTGTTGAAATTCTAAAATATTTCTTAATGTTTGTTTTCAAAGATAGTCTCTGATTTAATATAAATGTAAACCTATTTTTCTTACAAAATCATATAGAGAGACTGGAAATAGGTGTGAACAATTATTTGTAATATGCAAATTGATTTTAGATGTCATTTAATTTCAAGAACTTGTATATGAATTCTGTTTTTTTTATTTTGCAGGTAAGCAACACTGGAATTTCTTTTATGATGGATTTTACTCTGCAGTATTCCTGTTCAAGGCACTCATTCAAATGGTAATGTAGAAAAATGTTTACTTGCTAATTTTAATTCTGGAAGACCATCACTTGAAGACATCCAACAGCAAAAATGGGCAGCACATGTAATTAGAAGGGAAAATAATGATATAATCAAGATGTTGACTTTCCACACTAAATTAAACAAAAGATTAGGAAGGAAACTTCTATCTATACTAGAAGAAGTGAGAATAGAAACTTGAGAAGCCTATTTTCCTGAAAAAAATAGTTTTGAGAGGAAAATTCTATAAATTTCAGCCAACTAGCTGTTCTGTCAGCTAATGTCAAATATTTTTTATATGGAAGCAGCTAATCTAACCATTTCAACTTGTGCTAAATTTTGTCTTGCTTCGGTTTTAGTTAATTATCAGATATTATGAATTACAAGAAAAAAACTATTTTTATAATTTTTTCCTTCAAAATTTGGAAGGGTGTCTAATGGATTGGAGCATCTTATAAGCACTGAAATACAGTAGTTTTTGAAGATGAGTATTTGAAGATTTTATAAGCATGAAAATATGGTAATATTGATTCTCTGAGATTAACGTTTCTTATTTCATCTTTATTGTATGCTTGGTAAATTTGAGCTTTCATGCCCACAAGTAAAACAGAATGTGAAAAGTACAGGTTTTTTTTCCCCCATGACACTGCTATTATTTTAACTACCTTCACTCCTTGGCAATCTTCATTCTTTTAAAAAGTTATGATTTGAATTTTAATAAAAGCTAAGCATGATGAAAGTGAATATATTCATTTTTTGTTTTTTGGTTCTTTCGAATTTACAACAAAAATATTAATCATTATTTATTTATTTATTAGATTGTTTATTTACAAGAATAATTTTATATTCACAACATTCTAAAAACTAATACAATTAATGCAATATTTATCATTTGCCAATTTATAAAGAAATAAATATGTAAACAATTTTTTAATCATAAATTCATAAACATTTACTAAATTGTCTAAATATCTCAGAGCAGGTAATATGATTATTTGCATTATTTACATTACTCAGACTGTTATCCTCATCTTCCACAACGTTTCAGCCATCGTATGCTCTGGCCTTCTTCACATGATTGGAATTTCAAACCGACCTAAATAATCCTTCCACCAGGGTAGATTGTTCTAGTTCCTCGTGCTATGCCTCTTCTGGATGTCTGAGTTATTTCCCTTTAACTCAACTCACCCAGAGAGTTAAGAGGAACAGACAGGCACATGTTTTTTCACTTCATGGAGGTGAA
>OZ010593.1:27102171-27109671 GCA_963932145.1 Acanthosepion lycidas
ATACAATGTACAAATATATATACAATGTATAAATATATATACAATGTATAAATATATATACAATGTAGAAATATATATACAATGTACAAATATATATACAATGTACAAATATATATACAATGTACAAATATATATACAATGTATAAATATATATACAATGTATAAATATATATACAATGTATAAATATATATACAATGTATAAATATATATACAATGTATAAATATATATACAATGTATAAATATATATACAATGTATAAATATATATACAATGTATAAATATATATACAATGTATAAATATATATACAATGTATAAATATATATACAATGTATAAATATATATACAATGTATAAATATATATACAATGTAGAAATATATATACAATGTATAAATATATATACAATGTATAAATATATATACAATGTATAAATATATATACAATGTATAAATATATATACAATGTATAAATATATATACAATGTATAAATATATATACAATGTATAAATATATATACAATGTATAAATATATATACAATGTATAAATATATATACAATGTATAAATATATATACAATGTATAAATATATATACAATGTATAAATATATATACAATGTATAAATATATATACAATGTATAAATATATATACAATGTATAAATATATATACAATGTACAAATATATATACAATGTATAAATATATATACAATGTAGAAATATATATACAATGTATAAATATATATACAATGTATAAATATATATACAATGTATAAATATATATACAATGTAGAAATATATATACAATGTATAAATATATATACAATGTATAAATATATATACAATGTATAAATATATATACAATGTATAAATATATATACAATGTACAAATATATATACAATGTATAAATATATATACAATGTATAAATATATATACAATGTATAAATATATATACAATGTACAAATATATATACAATGTATAAATATATATACAATGTATAAATATATATACAATGTATAAATATATATACAATGTATAAATATATATACAATGTATAAATATATATACAATGTATAAATATATATACAATGTATAAATATATATACAATGTATAAATATATATACAATGTATAAATATATATACAATGTATAAATATATATACAATGTATAAATATATATACAATGTAGAAATATATATACAATGTATAAATATATATACAATGTATAAATATATATACAATGTACAAATATATATACAATGTATAAATATATATACAATGTATAAATATATATACAATGTATAAATATATATACAATGTACAAATATATATACAATGTATAAATATATATACAATGTATAAATATATATACAATGTAGAAATATATATACAATGTATAAATATATATACAATGTATAAATATATATACAATGTATAAATATATATACAATGTAGAAATATATATACAATGTAGAAATATATATACAATGTAGAAATATATATACAATGTAGAAATATATATACAATGTAGAAATATATATACAATGTAGAAATATATATACAATGTAGAAATATATATACAATGTAGAAATATATATACAATGTAGAAATATATATACAATGTATAAATATATATACAATGTAGAAATATATATACAATGTATAAATATATATACAATGTATAAATATATATACAATGTATAAATATATATACAATGTATAAATAACTAAATGATTGTCTATATGCAGATTTATTGACAAATAGAACAGATGGTAAAATGCAAAATCTTGGACATTTGCTGAAAATATAAATGAAATGGGATAAAAATTGAGGTTTTTGATTGGCTTTTATTCAATTTAGTAATTTAGAAATTACTTCTGACAAATCCAATATATGCCATACACCATGATTAACAAAATAGATCTCTTGGTACTTTAAATGGTTAAATCTGGTTTGTAAAGGTGAAGGATTTTATAATGGTGAGGATAAAAAGGTTTCTCAAGAATCTTGTCAGGTGATAATTTAGCAAATATCATAGACCCAGAATGTTCATTTGAAAAAGGAAGGAACATGACCTGAATAGCAGCCTGCCTCAAAAAGGAAATCTTTATAAAGTAAGTAAAGAGCCAGTTTGATTTATTTGTTAAAAAGACATTTACAAGCCATGTATAACCTGAGGACATTGTCAGCTTGTCCCACATTTAAGCTATACTTAGAAAATGACCATAACCTGAGGATAAACTTTGGAGGGCCAGTAGAGCTATGTAGAGTGCTGTCCTTTGTTCAATAAGACCTAATAAATAAAATGTGGCTTCTACTACAGTTTATTCAACAACAAAAAATAGCTAGAAGTTTCAAAGCTCTATGCAGTTGTGAACAATATTGAGTCTTTCAAACTTGAAATCTGTCTAACATCAAATCCTGATACTTGATAGGGACAAACCTTGAACTACTTTTGAGGCCTGTGGTCATTGACTGCTTGACAATCTCCTCAAAGATGGAGAGATTTGAAGGAACAGAAATGTGGTTCTACAGAAGGGTGCTGAGAATACTATGGACTGAAGATGTGAGCAATGACAAAGTTTTAAAAAAAATGGAAACAAAAAGGAAACTTCAGTACTTAATGTCAGGAAAAGAGAGTTGAAATTTCTAGGACACATAATGAGGAATGAAGGATTGGAAAGAGGAGAGAGGAAAACAGTACACTTAGTGAGCTTAAGTAAATTTATGGCAGAATAGGGTTTAGGAGAAATAATAATAAGATAAAATTTATTGAGAGATACAAAGGACAGGAAATTGTAGAGAGCCGTGATTGCCTATATTTTAATGAGACACAATATATAGAGAGGTGATCAGCAAAGCAAGATTCCACTCAAAGTAGCCAATAGAGTTGCCTGCTTTCATCACTTCATATTCATTGTCAACAAATCTCTTTCTATGTTTGTTTACCTGGGTAACAACAGTTTACGGGGAAAATTAAGGAAGAACATGACATTAGGTTTCAGATTAGGTTTCAGATCACCAAGTCAATGTGAAGGATTCTTTCCTTAGCTGCATAGTATGTGCTTCACTAGAGCACCTTCTAAACCGGTTGCCACCCAAGGCTGTAGAATGCATTCTGTCCTACTATTCACCCAAAGCTGGGGAGAGAAGAGCTGGATTCATACCTTTCCCAAGAGTATTAGCACATAACTTAATGTAATGAACTCAAGCAGAATTCAAACTTGGCTCTCCAATTCCATTACTCTATTATGCCTTTTAAACATTAACATCAAGAGATTAACTGAGGCTTCTTTAAGGTGTAACTTTACCTGCAATCTTAAGTGCACATTCAAGGCTCCAAAGCTACCCTGAGGCATTTGCACTGTGTATGGAGAAGGTGCAACTACAAAAAAAGAACTGCACAGAAATAGTTATCACACTTCAAGCAGAACTTTGACCTCACAGACTCTCCATGTTCAGGTCATGTCAGGTCTTGGCATTCTTCTTTGAAAATTGTTGACTAGTGTTACAGATTCACAAACATGTTCAGGCCGATATGAAGGTTGATTGAGCAAGATCATCTATAAGGGTCAGTGCCAACCCACCATAGAATTAGCCAAGTAAGTGAGATACTCTCATGATATCATTACACACCACTTTCACTCTTTAAAATTTTTGATGAATAATAGAATTAAGATACAGAAAAAAAAAACAAATGTCAACTCAATATTTTAACTCCATGGTTAAAATATTTAAAACAGAAAACCAATTATTTATTATTAGATGATGCATTGCTAATTATTATTCATTTTCAACAATTATTTTTTTCATGACATTTGATTTTTATTCCAGTTCTGTAAATGTCATTCAACAGACTAAGCAAGTCAGAGTGGGGATAAAAAGGAATAACCCTCTAACAAGAATCAAAATTGTACCTGTTGTATAAAACAATTCCTTTTTATTCATTTTGAAACACATAAGGGGCAGGAAAAACAGCATTGAATGCTAAATAGGAAAAATATATAAAGCATCAAATATATATATATATATATATATATATATATATATATATATATATATATATATATATATTGGGTGCATGGCTGAGTGGTTAGAACATTTGCTTTCTGACCATGAAATCTGGGTTTGAATCTCACCATGGTTAATTTGTCAGGAAGGAGACTTCCTGATGTTATTGGTCTGGAGGGGGATGATCCCAGCATGCAACACGCCTGGAAAGTGCATGAAAACCATACCACAGGTTGACCCAAGCCTTGTGAATGAAATTGGGGAGACAGAGCACTTGGGGGTCGTCGATAGCTGTGCTAGCAGTAAGTCACAAGTCATCATGACCGAGTGTTTGAGTGTGCTGGCCTTGTTCAGATTGTTGATCACACTAGATAACACACTCTCTTATAGAGAAAGGTCTGCACAGCATAGTTGCAGTATCTGTGGGTGTTAAACAAACACAAATGTGCTTGAGCGAGTATCTGCAATAGGGACTGGCTAGCCACCCTTGTAGACAAGTATCCTCTAATACAAGTGGCCAGATTTGGATTCTACAATGTCTACTATATATATATATATGCACACACAGAGGGTCCTCAACTTAAACAGAGTTCTATTTCTACAATGTTGCACAGTTTTCCATACAAGTTAGAACATATCCATGATTTTCCATGAATATCCACTAACATCACTCATCTATGCTAACACAATAGTAAAATAATAACCTAGTATGTAGTATATAACACATTTTTATGACATAATTAGAACTAAAAACATATGGAGAGTATAAAATACAATACATATAATGAAATGAAATTGTTTTAAACTGCTTGTATATTTATTGTCTGTCACAGTGGACCTGATAGCTGACATTATTTCTGAGGTGAACAATTAAACCTGTTCCTAAATGAAATTCCTCTAACTCATGATATATGGATTTGTGATGTCATATAATAGACATATTTTCATACTATACCCTATTGGATTGTCAATTACTCTGAGAAGATTACTTCTATCATAGAACTTAAGGCATTAACCTACACCAGATCATTGAAAATGCATATCTGTATATAATTACTTCTTTCTCGTATGAAGTCAGTGGACTTTGTTTCTTACTATATAGATTGCTTTTGTCTGTACTGCCATGGTCGTCATTGAATAAAACCTAAGAAATAAATTTGAGTTTTACAATGTCTATTGTTATTTGAAGCAAAAAAATCTGTTTCTTATCCAATTTTAGTTTGGCAGCTTTAATATATATCTCCAACAGATTAAATAATCTATCTTTCCTGAATATACCGTAATAATTCATTTTGCGTGGCAGAAATTTTGTTTTCAATTTGGATCTTGGACTGGTTGTGACTATTTGGTTGGTTTCACATGAGCTAGCATGAAATTGGAGAAGGAACTTGCAATTTATAAAAATTGATTTCATATCAGATATTAATTTGATTTACTATCTAAACTTAAGAAGAACCCACGAATGGTACGAACACTTTTTAAAGAAAAATCTTTATATATATATATAAAAACATATCATCTATAAGAAAGTCATACTTTACTCTCACCATAGACAAAATATAAATTTAGAGGCTATGTTCTTGGAACTTATTCAAGGATTTGAAAATACACTGACAGAAAATAAAATAGTAGTACTCTGTGTGTTCAATTTAGTCAAGACTAAATATTGTCAAAATATTATTCCTATTCTCTGCTTCAAATTAGATCTCTATCTGATTTACTCCTCATGTGAGCCGGATGTGAACACTATGAAAGCAAAATCAAAACAAAAGAAAGTCGTCCTCTGTTCAGAGATGCTGATCATTACATCTGGCCCCTAAGACAAATCCCCTCATAAAATATAAGATGCGATATAAAAGAAAACAATAACAAACATTGATGCCAAAGAACAAAAACATGAAAAGAAGATGAGTTTATGAACTACCTCAATTGTAGCGAACAGGTAAGCTTCAATTAATCTGCCACCAACAAGCTCTCATGTCACCACCAGTGACTACACCAAACTAACCTGACACATTCATCAACTCCAGGCCCTACCAATTCTAACCTCACTTTAATTTACTTCCCTTGCTCATAAAGAGACAATCCACTCACATTTGTGTGTATCTACACCAATGTATATGAGTATGTATATTCATGTATAACGTTATAGATACAAGTATTTAAGTAAATGCTCTGTTTATAATAAACAGTATTAAATAACATTTACCGGCCTGAATGTCCGAGAAATTTTCATAGAAAATATTCGTTCTTTGACAGGATTCGAACCTGCATCCTATACGGAACCGTCATTTACGCTGACGTGCCTTACCGTTAGGCTACAAAGAAGCGTTCGGTAGACAAGGTCGAATTTACTGTTTATAAACTCAATCTTCCATGAATCTCGAATATTCATAACTGCTCATGGCGTATCAAATGTAAACAAATGACGTCATATATTACGAAATGGACAAAGTCCGACAATTTATTTATTAAAGACATTTTTATGTTTAACGTTATAGATACAAGTATTTAAGTAAATGCTATGTTTATAATAAACAGTATTAAATAACATTTACCGGCCTGAATGTCCGAGAAATTTTCATAGAAAATATTCGTTCTTTGACAGGATTCAGGCCGGTAAATGTTATTTAATACTGTTTATTATAAACAGAGCATTTACTTACTTGTATCTATAAAAAGAACGTTAAACATAAAAATGTCTTTAATAAATAAATTGTCGGACTTTGTCCATTTCGTAATATATATTCATGTATGTAAATGTGCAGAAAAGGATATTTTTGCACATACATGTGTGTTTCTTCACTAATCTATATATAAAATTTTGTGACTTCTGTTAGTCCCTCTATCACACTCTCTAAAATAGCCATACATTGACTGATCAAAACCAAACTTTGGAAAGAAGTGCAAACAGATAAGTAGATACAAAGTAGAGTCAGTTTCACTAGGGTGCATAGCTTAGTACAATAAATTTTCATTAATTTTTTTGGAAAAATTAAAAGTTTTATTGTTTAACATACAATATACTCCCACTATTTAAAAACAGTTTAATGATTAAAATAACAAATACTTATTTAATAAAAATGCAATATTTTCTTTTGCATATCTTTTCTTTAAGTTCTTATGCACAAGAATCCAGATTCCAGTTGCCCTTTATTAGCGAGAACTAAAACTATAAACAAGGTCAAATGCTTCAGAAAGTTAGAATTTGGCCCAAGAAATAAATATTTACACATGGCCAGTTGTATATTGCCAGCTTAAGAGTAAAAAATTTTAAGAATTTATTTTTCTCTGTTAAAAAGGAAAAAAAGAAATCCTCTGAAATGAAATTAAAGAAATTATTAAACTTCAATATAGGGTTTTTGCCAGAGTATTTTTCCAAACAAATCAGCTTATTCAAATTTCATCAACTGATTTGCGAAATTCAACAAGAGCTTGTAAATCTTAACAAAAAATGTTAATGAATACTTCAGCAATATTTAATACTG
>OZ010593.1:27114671-27137171 GCA_963932145.1 Acanthosepion lycidas
GCTTTTATCCTTTCCTCAGTCTCAGTCTTTTCTCTCACTTTCATTGTCTGTAAACTTTGCATGATAAAGGCATTTCCATCTTGCTTGGTGTGAAATAATAAAAAAAAAAGACTTAATATATTTTCAAGAACTATCTTCTTAAACCATAAATAATATTAATGGTTTTACGAGAGAAACTGCATCTTCAGAACAGTAAGCTGATATAAATAAATTTTAAACCTATCCACTTAATTAATAAATTATGGCTAATACTGATGAATGGTGCTGAGTTCATCATTTTGACAGAATACTAAAGATGGTTCTCTAGTACAAAAGTAACAATATCAACCAAAGAATCAAGTACATGTTTTTTTTTGTATCAGGAATATTTTGCCTGGAGCTTACAGATATGGATCAATTGTTCTATGAAGACTGCTTCTATAATGTCACCTCTTGCCAGTTCTGTTCAGTTCAGGGTTACAGTTTATCAATGTTTGGCATTTGAGTGATCTCAGGATAGCTCAGTTTGAAATCAAGTCAAAGTCAATGTGAGTGACACAGTGGAAGAGACAAGTGTTGCATCATAAAATGTCAGAAAAGTTTTTGCTGCCTGCAATATCATTGAGATGCAAATACATTCATGGGAGACTAGTCGTCCAGTCTGTGGCAAGAACAATTCATTAAACCTTTCCTCAGCTTATAACATTTGACACCTAAATGAGCAAAAGGTTGAATATCTAACACCTAAGCAGCCATCTTGTCGATGAGCCAAATTATAATCAGTCAGTCTTGGTTGAAGAAAACTAGCCGTTTACTCAGAAATAAAAGCAAATATTTCTTTATATTTATTACACATTTCTCTTTTTTACTTTATCTGCTGAGGCTGTGTTTGATTCTGAGATTTGAAATTAGTAGACAATTTTGATGCTTTTTTTATTTTATTTGGACTATTAAAATAAAAAATACAAATAAGTCTCCAAACAGTAAAATTTTTGTTTCTTCAGGCTCTTGTTATTTTATCTGTAGACAAAAATATTTCTCATGAAGGTAAATTTATTTTTATGAAATAAACTTAAATTCAGGGAATTCAAATTTGTTACAGAGAAATTGCATCAAATTCATATTTAGGCCTTACTTTATACAAATGCTGTTGGAAACCATTTTATCTAATTAATGTTTTTGACACAAGAAACTGCAGTGTTGATTCCTATGGCCACACTGTTTATATATGCATGACCAAACACACACACAACATATATGTAAGAAAATATAAAATTGCACTTTTAAAATATGCACCAGCTACCTATAAATCTTGAATTATGGCACTTTGTGTCCACCACATGTTTTGATTGACATTTCAATCACCTGATGAATATTAATAAACCTTTCTAAAATTTAAAAGCCTTGATAAACCAATGACATACTTGTTTTTGTATATAAACATGTGCAATAAAATAAATCCTACATTTGCCTTGATAAAGTCCCTGAGAGGCTGAAATGTGTCAGTTAAGAATAGTTTTCCCTCTTCTCTTTTTATTCCAACATATATTTATGGGGTGATTTGAGTCTATTGAATGCTAAAGAGTTAATGTTCTTTGTTGCATTCTTTAAAATACAGTATTAGTTCCTTATTGATGTAATGAATATGCATACACCTGGGTTCCCCTCACAGTAATATTATTGGCTGGTGTCAGCTATAAATACAGACTGAGTGAGGACGCCTATTGGCTACACCTATTGTTTTCACCTATTACCTACGCCTATTGCCTACCACTATGACGAGGACCAGTCATTATGGTTACCTGCTAGATTGTTCTACTCGGTTACAGTAGTCCAAAATCGCTTTGCTACTTTGAACAAATATATCCCTTTCTGGGACATATCACTTATCATTCGGTTATGGATACTTTTAATTCATTTGTTTACCATTATGAAGCAAATTCGGAAATGTACTATGCGTTGCAGATGTAGTGGCATCAGCAGCAGACTAGGTGAAAAATTTCTACCAGGAAAACTTATAAAAGGGCCCAGTCAAAAAGACTCACTTAATCCCAAACCGCTTCATCAAACAAGGAACTGAGGATATCTGTTATCTACTGGAATAAATTATAGCACAAAAGAAGCCCTATTTAAATCTTACCAGCATCTATGTAATATTTTTCTTTTCGTTTTTACTTTTTTTTGTTTATTTCTAAAGTAATAGACTATCACTTTAGGGCTCAACTGGAAATTTCATGGTATCCCAGTGGGCCACTGAGTGACATTAGTATTAGTCAGTTCAATCTTTTGATTGGATGTTTCTCTAATATGAAGACTGTATATGACCAAAACAAAGCTGTGGATCTTACAGACTTTGGTTGGTTAATTTAATGATACTAACCCTCGTTAGGGTATATAATATTGAATATAAGTCTATTTTAAAATTATGAGGAATAAAGCTGATGCAAGCCAGTTTTTATACACTAATCTTCAACTATCAACTAGGATTTGGCCTGTTTCATTTGGAGGAGGTGTCTTACTCTTGTGAAAGAGATGCAATCAGCATATTCAAAACACTGCCAACAGGGCCACTCTGCATTTTAATTAATAGTTACATAAATTCTTTTTTATTTTAATTTATTTTAATACTTATTATTTATTAATAGTTCTGATGAACCATGTAAAAAATTTATTACACTTCATTGTTTACAACCTCCTGCCAAAGATTCACTATTTCATCAATAGCTCAATGATAGAAATCACTAGGTTTTGACTTGAAAAAGTCAAACCACATTTTAAGTTACACATCCTTTTTGAACAAAATACCCCCCATATTGTTAGAAAGCAGCTGGAAATTTGATAGGCTGAAGGGGCTAAATCAGAAAAATATGGTCGGTGTTGCAGAACTTCCCAACCAAGCTCTTTAATTGCATGTCTGGTTATGTTAGCAACATTAGGGCAAGCATTGTTATGTCAAATAATCACACTGTCTAGCTGATCAGGACTTTTCAACTGAATTGTCTCTTTGAACCTGTTCATTTGTTCAACATACAGCTTAACACTGACTATTTGGTTGTTTTGAAGCATTTCATCATCATAAAAATGTCTGAAGCAGCTTTGTGACTTTGATTAAAATCAAAGAGATGTTGAACATGCTCATACTTGTCAACTTGGAATTCCATTTCAAGGGGGTGTCTAATCTGAAATAACATTACAATAACATTAGACAACAGTTTCCCCAGATGACTAGAGTTACAAAGAAGCAAAGAATGCTACAAAAGCTTATTCTTTGAGATCATTCACAGAACATCAGAGAATGAATAAATATATACTAGCAGCATGGCCCGGCGTTGCCTGTGCTTGATTCAAAAATTGTATGATTCATACAGCAATTGCTATCACTTGACTTAAAATATTTTTGCCCTTCCTTGCCTTTAAAGGAGTGCCCTTTGCTGTAGCTGATGTTGCTACATGCTTTACTTCTTGCCTATCTCACACTGCAATTTTTTTCTAAGCTCTATACTAAACATTAAATCTGTTACAAAAAAAGAACTAAACAAAATGAACACAAAACGATCAGCTTTAACAAAGGACTCGTAACTGGAAAAACCAAATGAAAAAGAATGTTAACAACAAATACTTTTTCACACCCAACCCAGTTCTGTGGACTCAGAATCAACATTGAGTTTAAGCAAATGATTGAACCAATTGAAATAAAGTGCCATACAGATTTAAATTTTTCCCACTTGTGACGAATGCAGCTATCGACTTTTTTGCATACTAGAATGCTAGTTAACATTCATGTCAGTCAGCTGTTGGCTCTCATGCTGGCCAATAGAATCTTCCTGCCTATTTGTGGCAGCCAGCTATAGGCTCTCACTCTGGCCAGTACAAAATGGCCACAAACTACATGAAAACTGCCGTAGAAGCATGAAAAATCGATTATTTCCACTATCGATGGGAGTTGGGAAATGCAAAGTCAGTTTTGGCATTCCCGCTAACTTGGAGCATGTGCATAGAAATTTTGGTGCAAATCCATCAAAAATTGCGGCCATGCATTCGTTACACACACACACACACACACACACACACACACATCCTGCCTTTTATAGATAGAGATGACAACTTAAAAGATCAGATCAAAAATAAAATACCACTATCATATCTACACTGGAGGTGCCCATCCTCATTTTCAAGGCCTGATAGTGTTCAAAAGCATCTTCAAGATTATTTGAGTGTTGAATTATTTTCCATTCTACAACCCTTTTCCCATAGATGAAATGTAACAAACCCCTAGCTACTCTGTTGCTCTAGCCAAATTTCAGATGAACTACATTCTTCAGTTCCACCAGTTCAGACATTTACAGCTATGTCTCAACGTGTCACTGAGGCAAATCATCCCTATTCCTTTATTATTCCATTGGTAAGAAGGAAATTCCATTTGGACAGATTCTTCCAAAGAATGGCTACTTTGTAGAACAGACACCTGAGAGAATGCTTCCCCAACTGCTACAATCTTAACCATTTCAAGTCCATAGTCAGCCATTATATTTTGTACATCTTCTCATAATAAAAACTCCTCCTCTTGCATTAATACAACGTCATTCATTAAACCTTCATCTTGAGTGGTTTTTAAGCCTTGTATTGGGTGAACAGTAGTAAAAAAAAAAAAAAAAGTATTATGTGATGTAGTTAAATTGTTTTGATAAAATCCATTTTGCTGGAAAGGAATGCTGTTTTTACGAAAAAAGAATATTAGTGCCATCAACGTGGCATTTGCTGAATTACAACAAATCAAAATCCCTGGCAACTCTCGTGTAAAAGCATTTAAGCCACTACAAGAAGCAATGAATAAATTGAAATTATGAAAAAAATGAAGATAACACTAACATCTCATTTTAACAGATATATTTATCAAAATGACACAAAAATATCTTGAAATACTAAAGAGTAAATTTATTCAATAAAATCACCATTGGTTTTAACTACAGCCTCCAAACAACTTCAGAATCTCCTGCATCTCTTCTGGATGGTCTCCTTGTTTAAGTTGGTGAATGCAGCCAAAATCCTTGTCTTCAGTTCATCTTTGGTGTTACAAGAAGTTTTGTTGGTTTCTGAAGAGTTTGGTGGCTAGATGTAAGGGCTGATGTGGCTGACATGGTCACAGAAATTGTCTGACAGCCATGACTGGGATCCTGTTGCCAGACAAAAGGTCTTCCAACAGCCACCCTCTTGACCCAGAGCAGCACTACCTCCTCAAGGAACTTGATGTAGGCCTCTGAAATGTTTGTATTGGAGCTTTTGCCCCGATTGCCAAGCAGTACAGCATACCGTTTCCAAATTTCTGGGAGAATGAAATGCGTCATGGTGCCCTTTTTCTCACAGAAATGAGCCCAACTGACCCTACCATAATGTGCAGTTGACAAAAACAACACACATATATGAAATTAAAAATATATAACGGTGACAATTTACCCATTGTATTATTAATAATATTATTATTATGATTATTATATAATCATAATAATAATAATTATTATTATTATTATTATTCCACAGAATTGAAACATTATAAAATACACAAAATCAACATTAAATGCAGAAAGATAATTCATGATTAAAGAAAATGATGATAAACAGCATAATTTTTATCCACTGGTAAAAAAAGTTACCCTTACTTTAATTGGACACCTTGAGGTGGTGTAATGGTCAACAAGCTTGTCTTGCTAGAACAATTATGACTGAGTAGCAAGTTTGATTCTCACTGGGTGCCCCCTACTTTCGGTCTTGTTCCACATCTAAGCTATGCTTGGAAAATCAATATAATCTTACTTTAATTTAATATTTATGACTTTGTGTTTGGCTAAGAAGAATCATTGTTTATGTACTTGAGAAAAAATTCCCTGAAATATACAACAATAATATTTTTGTCATGTCTAAATTTATTTCTGAAGTCATTCGACATTGTTATCTCATGGAAAAAAATTCCTGTTCAATTGTGCTAAATGACTCAGTCATGAAAAGTATTCAATATGGTATAAGGTTTTGCTACTGATCAGAGTTTATTGATCAAAGTAATAAGTGTGCTACTAGGTTGGCAACTAGGTCTCACTATTTTACTATTGAACTAGTGAGATCTGTCTGCTCTATTCTAACAGTTTTCTTTCTCACACTTCTCACCTGTAGAACTCCTAAATTCTTGCTGCCCTGCCACCTACAATCCTCAACAATTGAAATACAATGATCATCATCTATCTTCTTGAAAACTGTTCCTTTATTGTCCTTTTCCTTACCTCTCATCACTAAAGTCTTCTCATTCTCTTTCACTTCCTGTCACCCTCTAGTGGATGAAATGTTTGATTGGTGTGAAATGATTAAAATAGAAAAAAATAAATAAAAATGACTGGGATATTTACAAAAGTTAGATGTCTTTGCTTTTTTTTACACTTCTGTCGTCTGATCTCATTTTATATAAGTTGCCATTATTGATTTGATGTTCTTCTAAGAAACCTTCAGTGTGTTACATCAATAGTAAAATATGTTGATTTTCATTTCATCCCTTAACCTTTCATTCTGCTCAATAAACAGATAGCAAGATTTATCTCCCTATCATCTCTAAATACAACCTGAACAAAATGGATGATTACTATCTTATCTGTTTATTAAAGTATCTTAGATTATTACTTACAAAGAAAAATTTATGAGTTTTGTATTTTATCTGTCTTTATGTGTGCCATTTTCTGCAAGTCTACATCTTTGTTATATTGATAAAATAGATATAAATATATCATTTAGATGTTTCAAGGATTGATTTAAGGATGTTATTTGATACAGTGGCTTTTATCATCTGTCTCTATGCTCCAACAGCTTTTATTGTTGTTATGCAAACCATTATCATCAGTTTCATTTCTTTTTATTCAATCAAATGTAGCCAGAAAGCTTCTCATTTGGCATTCCTTATTTTTTCACATTCTATACTTTCTTAACAAAATATCTGCATTATTTACATTTGGAGAAATATCTTAATCTTTGTTGTTGTTTCAGTCCTTATTAGGAATGACTGAAAACACTTTCCCCTCCCCATTTTATATGTAGAAGCATACAAATGCATGCTGTGAATTCTTCCTAGCCAATAAAAAAATGTAGGTTCTCGGTTTCATCTGACTCAGTCCTAGTCTGTCTTGTCTTGAAGTCAGAACAATTGGCTGAATTTGCTCTTGTATGTCAACCCCCATTTTTAGTTTGTGAACTTTTTGCTCTAATGCTGTTGCTTTGCCTTATTACTCTTAATTTGCCTTGCATATACTGTTTACTTGCTTTATATTATTTTTTGCACTGTTCTTTTCTTGTTACTGCTTTCTACAAACTTTATCAATTTTGTTTGTTGGAGAGTTCTCTCATTTATTTTACATTTAACTATAGCCACTCACTCTACATTTGTTGTCATTATTACAACTTCATCCATTTTGCTCTCCAAACTTCTTCAGGTGTCAATTGACCCAGGTGACCTTCAGAGAATTCTAACTGCACCCTTTATTTAATCTACAAGTGTAGATTGTTTTAACTCTTTTGTAATGTCTAGGAATATTTTATCTTGATCTTTCTAGTATTACTCACTTAGTGCTTGCTCTGATTCAAAAACAAGATGAAATATTCCTTCACATGGATATTGAAACAACTAACACATTGTAAGAATAGCAACTAAGATGAGGGCATAAGTCCATATGTAAATAATGTAAAAAGGTGGCAAAAATTATTCATATCTGGTTTCTTAGTTGCCATTGGTAAGGAAAGTTATTACTGTGAGGGTGTTATCACTAGGGCCAGGAGTTGACCAGTTTGTACAGTTGGCTGGCCGAGGTCACAAATGGAGTCAGGAGGTAGGTCTGGAGCAGATTAGTGAAGTAAAATATAGTGTTGCTGGCGGGCTTGCAGTATACCCTTCTTCAGGATTGAACTCGACACCTGTAATGTATTTGATGGCCATGCAGTCATGTGATGCTGAAATTTTGAAGCTGAACTGCCTTGTAAAATGTGTTGATGTTGGTTGATGTAGGTTATGGTGGTGGCAGAGAGGGAGTCCTGGAGATGTTAGTGAAAACATTGAGCTATTAGAAATCAGTGGTTGTGTCGGGAACCCAGCAGTGTAGTGTCAAAGCTGGCCTATCAGCCTCATTCTGCATGTGATGAATTGAGTGAGATTAATAAATCTTGGGTGGGGGTAACAAAAGAGTCAATCATGACAATGTCAACAGGTGCCTTTTTTTGGCCTGCAACTGTGTTGATCATTACAAAAGACTCTGGTGGCCCCCAGGATCATTTTTTTTTTCCAGTGGGAATGTTGGCTATTATATTTTATTACAGAAATTTGTCTTGTGGATTGGATGTAATGCATGGAGCCACTGTGCAGACAACAGCATTTGTATTTTGTGTTTCACTTTGTTAACACTTGTGGAATATTGGTTAGCTTGCAAATGGTCTGACACATAAGTAGACTAGAGTAGCCACCAAGTTAAAACTAATTCTAAGTCACTTAATGGAGAGATATATGGTGAATAGAGACCAGTTATGCAAATGTCTTGACTTCTACAACACTCACATCCTGCCAACATTTAGATTGAATCAGAGTATGACATTTTTCACTTTAATTATCTTTTTTGGAGAGCTGAATTCAAATCCCAGTCATATTATATTCACTTGCATGAAAATACCTTTGGGAAGCTATGAATCCATCTCTTCTTCCCCTAGCTATAGGTTAATTAGTTGTACATATACCTGTAAACCATTATTATTTCTCAAAAAAATTTCTGATATTGTCAAAATATTTTAAATGATTGATAAGCCATAAAAAGGAATGAATCAATCAATACAAAAGACAGGAAATTGTGGCAAGCCATGATTGCCAATGTCCTGAAGAGACATTACACACAAAAGAAAAATATATCAGTTTCTTAGTAGACTGTTTATCAGTAAATCATCATTATCTCTCAAAAAAAAAATTTCTTACACTCTAAAAATATTTTCTGCTTTTAAATAACCTGCAAAGGGTTGATAAGCCATAAAAAATAAAAATTAATCAATCATTTTATTTATTATGATTCATTTTTTTTTACAACCTATAATAATGACTAATTGGATTTCTTTGTAATTTTTAATTTAATAAGATTTTATCACTGGTCATGAGTCTGGATTCATTAAACAGTTGTAAAGTGAGGCATGACTATATTTACAATCCAATTTCTTAATTAAAATCTTAGATAAGAATGTAAGGATACAGAAGGTACTTACTTCCCTTTGGTGGAGATAAGTCATGTGGGTCACATGATTGCTGTGTAATGACGCCACTTCATATTGTGACAAAAGCAACAGTCAAATTCAGTTTGTTTACAGCAGCCACTGGGAGGTTGCTTTTCTTAGGCTGTGTCCCTATCAACTTACAAGTCTATGGTGCCATTTCCCTTTGGAAATATATCTTTCCCAGATGTAGAATGAAACTCCAGCTTGCAGTTCTCAGTTTGGAAAAAACCAAGACTTGAGGAGGCAGATTATGCCTCAACCTGCCGCCTTGGCCAACACTAAAAGAAATCAACCTTACATGGTGGCTGCTGTAAACAAACTGAATCAGACTGCTGCTTTCATCACAATATGAAGTGATGCCACTAAGCAGACATCATGTAACCCACATGACTTATCTCCACCAAAGGGGGATAAGTGCTGTCTGTATCCTTACAGGAATAAATTAGATTTTTCTCTTAACTTTCTTATCAGCTTTATTCACTTGCTCAGTGCGGTCAACTTTTTTCTGGTTCAGTAATGAATTTAGTTCACTTACATCATATCTCAGATCTGATCTAGTTTGTCTTGCCAGCCAATTTAACTAGCCAATCAGTTGTTTAATTTTTGTAACCCTTATCTTCAGTATTTGTTAGTTGTGAATGGGAGGGCAGAAAATTTTTAACATTTTTTGTTCAAGTATTACACTCTTTCAAACTTTCCTTATAAACTAATATGCTTAAAATTGGTTTATTATCCTGATTTAATTAAACTGATTCATAAGAATAGTCTGAACAACATGGATGATGAAAAAATGCATGCAATTTATAGTTAAAATACTCTCTAAAAATGACCTGATCATACTTTGAGAGACATGATCCCAGCTTTAATAGCTCCTTTCCAGTGACATCCTATGGTTTGGTGATGCCAAGGGCCAACTATTTGATTGTATTCCCCTAAGACTCAAGTAGGTGTGGATTATAATGCCAAATACTGAGAAAGAAAGGCATTTTAAATATGTAAAAACAGAAGATACATGAAATAAACACTTTAATCAAGTTAAATATAAACTAAATTTTTATTTCATTCTTTGATTGGATTCCCTCCAGATATAATTATCTGGGGCCATTGCACCCTATGAGGAACAAGAAGACTCACACACCCTCTTCTCTCCCTTTTGCATGCTACTGCTCCTTTCTAACCATTCCAATCCATATACAAGAGACATCTGATAATCCATATACACTCTTTGACAGCTTCCAAAGTTAACCTTGTGGTACATTGGCCTCTGAAGGAGAACACAGGTGGACTTGTCAGTAAAATGTCTCTCCTTATAGGAAAGCAGCTTTAATATCCATTGATTTACAGATCTATCTATCTGAAAATATTATTCCCATAGCAACCATAAAACCTTCCTTGAAACACACAGTGGAATCATTTGTAATACTGCCGATATCAATACCTTGAAAGCATTTTGTTACTACTATTGCTTTAATAAGTAAGACTGCATACAAATCCATTTTGTATGCTTTCTTGTTTGACTATTATCAAGAGCTTTTTGGAAGGTTTTATTTTCAGTCACTTAGTAAGCGTTGAACTCAATACTGTAGTAATGATCTTCAAGAAAAGCAAAACTGCTCTATGGTGTGGTTACTGATGTTTACTAAATCACATGAGTGGTATAATATGAAGTTCAAAGTCAATATGTACTAATGGTGTGGTATCTAGCTTTAATTCATTGTCACTAAGTTTTAACTTTCTAAATGAAAGACCTTTTAAAAGCCTCATTATGCTTGACGTTGCTTTTGTATCTCTTGATATTTTATCAAAATCTAATCCAAGGAATCATTATAAATGCTTGATCCAATTGTCAACATGAAAGCCAGGAATTTTAACCCAGCAAGAGAAAATTCTTTTTTTTTATTCCTACTCTGCTCCCATATCAAACAAAAATAAGAGGAAATGACAATTATTACTTTTTGTAAAATGATATACTGAATACTGATTATTTGGAGAAGACTGAAAGGAAGGAATATATATGATAAGTTATTTGGACTTTTGTCATCTGATCTGCTCTGTGACAAGTGAGGAAATGAAAAATCTGGTAATAATATGATGAATGGATGAATAGATAAATAAGATGGTCTGCTGGTAATTCATGAGCCTAATAATTGTACAAAAATGTGATAAGCAAATTGGTTGAAACAACAGGCAAGATTTAGTATCTGAAGTCTATAAAGATTAAGACAAGATAAATAAGCCTGATCTTTCCCTCTTTCTTTATGTGTGCATCTGCGCATATAAAATGTGCATGTATATTATATATATATATATATATATATATATATATATATATATACATAGATATATATTCACACACACATATATATATATATATATATATATATATATATATATATATATATATATATGAGAGAGAAAGTGATTTATAGAAAGAGACAAGCAGATACAGACACATGTACATGTTATATGTAAATATGCCTACTGTTACAAATGTGTGCATGTACATATCTGTTGATACTTACTCAACACAATATATATACAATTTCTAAAGAGGTAATGGATTTTTCCTTTATTAATCTGAATCCATATTATCACTTTAAATGCTATCTTTAGGGGGTACTCATATTTGAGTGTACCCTCCATTTACTTATTAAACAGTATGTTTACTTATTTTCATCTACCAGCATGAATATTCAAGAACTGTTATTAATGAAAAATGTCTACTTTTCAGCTGAATTCGAACCTGAACCACCCTGGGCTGTAGGAACTATCGTTAGATCTGATATGCTTTTACTGATTCTGCTACAAATAACCTTTGCCACTAAATATAATTATATATAGTTTCTGCTACAAAGGAGGATACAGGTTTGATTCTTGTTGGAGAGCATATTTCCTTTATTGCGATTTCTTGATTGTGCAGGCTGATAGACAAGATACACACTGTTTAAAGTAAAAAACAAAACTGGCACATCTGTTTCAAATATGACTATTGACTATAATAACATTCAAAGTAATATATATATATATATATATATATATATATATATATATATACCCAAGTATATGATTGGTGTATATGGAATGAATTCCAATAACCAAAAATTACTATTCTTAAAAGAGTGCTCAATACAAAGTAGAGCAGATATAATTATTTGTTTTAAAAAAAATTTATAACATAAATATGTTATAAAATCACTACAAAAATAGACATTCAACATCATCACTTAATAAGACACCGAGGGTGTTGAAACAAAATGGCTATTTTTGTAGTGATTTTATAACATATTTATGTTATAAATTTTTTTTTAAATAAATAATTATATATATATATATATATATATATATATATATATAGAGAGAGAGAGAGAGAGAGAGAGAGAGAGAGAGAGAGGTATGCATGTAACATATTTATATATGAGTGTTATAATTTTTTTACATTCTACTATGGGTTTTTCTCTTGTAAACATTTCACTGCTCACTGCAAATAATGTGATAATGCCACTAAAATGCAAGGGGTATTGGGAATGAAAGTAAATGGAAAAACCTAAAAAAGGAATGCATGACCTTTTCCTAAACAGGAAACAAGGGACAAAATTCTACTTCTGTTCAAAAGACAGGGAAAGAGTGTGAACCAGGCAATAGGAAAACCTATCTATTCCTATTGGAATTATGTTACCCGAACCTAACAAAGTAGATGAATTTTAAAGGAATTGAATAAAAAAGACTCCTCAGAGGACTTTCTTTTTAAATAAAAAAAAACTCAAAACAACTGATACAATTGTTTCTTTATTCCAATTTTTTTTCAGTCTTCATCATTGTTCTTTCTAACAATGTTTTATCTGTATCCTAGTTTGATGCACTTTTTCCTAAAAATAAAGAAATTAACCTTTTATTTCAATTTCTTTTTAGAAAATGTCACCCTAAAGTAAAAATATTTTCGCACGTGTAACTGTACATTTAGTATGCATATTTCATAATACAAGCAATTAAATACCTCACAATTGCTATATTTGGAGGTCACTGCTTGTTGTTTAAAATAAAACAAAGAAGAAGTTTAACTTGGTTTTTGCATGTAGCATACAGTTCTTGCATTACTTTCAATATGCATTCTGTTCACTGATTATGTCTTAGTAGTTTGAGCATGAATGGCTTCTGCCTCCAGTGGTTCTCCAATGAGTTTAATACTTTTTTGTAAGGTTTCAGTAATTCTGACAAGTTCTTAAAGTCATTTCCATTGTACATCTGATTATTAAACTAGTACTGTGTCAAAGTATGTAATGAATCTTCATACTTTCTCCAATGTCTTTGTTGTATGAATGAATACAAGGATATCAAGAATGACTTTTGAATTTCACCTCACGTTGATAATGTTCAGAATTTTCTGAAATTCAATCAAACGAAATTCCCTTCCTTTTTTTTAAAAAATTTTTTTTTTCACTGAATTTAAACACCAGCCTTAAATAATCCAAACACTTGGTCATCTCTGAATCCTGATTTATGAAGTATCTCTTCTGTTCCATTCATAAAATGTCTTTAATTCTTCATAACTCTTAACCAGTCTTGACAGTTTAGTCTGAACTAGGATATATATATTTTCCCTTTCTTTTTTGCCCTTAAATTATTCTATGACTTAATCTTCTTAATTCTGTTATTGTTATCATCCTTCTATATGGCAGTGAATGTTAGACAAGTTTCCTTACAGATGAATAAGTATTCTAACTCACTCCTCGCGGTTATAATATTACGTCTTGACTGACTCCAACAGAACTCTTCTGACTCACTTTAAGTTCTTTAAATAAGGTATCTTATTTAGTCCATTTGTGTTACTGGGGAGGTCTTATTTACTTCACAACATCACCCCCACTTTGATATTTTTTTCCACTAGTAAATATTTTATTTTACTTCTTAGTATTCACTTTCTGGCGAGTTTGTCACGTATCAAACTTTGTATTTCTTTTGTTTTGGATCGGCCTCTAGCTTTTCAGTCTGCTTCCTTTTTCTGGCAATCCTACTTGTATGTTCAACGAATTCTTGGGAGGTTGGTATATCAAAAGTACCATGCAGTACTTGTATAGGTTCTTCCTTTCTTGTGGGCCTTTATTCAGTAAACCTATTCTGACTCCAATGCCTCTTGTGCTCCCATTTTTTTCCTTTTACCATATATATAATTTTTCCAATTTGTGACCTTATTACGCCATCTTCCTACATATCTTTTTCATTTTTATATACTCCAAAAAACACTTTTTCATCAATTTTGAAAGATTTTATGTCTTTTTTTGTTATCTGTTATTCGTTTTTGACCTGGTAACAACTTGTCAAACACCAAATGATTTTTTTTTGTAGACATCAATTCTGCCAGTGACATATTTGTCATTGTATTGGAATTCAGCAATATCCAGTATATTCTTAGGAATTTTTGTAGTGCTTCTTTTAAAAGTACCCACAAACCAATCAACTGGTCTGTTTGACCTTGGCTGATACAGCAAGTTAGTTATATGTTCAATCAAGAACATTTTACAAAATACTTTAAATTTGTAAGCAGTGAATGGTGTACTGTTCTCCAAGACTATTGCATCTGGAATGCCATATCTTGCAAACAGTTCATATAAAAAATTCACTGTGACCATGAAAGTTGTTTTTTTACACTTAAAAATTTCAGGCCACTTAGTAAAGTTATCCACTACCACAAGATAATGCAATCCGTTTATTGGACCTATAAAATCTATGTGCAGTCTTGACTACAGAGTGTAATTTTGTAGTAGATGATTTTGCTGCCAGAGCACAAACTCCACAGGCTTTTACTAATTTTTCAATATCTTGATCCATTTTGGTACAGTAGACATAGGTTCTCATAAGAGATTTCATCCTTGAAATTCCTGGATATCTACTATGAAATTCATTTAATATCCACTTTTGTAATATGATAGTTATTACTACTCTTTGTGCAAACATAAGTATTCTGTCACATAGCGAGTAACATTCAAATCTGGATTGCATACTAAAAATCGTCTTACTTTCTTTTAATCATTTGTTGTTTTTGAAATAAACATGTCTTCTTCTGCTTTTACTTTTGATTCTTCCAGGGTAACTGGTAGTCCACATATTACATTGCATAATATATATTTAATTTCTATTTCACTTTTTAATGCTGCAATAATAGTGTCCTCAAACAGTTCCATATTTTCTGTTATCAGTCTTAATAAAGCATCAGCATGTCCTAATTTTCTGGATGGCTGGTATTCCATCCTGAAATCATAATTTAATAAGATGGTACCACAGTGTTGTAATCTATTCACTGTAAGCATAGGAATTCCTTCTCTTGAACCATAAACTAATAATAGATATTGGTGGTTTGTCTGTAAATGAAAATTCTTTCCATATACAGTGTAACCCGGATATAAGAGAAACCCAGATATAAAAGAGATTTTCTCTGGTCCCAAATTACAGCCTGTGTTAATGTATATATAATAGACCAAACCCGGATATAAGAGAAACCCGGATATAAGAGACTTCTTATCCGGTCATGTTAAAGTCATGATATTTAAGTGGAATTACTGCTCCAACCCCATAGTCACTAGAATCTGAAGCCAATACAATTTCTGCTTTTGGATCATAGTGCACTAATGATAAGTCTGACATTAGTATTTTCTTGATTCCTTCAAATGCCTTCTGACACTTATCTGTGCAGTTCCAATTTATGCCATTTTTAAGCAAATTGTTCAGTGGAGCTCTCCAATTCTGCATATTAGGCATATAGATTTGATAATAGTTTGCTACTCCTGAAGATGCTTGTAACCTTTGTTGGAGCAGGCATATTCTTAATTACACTTGCCCTAAATGGATCTGATTGACAAACATTTTTGTCAATGATTTGTCCTAGGTATTAGGTTGGTGCAAAAATAATGTCGGTTTTTGACGTTAAATATACGTCAAAACCGACATTATTTTTGCACCAACCTAATACTTAATTTTGAGCAAAAACAATTTGCACTTTTTCTCACTGTGATTGAACCCGTATTCTCATATTTTCTCAAAAACTCTCTTCATATGTTGAATATGTTGTTCCTTTGATACACTTTTAATTAATATATCATCCAGATAAGCAGCTGCAAAATCACAATCTGCAAGTGTAGTATTCATAGCTTTTTGAAATATAGCTGGAGCCACTTTTATCCCAAAAGGAAGTTGGTTGAATACAATCCCTTGTGCATATTTATAGTTATCAACTCTGAATATTCTTCTTCAACCTGTATTTGCAAATATGCTTCAGAAAGATCCAGCATTGATAACCATTTTTCCACCATTTAAATATGCAAAAAATTACTCTGGACATGGTAATGGTTAGTTATGGGATTCTGACATTTGTTTAACCCTGTCAAAAAACTAGCACAAACACAATTTTTTTTTCTTTACATCCACTGCTGGTGCTGCCCATTTTGAATGGTCAATTTTTACAATTACTCTTATTTTTTCAAGTCTGTCTAATTCTTCAATGAGTTGATCCAATGCTGAGATTGATACACTATATTTCAGCATTGACCTTTTTCATTTATAATTTCACTTTGACCCAACTCATCTGCCAGAGCATCTGGAAAACACTTTCATGGGCATCTTCCTTTCAGAATTTGCCATTCCTATCCAATTGCAGACACGTCCAATTTAAGAAAGAGATGCAAAGCATATGTTGACAAATCACAACAATATGCATACCCAGATATACTTTGGAAGCCTTGCCACCCCACAAGAAGAAGAACAAGACCCTTACTAAACCCATTAGTGTGGCATATGGGAGTAGAAGTATGGAGAAGCAGTGAAGGAAAATCAGATAGATGTGCGAAGGACATACTTATGCCCTCCCTTTTAAGAAAAGCCTCCTTTGTGATCACAGATGAACTGTGCACTCAACCCTCTCTTGCACATCCAACCATTTTATTTCCAAAAGGAGATCTGGACTGACCCAGACACCAAGTATCTTGACCAGTCTATCCGTCAAGAGGAAAAGCCTGGGAAGAGAAGCCCCTTTTCACATGCCCAACAGTAATCATGGCCCTTATCACTGTTTTGTATTCTCTGATCTCTTTGCCAACTTTGTCAATATCATCTCAATGCAAGAACTGAAAAGTTGTCAGCATTGACAGAATACCTGGCTGAGGTGGTAGCACCAGGTAAAGAAATTCCAGATAGAACCAGTTTCAACTTTAACCGTCACACGAACATAAAGCAAGGGTGAAAGTGGACAACCTTGCTGAATGAAGCGTGACTATATATGAAATGTTCCAACCTTACTTCATTCACTAATACCAGCACACTGGAGGACACATACAGAAGTCAGATCCAGGTATGAAAGAACAGCCTGAAACTGGCGGCAGAGAAGACAGCCGCCAGAAATCAATGGTCAACCCTATCAAATGCCTTGGACTGATCTCAATTGATCAAGATGGCTTCACTGTTGACTTGCTTGATGATCAAGCATACCAAATGAAGGTTGTTCTGAATAGTTCTGCCCTTCACAGCACAAGTGTGCTCAGGGCCAATCAGACCAGAGAGGACAATTTGCAAATGGCCAGCTAAAATGATAGCTAAAATCTTCAACTCTGTGTTTAGTCTCATCAAAGGCTGATAGTTACCTATCCCATACCCACTGTTTTGTTCTTGCAAAGCAAATTGATCACACCCCTGCTGAAGTGTTAATGTATAGACTCCTGCTTCATCTAGTTGTTATAAAACAGTACCAGCAAAGGGACAAAGATGGATGACTGCCAGTACAGTTTGTAAGGAAGACCATCTGTATCCTGGCCAACCAGCTTCAGCATTTCCCAAATCTAAGACTCTGTGATGGGACCATCATACCCAGCTGCTTCAGCCAACTTGAGGCAGGGAAATTTGGCTTAGGCATTGAACTGAGCAGGGTTCAGACCTGGTTCCCAGGTAAACAGATCCTGAAAATAGTCTTGAAAAACCTCACATATGCCCACATTTGTAGTTATGGTCTACTTGCCTGGCAATTTGATGCTTGCGATATGTTGATTGAATGCATTTCAAGTCTTCTCTGAACACAATTTAGCACCCATGTTTGTTGCCTCAGAACATATTCTTTTAAACCTAGCCATAACTATTAGAAGCTGGTCCTTCTTGATATGCAAGGAGGACAGCTCTTCCCTAGCTAAAGCTACTTTATCATGGGATTTAATTGCCCAATCAGTTTTCACTTCACATGCTGTTTGTACTGCTAATCTAGCTAGATTGAGTTGGTGACAATAATCAGCAGCAAATGCCCTTACTTTGGATTTTAATATAACCCATCACATATTCCCAACCACAGCCCTTGTCAATTCCTGCTGTAGCATTTGTAGCAGCTGGTTCTGGAAATCTCACTCAACAAATAATGATGCATACAATTTCTAGTAACCTAACCTTAGGCTTATAAGTTTACACAAACCGATAAGCCTATGATCTGTGTTAACTATTGAATAGAAGCATGGAGAGTCTAAGAGCCCTATACTGATTCTATTAACTAGGACCCAGTTGATGTAGCTAGAATGCACCACCAACGTCAAGCTGCCTCCATTAGTGCAAGTCCACACTACCTCCCAGGGGTACTTATTGCAATACTTATTGACAAGATCAAACTTGCCAATAAAATCTCAAAACGATTTCACATCTGGGTTGTTAGTACCTGATCTTTCTTTTATACGATCTATATCAAGGTCAAGGATGGCATTCCAACTGGGCTCTGTGACCTTAATCTGAAGAGTTGTGAATTCAGTACCTGCCTACAGCTGAGGTGAACAAAATACTTGGAGAGTTGAGTTAAATTAGATAACTGATACTGAAACATCTGAAAGAGGCATGACACATGAAACCTGAAGAAGGCTGGAGTGTACAACAGCCAATACATCGTAAATATGATGACAAAGATGAGGACAACAGTCTGAACAATGTAAATAGTGTAAATAATTACAATACCTCATCTAAGAAATATAGACAGATCCTGAAGAAGGCTGAAGCATACAATGGCTGATACATCATTAATATGGCAACAAAGATGAGGACAACAGTCAGGACAGTGTAAGTAGTGTAAATAATTACAATACCTTATCTCAGAAATATAGACAGATATCACCTCGTTCTCATTCCTTCTCCATCTATTGAACTAGAGTAGAGGTTTAACCTTTGTTTCTTGTTTAGTATTTGGTTTCCAATTCCTTCTAAAGTCTTCTCATTCTCTTTCACTTCCATTAAACCATTGTCTCTTAGTGGTATTGAGATGAAATGATTAAAATAAATAAATAAAACTGCTTCAGTGGAATGAAAAACCTTGTCAATTTTTAATCTTTTCATTTGTACCCTCTTACTTCTTTAAGTAATTACCTGCATTCATACTTATCATTGTTAATGTGATATTTTGTTGAAGTTGTTAAGCTCAAATATTTAATGATGTAATAGGAGAATTTTCCCCAGATATGTCAAAACTGTGGAAGTCACAAGGAAATTATTTAGTCATCAAATTAAGCATTATGATTCATCAGAAAATTCAAATTGAAAACAGAGAACAGTACTTACTACTAGTATAATATATTTTACCCATTTACAAGCGCTAAAAAATTCTTTTTTTATAAAATACTGTATCAAAATTTTAATAAATAAACAAGTTACATTTGGACTTTTTTGTAAAAATCATGTTTCAGAATAAGAGAGAAACATGACAGTTACAATGAACATTTTTTTTGCCTGGGTAAACCCAGATCCACTTGATGCCTTGAGGTATGATTTATTTTTAGTAGAAGAGCAATTTCATATCTTCAGTTATTTATAAAGCAATTTTCTTGAATTTCCCATAATTCTTATCTTGGTGATCATTATACACAAACATCTGTACATGAAATGTTTTATTTTCTCTATTCTTCCTGATACTTGAATCAGGCAAGTGGAAATGACAAGTGATTAAACACGGTAACAACTACATTATATTATCATTTTGTTTCTGCTTGGTTTATTCTGTAACTTGATGTTGTTAAGATGCCATATTGGAATGATCTGTTATTTCATTGACCAAGAAGAGTCACTTGGCAGTGACCATCTCTCCAATTATCATTCAGCTGGTAGCAATTTGTTGCATTGTGCCAGCATCATAGAAGAATCTTTGAGTGGACAGATGACAAGGGAAATGGATTGTGTGTGTATTTACTCACCCAGATTTTCTCTAACTGACAACATTAAATGGCAGGGTCAAGATAAATGTAGAAAGATGTGGATACAAACAAAGAACGAGTGATAAAATGATATCAGCCAACTTTATTGGAAGTTGAACTCAATTTACCAGCTCCATTTTCTGAATTTATAATCAGTTTACCATATCACTCAGTGTACTCTTTAACATCCCAAAATCACTTACCAAGATATTTTTTATCATATCACCTAGTGTACATATGAAAATGCTATATCTACATTAGCATCTCAAAATTACTATCCACGAAGCAAAACTTTAACCATCTCAGAATATTTGAATCCATTACATTCACTTACGTGCTAATACCATAGGGAAAGGTATGAATCCTCTTCTTCTCCCCTCAGCTATGGATAAATAGCAGGACAGACCGGGTTCTATAGCCTTGGATGGAAACTGGCCTACTGAAGAAAGAAATGGCAACCTACTGCAGGAAAAAAATCTGCCCCGTCAGTCATGTATCGAAAGGATACATGATCGCTTAAGTGTGTATCATGCATGGCACATAACTGACTGAACCAAAACTTTTACCATATCAGTGTATATATGCAAATGCAATTTCTACATAAGCATCCCATAATAATTGTCAATTAACCAAGATATTTTACCATATCACTCAGTGTCCATGAAAATGCTATCCTTACAAAAGCATCCCAAAATGACTATTCATTTTCCAAGATTTACTATATCACTTATGTGCAAATGCATTTTGTACCCAATACCCCAATAGTATAGTTCCCTTATTAAACTATTCACAATATTAGAATAAAATTTAGAAGAATAAATTTCATCTCTTTTGTATTGACTGATTGATTAATTTTCTATGGCTTCTTAGAGTGTAAGAATTTTTTAAAATAATTATGGTTTAGTGATACAAGTTTTAGTAATTAACCCATAGATGGAACGAACAGAGGTGGATTCATACCTTTCCCAAAGATATTTGCACATAAGTGAATATAACGAACCCAACTGGAATTGAAACTCGGATCTCTGTTCCAATTCCAAGTTGTTATCCATTATGCCACCTGCACATCCAAGCTTACAGCACCTGGTACTACAAAGCAGTCACTCATCAAAGTACTGACTATGCTTGATGTTGCTTAAGTCTGGTGATCATACAAGAACTGGCCTTTGTAGCTCTTAATCAATTTTGTCTTTTTGCTATCTCTCCTAAACAATTTTCTACCATCCATTTATATAAGCTTGTTATGTAGGTTATGCACTGTTTTCATCAATCCCTTTTGTTTTTAATATGTCCTGTAATTGTTCAATTTTCTAAGCCCTCTTTCCTCATCATGTGCCCAAGAAATTTCTCTTCTTGATGTTAAGCATAAGAGTCCTTATTGTTTACATTTTCTCTAAAACTTTGTATTACTTGTTCAGACCATGGTATTCTTAGCATCCTTCTGTAGAACCACATTTCTACTGCTTCAAGTTTCTTCTTCATCTTTGAAAATATTGTCCAGCACTCACTGCTATATAGGAGGACTGAGATTATGTATCAGATCAGTATTCTTTTTTCTTTTTGTTTCAAACTGAATTTTCTTGTTCCTTAATACTATGCTTAGTTATGGAAGGCATCTTTTCCTATCCCAATGTGCTTCCATATTTCACTGTCCCTTTTTCATACTCAGTTAAAACACTCCCCAGATATTTAAATTGTTATAATTATTTGATTTTTGGTATCTCCAATTTTTAATTTTCATATAAGGCTGTTCTTTTTGCTAACAACCATGCATTCCATCTTCTTGTAATTGATATTTAGTCCTTTCTTCTTGCTTTCCTTTGCTACCATCTGTAGGAGATCTTGTAGTTTCCTTTCTATGTCTGCTATCAGTACTGTATCATCTGTGTATCTTATACTGTTTAGAGCGTGTTTGTGAATAATAAATCCTACCAGGACTTCTAATTTTCTCAGAATTGCTTCACTCTACAGATTGAATGAGTCTGGTAAGAACACACATCCTTGTTTTATCCTACTTTCAGTTTTATGTATATTGAAGTGTAAAACTATTATC
>OZ010593.1:27149129-27154129 GCA_963932145.1 Acanthosepion lycidas
TCAGGAATATGGTATTTCAGTATAATTATTTGACTTAAAACGATCATTCCTGTCAAACAATGAAATGGTTGTCCTAAACGGATTCTCCTCCAGTTCCTCTCATACAATCGCTGGTGTTCCCCAAGGCTCTATCCTGGGCCCTATACTGTTTCTGATCTTTATCAACAATCTTCCTGATATCATCAGTTCCCAGATAGGCATCTACACAGATGACACTACTATTTACTCCTGTCTCAATAATAAATCCGGCATTGCTAACAAAACTATCCTGGTTGTTAGTCTCAAAAAATAATCTGTGGTTGACTGAGCAGCAAATGGCTTGCAAACCTTAATGCCTCCAAAACAAAACTGCTCTCATTTACCCAAAATAGAGAACACTCCCTGCCTCTTATCAGAATGGCTGATGCCCCACTCCATGGGGGTGTCTCTCTGCACCTTCTTGGTCTCACACTTTCCACTGACCTGAGGTGGAACATCTACATTCTGTTATGGTCCAGGTTAGGGCCAAGGAAGAACATCATGAACACAAGAGTAGAAATAACGAAGGTATATTACATGAAATAATAATACAAGATGTGCAAGGTGTTAGTATGACTGTCAGTCTGGTTTGGAGTGAACTACTATCGGCTCAACTTGATTCAACCCTCTCTCTTGAGAGGCATAGTATACATAGTGTTAGGAAGAGTTCATTCTGTAGTTATAGGTAAGGACCTATGACACATTCAATCAATACCTTCATCTACCACAAGGAAAGTTGGTTCTCGTGTGTCATGATGCAAATCTACAAACCTACCATTTGTCTTTGCATTGAATATTGTTGCCATATATGGTCTGGTGCCCCCAATCTTCATCTCAAGGTCTTTGACAAAATCCAAAAGACAGATATGCAATGTGATAGATCCTGATCTGGTATCTCGACTCCAATCACTTTCTCACAGATATGATGTGGCTTCCTTCTGTCTTTTCTACAAATATTTCCATGGCAACTGCTATGACAAGCTATTTTTACTGGTGCACCAACTGCAGGAGTTTAAGCATGCTACTTGGTTGGCTTCTTGATCCCACCCTTTGACTGTCAAAACAGATAAATGTAACCACCTCATCTATTCCAGCAGCTTCTTCTCTTGCACTTCCCAATAGTTGAACGCTTTTCCTCTTACTTGCCTCTCTGATAACTATAATCTTCAAATATTCAAGTGTAATGTCAATCGACATCTTCTTATGCCTTGATCTTGATCCCCATCCCTCTCTTCATCCTTTCCTCTATCATGCCTCTTTACTCTTGCTCTCACTCTCTGCACGCTAATGGCACTCCCACCTTGCTTGGGGTGAAATGCTTAAAAAATAAAAGATATATACAGCAGGCACTGTATGTTTTGTAAAGATATATAAATATATCCACAACAGCAAAAGTATTACTTTGTTTCATTTTCATCATTTTATCATCTCCCACCAATCATCATACAGAGGGTCTTTGACTTATGTCAGAGATCCATTCCTATGGCATGATGTAACCTGATTTTCGATGTAGGTCAGAACTCATCTACATTAAGCACACACAAGTCCACCTTACACTTGGGAGCCATAATGAAGAGCAAAAGTTAAAAAAGTAAAAACAAAAGCACAAATAAGGAACAGCAAATGTATCACAATCCAATATTGTGTAGAGCCGGTGAAGAAACAATGCCTTCTTCCTCATATGGCGCCGCAAATTAATGTATTAGATTATGGAAGATAGCACCATAACCCCAAAACGCTGTATGTCAAGTCCGACATAACTCAAGGACCTTCTGTATTCTGTCAGTCATTCATCAAATATTTGAGAGTATATTCATGTACAACATAATCTGGTAATTGTTTTAACAGATGAAAGAGCATGTGACACCGAAATCTGAAGAGATATTGCAGTAACAAATAATGCCTTCCAAAAATTAAGCAAAGTATTAAGAAATTAAAACTGTGTTAGAAACAAAGAAATAAGTATTGAATTGCTAGCTAATGTTGGTCCTCCTATGTCACAATGAATGCTGGATAATTTCCTCTCACATGAGGTAACTGAGATAGAATACCATGATCCAAATATGTGAGTAATGAGGAATTTTTAAGGAAAATAGAAAAGCAAAGGATACTTATACTTATATTCAGAAAGATACTGTTAAAATTTCTTGAGCACAAATGAGAAAAGAGGTCTTGGCAAATTTGACACTCACATGACATATAAGACAGAAGTAAAGTGTGAGTAACTTGCCTCACAAGTTTGTGTAAATGGCTGGTGAACAGGGAGTGGAAGAGATGATGAAAAGTCAAGCCTTACTGGGCATTACAAAGAATAAGAAGTTGTGGAGAGACATCAGCATGCACTTTCTAAATGGACACAGCATATAGAAGTAGTAATAGTTAATTAATTGGGTGATTTTTAATCTGGTATTTGCTTACTTTATTTTGTTTTTAATCATTTCACCCCAAGCAAAGTGATAAGGCCATTAAGATGCAAAGGGTTACTGGAAGTGAAAGACTTTGAGTAGGAAAAAAGACAATAAAAGAACAGGGTTCAGGAAGAATTTATAGAAAAGACAGAGTGAAGTTAGTTTCAGTTATTTTTTTAATAAAACTTATTTAAAACTTTAGTTTGTCAGTCTATATTTCTAAGATGAGGTATTGTAACTATTTACACTATTTGGACTCTTATCTTCATCTTTATTGTCATATTCATGAGGTTTCAGCTATTTACACTTCAGCCTTTTTAAGGTGATATGCATTGGAATTTCAAATCAAACCTTTTATTTTAGTCTGGAGTAGACTGTTCTAGTTCCACATGCCATACCCTTTCTGGATATCTCAGTTTCATTTATTTCCCTTTAGTAACTCCACTCTCCAAGTTTTTGCTCACCTCTACTGCGGCCAAGTTTTGAACTCACAACTCTTTGGATCAAGGCACTGGATTACTTCAACCAACGCTCTTATCTACTGGGCCATGTGTCATTGGTGAAATTCCAGTTTATATCACCTGAAGAAGGCCAGAACATACAACAGGCAAAATGTTGCGAATATGACAATAAAGATGAAGACAACAGTTCGAACAATGTAAATTGTATAAACTTTAGATTGATCTCCTTGTAGTCTTGCTTTTCCTTCTTTGTCCTCAGTAGGTTTTAGTGCAATGTTCTTATTATAAAGGTCAATATTTTGTTATTAGTATTTAAAAACTAAGGAACTATTTTCTTGCCCCATATTTAGGCATGTACATTTTGTTCTTTTTGTGCACATTCTTTTGAGTTTCTATAACCCCTGTTATATCTGTGTGGCTCTATACATAATTGACAGCATGTACTTAGTTACTAGTCACACTGTATACATTTTAACATGAGTAGGAAATTGCAGATGCACAGGCAACCTTACAATTTTGTAAAAAAAAACAAAAAAACATGCTCTATTTGAAACTGAATGTTAATATTTCTTATGAAATAGAAATTTTATATTTGATTCTCTTTGAATTTCCTTGAATAAAAAACACTGAGAAGCAACAAAAGTTGACTTCATGTATAGTACAGCCCCTGAATTTTTTGCATGAATTTTAATCACACCAGAAAAAATTTACAAGTATATAATACAACCAGCTGAATTCATTATATTCACTTACATGCCAATACCCTTGAGAAAGGTATGAATCCAACTCTTCTCCCCCAAGCTATGGGTTGAATAGCAGGACAGACTGGGTTCTATAGCCTTGGATGGCAAACAGTCTACCCCAGAAAGAAATGGCAACCTAGTGTGGGAAAATATTCTGCAGTGTCAGTCATGAATCAAAAGAGACATGATAACCCAAGCATGTATCACATGTGGCAATTGATTGATAATGCAACCAGACACCAAAAATGTATGATTCTTAGCCTCTTTAAAAGAATTACCCTATTTTTTTTAATGAAAAATTGATAGTAAAAACATACACTATACTCAAGTATATACAGTGAGAATCAGTTAATTTTGTTCTTTGTTTACTCTGAATATTTCCTAAACTTCGTATAATTTGGTACAAAGCCAAATGTTCTTGCGTTTAAGAATAAAGAAAAGAAAAGAAAACATTCAGTAATAAATACAGGGTTTGTCAGCTCGTGTGTCGAAAACAAAATCATTCATTGACTTGATATTTAAATAATTTTATACAACATTGATTATTCATTTTTATTATTCAATTCAGTTGACTAATATGTGTGGAAAAAACTGGCTTTTTGGCTTCTGTTTCTCTTAGATGTTTTTTGTTTCTTTTTAAAAATTAAATAAACTCATTTATGGTGAATACATTTTTTTTTTATATTAAATTGAAAACTACAAATTGGGCTGCAGAGAGATTAATATGCAAGTGATGAATTAGTCCCAGGTCTTATTTGACTTTAAAAACAAAACCAACACTGCCCAACCTTTAGAGGTGCCATTTATGCATTTACTCTGTCAGTCAGACCCAAGTGTATTTCATAGACTTAAAGAGTAGCAGTTCATAATCAGTTTACACCTTGGCTCGTTCATCATTTAAATAAACAAACCAAAATGGCAAACAGGCACAAATGAATTTGGCATTTTGATGAGAAAACAAAAGCAGTATGAAACATTATTGGAGCTTTATTAAAAATAATTTTAACAAATTATTTTCTCATATTTATCTTTTGCGCTGAAGTCTTATATGTATGCGAGACTTTTATTAACATTATTATCATTACAAGTTTGCTATTAATATAACTATGATTACTATTTTTTTATTACTATTACTAGTTTGAATTTTATTATTATTATTACTACTACTGCAAGATTGCTATTAGCACAACTGTCCTCACTAGTTTTCTATTAGAATTACTACCATTACAAGGCTGCTGTTATCATTACTATCATTAGGAAAGTATTTTTTTAATTCATTTCAATGTGGGAATGCTACTACCCTATATGCAAGCCGCTAGTGGCCCACTGGCAGGCTACTGATGGCAACACCAGCAATCTTCTGGTGGCAG
>OZ010593.1:27159129-27311629 GCA_963932145.1 Acanthosepion lycidas
TAGGATGTAACTTTCTTAAGAAAAGAAAGATTTGTTTGGAAATAGGTTTCGCAATCAAAGTTCCCTGGTATATTGAGTATTTTTTTTTTATGTGTTTTATGCATGAATATTTCTTAAAGGCTCCATCCTATCTTACGTAAATTGTTTTCTCAGATTTACTTCTGATAGGAAGAAAGATTAAAGAATGTAAAGAGAAAAATGTCATTTGCCCATGGCTTCATCTTTAACCTACTACTGTTGATTTTTCTCTCATGCAAATGTTTTTCTAATCACATCAGCATTTTGTTAGGCATTGCAGGAGGTTGTCACCTTTGCCAGAAAATTATTCTGAAAAAACAAAACTGTACAAGTAATAATAAACAAGAAGGAACCTTATGTAGCAAAGTAAAATTATTTAAATAATTTTCAATTTTGCATTACTCTGTTTGCTTCTATATATATTCTTCTAGCAATGTAATCTCCTGTGTCAGCTTCTTCTTGTAAATAAATTGATAAAAATAGAAATATTGTGTGTTCAAAACCGTTTTATTATCAGACAAATCAACTCAACATAATAATGCATATGACACAATAGCTAGGCTACTGTTGTGAGTTATCAAAAACAACAGTAGAAAACTGGAATTTGTTTAACAACAAGTTTATTACCTTTTGGTACAGGGAAACATAATGTAGAATAGGAACTAGGAAAGATAATTTTTAGCCATGAATGACTGTTTTCAGCAAAAGCTACTGCTGCTACTCCTCTTGATGTAGGAGTATTTTTATGTCTTTCGTCTGATGGCCAAGTCCAAACTTGTAGGGAAATATTCTCCCTCACAAGAGACACACATGAAGTCAAGTGGGACCTAAATTAATTTTTCTCGGGCTTGTTCTTTTGACAAGTAACAATAAAGTATCTTCAAAGAAACCACCTGCTATTCACAAGTAGGGAAAAAGGAAATGAAGCAAATAAATAAATGAAAATTTTCATGATCAAGTGCCATTCATCTGGAAGAAAGGGAATTCCAGTCATAGGCCTGTATACTCAGAGTGCATTCTAGAATAGTGAGTTCTGAGCCATCCATCAAGATGTTGAAAGATAGGTCAGGATGAAGCCAGCAATTAAAAGATGACAAGAGAGTTATAGAGATAGTCAGGGAGAGTGGCAGTTATATTTGCTAATTAGAATGGTCAGAAGGTTGAATGCAAGAAGATATTGGTGAAAATGTCAGAGTGATGAGAGAGGGACAGTTAAAGTAAGAGTTCTTGCAGATTCATGGGAAGATTTTGTACAATTAGTCTGTTGTGAGAGAAGACAGAAATAGTTGTCAAGATGTCCCAAGTGCTACCTACCTACCCTGACATTAATCTACGAATAAAGAATCCACTCTATTGGAAACAGGATTTATGACATTCATTTTCTATTCTCTTGTGAATATACATACACTGGACCTTTCTATATAGGAACAAGACTTTTCTTGTTGCCTCTATAAAAAAAAAAAAATTCTTATTCCCCCAGCAGACACTGTGTCACATGAAAACAACACAGTATACAAATGCCCTTGGTGGTACCACTAACAAACCAAGTAAGTCTCAACATCTTCAGTCGAACTTTACACAAACCAGATGTACATTGAAGGGCATTTTTATATTCTTATTTAGTTTTGTTAAGACAATTAAATATTGTTGTTCCTGTCATATGTACTGTAATGTTTGTAACTTTAATCCTACATTTCTTGTTTCTCATATAAATATCACCATCACTGATGAAATATCTTTACCATTGACTGGCGACCTTTGCAGCCAACCCCAAGAAATGAGAAAGAAAAAAAAAACAATTAAACAACCTTCATTTATACTATTTACAATGTTCAGAATGTTGTCCTCATCTTTGTTGCTATATTCATGATGTTTCAGCTGTTGTATGCTCTGACCTTCTTCAGGTGATTGGATTACAGTGGATAAAAGCATTGATTAGATCCAGTGACTTCACCAAAAGAGTTGTGAGTTCAATACCAATCTACTGCAGTGGTGAACAAAAACTTGGAGAGAGTAGAGTTAGAGACAAGGCACATGGAACTAGAACAATCTACCCCAGTGGACAAAAAGTTCAGTTCAAAATTCCAGTCACTTGAAGAAGGCCTGAGTATACAACATCTGAAACATTGTGAATATGGCAACAAAGATGAGGACAGTAGTCTGAATAATGTAATTCCTCAGGTCTTCGGAAATCTTCTTTCCTAGCTGCTGCTGCTGTTGTTACAATTGACTGCATTTACCATGCTGACTTGCTGCAATTTCTCTTTCTATATTTATTAATGGCTACCATATGGTATTTATTTCTCTGATAAACCTGCTAAGGATGTCATCATAGCCTCTCTGTGTTGTTCTGTGTATGGTATTTTTACTTTATTTCAAAAGGATTAGTGACCACTTTTTTTCACCATACATGATCAGCTATGCCTGATTTAATTTTTTTACATCAAATTACAGCTTTCAATGTTCTGACAGTCTTACTTTCAGAGGAAAGCTGGTTTCACCTTTTTACTCTATGTTACAACAAGGGATGAAATACACACTGTTGCTAGCTTGACTTGGCAGAGGTTTCTCTGTAATATCGAGCTGCTTCTGAATATTCTCATGGGTATGTTTGATGCTGAGAATCTATTAATATATAAGCAAAAATCTTTTAGAGAAAATAGAAATGAAAAGGTCATTTATAATTGACATCAAGAAGAGACAGTTGAGATTTCTAGGCCACATAATGAAGAATGAAGGCTTGAAAGAATTTGATACTCCCAAGAGAGATTGAAGGCAAGAGAGATAAAGAAAAGCATCACATAACCTATGTAGTGAGTTTGAGTAAATGAATAATGGAACAAGGTTTAGAAGAAATAACAAAAAGACAAAATTTATTAAGAGCTACAAATGACAGGAAATTGTGAAGAGCTATGATTGCCAACATCCTGATGGGAAATTGCATATAGAAGAAGGTCTGTACCTGTGTCACCACTTAGGATTTTTTGATGGTCTTGTAAGCATCTGACAATTTCTTTCTCTGCACTCTATGGATGTTGGGATTTGAAGTTACAGTATACCGTCTGGTGAGGCTTATGATATATGAATGACTTGAACCCACTCTCTGGGCAAGTTATTAATACATCCAATAAGGCCTGCTGATTTTTATTTTCTTCTTCCATTGGATCAAAGGTCTAACTGAGTTCACTTGGTTCAACAGTATTTATACAACTTCTTGGCAAGGCCAGAGTATAAAAGTGTCATCTACATATTTGATTTCAACCATTTCTTTGAAGTATTCTATGTATGTTTGCCATCATTGGTGAGAATGGCAAATTCATACCCAAACCTTCCTACAGCTGGTATATATCAGACCTTAGTGGAAAGAATTCCAATAGGTTATCTATAAGGATGCTAATACCTTCCTCAATTGAATGTTATCAATTCCAATTAGTTTTGAATCCTGAGAGAGCCTCAGCTGCAGGAACACTGATGAACAGGGTCACTACATTCAAGCTTACAAAACAATAGTTTTGAATTGGAACACCTCAATAATATTCCACAAAATTTTCTGAATTAACATACAAGGACTACACTGTTTGTGGGGTGACTATATTGACCAGGAATTTGCTTAACAATTGACATGCCAACCCCTGAAGCTGACTATATATCTTGATAAAATATAAGGTTTATGAATCTTGGGGAAAATATATATCTGTTACAGCTGAGTGTAATATTGTCTTGCTTATCTATACTTATTGTATGTAAATTATACCTGTTTCTTATTTAGGATCTGTGAAATCTTCCTTATAGTTTTTATGGTCAAATTCTTTTTCAGCTTGCTATAGTTACCATTCCCAATTAGGCTTAGCAATAAGTATTCCACCTTACTGTTTCATGTCCTTTGCTGGTGGCAGTATGATGATACTAGTGTCGCACTGTAGGGTCTTGATGGTCAACTCATGATGTTTGATTTGGGCAGCTTGGGACAGTTTACGCAAATACATTAAATAATGGATTCAGTTCAAAACTCCTTGTTTACTTGTGTCAATCAGATGCAAGCACTAAGAAAAAAAAAGGAATTTTCTTTTGGTGGGGATAATCTGAGAAACGTTGCTGTTATAAAATAAAATAAGACACATCTCGGCTGATTTACAGGCAAATACTCAGGAGCGAGAGCCGGATGTGAACGGGACAAAGTCCTGTCACAAAATGACCATTATCTTCATTTACAAATGTTCCTGACACACGTGTTCCGGTCAAAAATAAAATAATATTTAAAGTGTTCTGTTTTTCGTCCAATAAAAATGCTTCCCTCATAATTATACTCGCTTTCATTGGCCTGTTAAGCCATAAAAAAAACGCTATAAAAGGGGTCACATGGAAGTTCAACAGGCAGTCACAGGTGGCCAGGGAACAGACCTATCACGGTCAGGCCGAGCGGTCAGCAGCTGTCAGCAGGGGAGCATCAACCACCATCAACATGTGTGAACTACTATGAGAGATCGACCTAGATCCGAAGCCAGCTTATGAACTATACCACAAGGTAGCTGTCCCAAACCCTCACGTTCCTGTTGAAATAAACCACGTAAATCTATTTCTGCTGTTGTCGTATTTCTTTCTTGCAACCATACGCTTGTCTATAACATTGCCATTAGTTTTAAGTTCAAATTGTTCATTTGTCACTGTAAAATTAATTACTTCTTTTGTATTTTTATACAACAGACTTAATTATTTGAAAAAGAAACTAAACATTTTGTTCAATCTATATATTTTTGTATTACATAAAAATGTTTATTTTTCATTGAAGCAGCTATTAACAGGAACTACTGACCAGGCTGGCACAAACTAAATCTGGATGACGTTATAAGTAAATAATTTTTAAAGTAAAACTGAAAATAAAAAATTGCCTTCTGTACAGGGGATCCAAGCATCACATCTGATCCCCAAAACAAATCATCACAAAATTCTAAAATACAATAGCCATTCACGACCATTACAAAAAAAAGAAAAAGGAAGTGCCAGGGACCCAGCACCTTTTAAACCACAGATAAATCAAGTAGCTCCTTTCACTTCCCCATTTTGACAAAGGAACATGTCGCTTTTTAAAATATAAATATCATGTGACTCATAAATGAACTTCTCTCAGTTAATAACTGTACACGCTTAAAAGCTTAAAACTTAGTATATTAATAATTCAATATATATTTTAAATGCTGTGTAATTTTATCTTTGTCTATAAATAATTAATTATATTCTTTTTAAGCTGCTATCCATCAGGTTGTTGTATCTTATTAACTATTTTCAACAAAAAGTGTTTTTTATTTTGTCTGAAATGATTAAATAGAATTTGTTTTAATAATGTTTGCTATAACTTGAATCTAATTTGTTAATTTAAAATAATAAGGAATAGTTAATTTTTTTTTGTTTATTTATTTAGTTCTTCCAGCATCCTTACATTTTTCCATTTAGTAGGAATTAAAAAAGTACAAAAATTATGCATAATTTTCATTGTCCCAAGTACTTTTGGCTACTTTTTTAGCCCTTTTGTTTTTGGTGTTACTAGTTTTTCCACATGTTTAAATTGTATTTTATTTTTGTTTAGTTTTGAATAGGAGCATTTATTCCAAGCCTTCACTTGTTGCGCTCAGCTGAAATTCCCATGATTGGCTTTCTGTTTTTAAAAACTTTTAACACTCCATTTCTACTGTTAAATAAGGTGAGATTGATAGTAGGAGAGATATGTTTAATATACAAAGCCTCTCTAATAACACTTGGGAAAATGAAAATTATGGAAAATTTTCTACTCCCCTACTCCTATTAAACAGAAAATTGTAAGGATGCTGGAAAAATAAATAAAAAATCAATTAAATCTTCCTTGTCTGCCATATTTAATGAAAGATATATATATATATATATATATATATATATATATATATATATATATATATATATAAACACTAAAAAAAAAACTTTGATTTAGTAAATTCTTCCCATGATATCACAGATTATATCAACAACTAATAGTAAATAACCTGTTCAATATTATTATGACCCTTTGTTACTCTCTCTCTAAAGTTTAGTATCTGTTTGTTCTTTGGTACACTTAAATAAAAACAGACATGGATTAAGTCATGCCTTCCCAAATTCCATAAGCTCTTTCTCTTGTTACCAAATAATTAATTTATGCTTTGAGCTTTCATATTCCATTGTGTATCCATTGTTTGCAGGTTGCAACAAGAGAATAAAGCAGATAAAAGATGATAATCACATGCAAATCATATAACATCAAACTTCGTTACTTCAGTAAAAGCAACAAAACAAAAATTAACTAAGAAAATACTAAAAAATGAGTAAGAATTTATAAAATAAAAAAGCAAGTTGCTTTGAATGAAATGGGGCCTGCTTCCATTAGTTTTGTTGATAATTTTATTTATTGCCGCATCTTGTTGCCAAATTCCATTGGGAATATTTTATAGCACATTTTTATCATAAGTCATTATTTGTTGGCTTTCAACAGTCAAGATTTAACATTTTCTATTTCGAATTTTTATTTAACTGTTTGTAGCATCATTTTCTAAAAAAGTTTTTCTTCCTTATTTTTTGTCTTTTTTTAAAAATGTGAAACATTGCTTGCAGGCTTTCAACAGGTGTTAGGAACATAAAATTATGGTGTTAAATATAAACTAGCAAAGTCAAGTAAAGACTTAGTTTTAACATATAAAGTATTTACACTCAAAGGTGAGATTTACATGTAAGCACTTCAATAAATATCCAGAATGCAAACGTCATAGAATTTGTCTAAGGGAGGCTATCATTTTATAACTGACTACCTCACTTGCATAATATATAGCTTAATGTATTATTTCAAAAAAGTCAATTTACACTATTTACATTGTTCAGACTAGTGTCTTCATCTTTCTTGTCATATTTACAGTGGTTCAATCATTGTGATATACATTAGAATTTTAAACCAAACTCCATATTTCATCCACCGAGCTAGCTTGTTCTAGTTCCACATGCCATGCCTTTTCTGGATATCTCAGTTTCACTTAATTCCCTTTAGTAATTTAACTCTCCAAGTTTTTGTTCACCTCTACTGTGGCCAGGTATTGAACTCACAACTACTGGATTACTTCAACCAGTGTTTTATCCATTGGTCCATGTGTCCTCAGTGTATGATTTTTTGGGACTTAGAAACCTAATGTCTCAGTAATCATTTTTTACCAGAGCTCCTATTACAATACATTAAGCTCAATGTATCTGATCTGTTTGTGATTCCCTTTTTTTTATTTTGGTTCCACCACATTTGATCAGAGAACAGTGTCCTCATCTTTATTGTTAATGCCAGATTGTCTCAGCCATTTTACCCTTTAGCTTTCTTCAGCTGTCAGTAGTAATATATTCGGAGAATTTCAAACCAGACCTTTATTCAATCCACAAAGAGTGATTTTTGTTACATCCACTTATGCATAAATAAGCTTGGGAAAAGAATGAATCCATCTCTTTTCCCCTCAAGCTATAGATTAAATAGCAGGAGAGAATGAGTTCTATATCTCTGGTTGGCAACCAGCCTATTGCAGAATGATATGGCAACTCACTGCAGGAAAATTTTCTCTTGAGTCAATCATGAATTGAAAGAGACATAATCGCCCATGTGTGTATCATGTATGGCACTTAACGGAAACTAGCTAGTCTCTTTCACTGATAAGTAAATAGTTATCTAGTGGTGTTGAGTTTAATTTCTGGCTTGGGCAGGGTAATAATTTTCATTTTTTTTTTTATCAATTTACCCCAAGCAAGGTGATAATGCAACTAAGATGCAAGGAGATGCTGGCAATGAAAGAGAATTAAAAAGACTTTAGAAGGAACTAGAAACCCAATCCTGTTCAAAAGACCATGGAGAAGTGTGAATTGAACGATGGGCAAAACTATCAACTATTGAGGAAAAAAAAATAATCAATAAAATTTCAGAGTTTAAGTGGAAATGTTAAACACATAGATTTGAAGTAGACTTTAGAAGGAACTAGAAACCCAATCCTGTTCAAAAGACCATGGAGAAGTGTGAATTGAACGATAGGCAAAACTATCAACTATTGAGGAGAAAAAAATAATTAATAAAATTTCAGAGTTTAAGTGGAAATGTTAAACACATAGATTTGAAGTAGACTTTAGAAGGAACTGGAAACCCAATCCTAAACAGGAAACAAAGTATAAACCTTTACTCCTCTTCAAAAGACTAGAGTGTGAACCAGATGATAGTCTGGTTTAGAGATAGAATTAAGAAATATGAAATAACCTTTAACATGAAGATTATGATGAGAAAATTCAATCTGATTATATTAAATAAAGGGCTTCAGTCAAAATTCCCTGAATATTACCAACTATGACAGCCACCAGAAAAATACTAGAGTGTACAATGGCTGAAGCCTTTTTAGGATAGCAACTAAGATGACAATAGTGTAACAAAATCAATTTATCAATAATAGTAATTCTTTATCTAAAAAATTCAGGCAAAAATTATTTTCTTAATTTTTATTGTGAATATGACTTGAATAATTCTGATCACTTTTCAGAATTCCAATTAATTGATAAATAGAAGCTTTTTAGTCTAAAGCCTGTATATGAAGCTGATGAATAAAACAAATATTAAATTAACCCATCGCATCCATTTTTCATGTTGAGGCACTGAATTGAAAAACAAATTGTGAAATTTAAGGATAGAAAGCAAATTTATTGGACAAATTATTCTGTCACTTTCTACTAATTATTTAATTCTCATAGATCCTGTTTTTATAATTTATTCTGTTGAAACTGGTTTGAATCACAAAAATATTGAAAAAATAATTATATTTTTATGAGCTGAACCTGTGGAATTAAGATTATTAATGTGACAATCACATTTAAAAGTTGACTGGTAAGCAAGAAGCCAGGAGTGAGTTCCACAAGGAAGTAGCATGATAGAAGAAACTTTTAGCATCGAACTTACATCTAGCCATTTCAGCTGTAAAATGATGAGACCTTGCCACCAATCCAGTACTGTGCTTAAATTCATAAAGTTTAGGTATCATAGAGCAAAATTTATCAGAAGAATTGCCATGAAAGTATTTATAGAAAAGGCACAGGAAAGTTACATTATGGTGGTGGGTAAGTAATTGAAGCTGGGATGCCAGGTCAGGACCAATAACATTGCAGTTTCTTTTTTGGATTTTATCAAGAATCTCTGAATATGTAGCAGAGGCACCAGACTATATGTGAACCAACTTTCCCATGTATATTCCTTTTACCAGGTTTTCTTTTCCTTTTACTCTGGCTTTGTTACTTACTGTCTCTCCTCCTTATAAATTCTTTTCTTCCTCCTCCTATTTGCTTTTCCTTATTTCTTCTTACTTAATATTGTTATGTAGGTTTCTCTGCTTTCAGCACAGAATGACCAGTGATTGGGCAGATAATACACTCTGATCTTTGGTAAAAAAAAAAAGTGCAATGCTCATACTTATAAACAAGCATAATATTTGTATAGGTAATAACACTGAATTATAAAAATACATACTCTCATTACCAGAAACTAAATAGTTATTCTGTAAGCTTAGCTAAGTCTGCCACGAGGCTGTATTAATGTGGCATTAACTGACATTCAATCTCATGAAATTCTGCAAAATGAACTTCATCACTCCACACTTAGTATTAGATTAAAGGAATAAAACCAAAATAGCTTCTTTACAGAATTCTGTGGTGACACACCAGTTGGTTTATTTACAAAGTATTCAAACAAAACCAAAGCAAAAAAAAAAAAAAATTAAATTTCACCAACCAAGTGAAATGAAACCCATTTTTCTTCCTTGTTTATGACAGTCTAACATAAATTGTTTACCTGTCAGTCACTAGCCAACTGAAGATGCTGATTGGAGGACAATTAATCAATCAGAATAACACACAAAACATAGAATGTTTTATCCAAAAATGATTGGTTGAGATTGTGTTTTTTCAAGCATGAGTCTCATAATCTATATTATAAAAGAAGGGCTGATTCTCTGTCTATCACACACTTCAATTTGTATGCATGAATTCAGGTAAAAAGTCATGGGACAGGGTTAGCACACAACTGACAAAAACCCAACAAACAAAATTCCAAATTTTCATGTCAAATTGAAACTTTCTTTACACAACGTTGGGTCTTATGAGATACTAGGACTCCCAAACTATGAAAATATAGATCATGTAACCATAGCATTGTTAGAAAAAGGTTTTTTAGAGGTTGGGTCGATATACTATCAAATTTTTGTTGCAAACATAGCAAACCCATAAACTCATGAAGTACCTGACAGAAATAGATGACTTTACTACTGGCCACCATAAATTTGTTACTTTTTTCCTGGTCACGGCAGGCATATATCTGTTTTGGGTGTAAGTGACTTATATGTGATTGTGCCATTTAATATACACATATGCATACTCAGTTTGATAGACTTTAAAATTGGATTAATACATACTCTTGCAACTCAATCTAGGCAACCTTTCCCTCGGCTAAGCCATGAAATCATAAAGTTGGAGATAAGAACACTTTTTTTAAACTTTTAAAAATATTTTCTATATACATTTTCAGGTCTTTAATTTTATTAAAATATACATACAGATTTTGAATAAAGTTAAAATGGACATCTGTGTTTTCAGAGTTAATTTCTCTTTCTATCTAGCAATAATTCCTGAGTAAAAGGAAAATTAAATAAAGCCGTCTTTTGTTATTATTATGACACTTGTATTTAAACTGAAGCTATTTTCAAATACATTGTTTGAGGTTTTGTGAACAAAACCAAAAGTTAAAAATCAGAAAATGTTGAATGTGATTTCTTTTGATACCAGAAGAGACAGCTGAAATTTCTCAGAAACATAATGCAGAAAATCTCATACTCACAGCACAGATTGATGGCAAGAGGTACAGAGGAAAACAATATACTTAATGAGCTATGATGATTTACTCCTTCCACAGACACCCAGTCTCAGCTAAACCGCCATCTTGTCAAAGGAAACTACAACAACAACAAAACAAAGAGGAGATCACTCCAAACAGACTTCCTTTTATCTATAGACAAGAGGAGACAACTCAACAGTCTTAACTCAGATTAACAAGCTAGACTAAATGGATGATAGAACAGGGTTTGAGAAACACAACGAAAAGATAAAATTTATTAACAGTTACAAAGGACAGGAAATTGTGGAGAACTGTGAGCACATATGTCCTGAGGGGACACAGTGCATGAAGAAGAAGAATCCATTTTAAAGTGAACTTAGGCTTTTTCTTCTAATTTTTTGGTTAGACTCTGAAATTTGATGAGTCTCTCTTTCTCCTTTCTTCTGCCACTACCTTGATGCCAGTCAAAAGTCATTCTGACCACCGACAAACACAAATTCATAAACTTTATATATGTTTAAAATGTGCATGACTGTCTCTCTATAGTTATATAAGGCATGTCAGTTTGGAGAGAGGTCTTATTTGATGGCACAATGATTTATTAATAATGTGCTTGTATCATGCATCTAGTCAACATACAATTTTTCAAGCTTCAGTAAATTACAAATTTTACAAGGATGTGTGCTTTGAGGCTTTCACAAAAATGAAATTTCGATGCTATGATTTTGAACCTAAACATAATCTTTAAACTTGTTTCCTCAAAAAATGGTAATGATTTGTAAAATTGTGTCCTTATTTATCATGTGAAACCCTAACTTTCAAATTGAGTGCAATACCATGATTCAAAAATCGACGAGACCTATTATTGCATAGATGCAAGAAATACAAGCTGAAATATTCATAAAATGAAGTAGTGACCATAACTGACTTCAGACAGGAATGAAATGTCAGGAATTATGAAATAAAATATGTTTGACTGTATTTAGCTAAGATGTATGCAAACATCTGGTTTCAGTTGTATTATAAGAGAGTAACACCAATAACTAATAATAAAATAGAATAATTATAACTACTAGGAATTTCTGATGAGTCTTAATGCTTCAGTAAATGATTGAATAAGCTCATGGTGAGTCCTATGACAATAAAATATCAGTAGAAATTCCCCGACCAAATTGTTAAATATTTGAGCTTAACAACTATAAAGTTAAATGCTTTATTTAAAGAAGTAAGGAGATATAAATGAAAAGATTTGAAATTAACAACTGTTTCCATTTTACAGGAAGAGATATTAAAGGCTTCTATCTTCCCTTCATTCTTTCATTTTCTCACTGAAACCAAGTAGTGTCTTTGATTTCTTGTGTCTTCTCACAAACGGAATAGTTCATTATTTACAAGGTATTAGCAGGAGGCGTTAAACTCTTCTATCATTCTTTCTTATTTTACTGAAACCAAGTAGCATCACTGATATGTCTTTTCATGTAATCAAAACAGAATAGTTTATTATTTATGAGATATTGGCAGGGTCTAATGGTCATGTAAACTAATGAAGGAAGAGAGAAGCATAATTATTATATGATAAAAGATTTGTTCTTATTTACATTTTAGTAGCTTCAGCATACAATTTATTTATTTCCCTACTGAATTAATAACTTTTATCTTTTTACATATATTTTTTCTTGATGACTTCACTTGAGCATATCCAAATTACCAATATCACTAACCTTTTTATTTGTAAATATTATTGAAACTTATGAAGTTGTTATAGCAAAAGGCGCCTTCTAAAATCTAAACAAAATATTAAGAAACAGGAAAATTGAATTACAACCAAATACAAGACTGCTATGTAATTTCAATTCCCCTCTATATAGTGAATGCTAGAAGATATCCTCAGATAGAGACCTGGTGCAATGGAGATGCAGTTTTACAGAAGGGTGCTGAGAATATCATGGATAGTACATGCAAATAACAAAGAAAATGGAATTAAAAAAAACAATTGTACTTAAAATCAGAATAAAATTTCAGAGATTTCTTAGACATATAATGAGGAAGGAGGGTTTGGAGAATTTGACACCCACATGAGATTGAGCTAAAGAGGAGCTGGGGAGAAGCATCAAGTATCCTACCTAGTGAGCTTATGTAAATTGTTGGCAGAACAAAGAGTGTGAATGATAGGAAGGAGACAAACATTATTTAGAGCTAGAAAGTTGTGGAGAGTCATAATCGCCTACATCCAGAAGGGACACAGGATATAAAAGAAGAATTTCTGTGGTTGACTTCAGGTAACTGGTGTTTTTCAGTAATCCAGAATACTACCACTGCTCCTCAAGCTATGCCTGTAGGTTTTAATAATTTTGACATTCAAATTGTATCAATTTGTATCATGTACAAATTTATATGAATTAAATCTTATATATAATTTTTTCAACTAATACAATCCCATCAGAAGGTTTGTTTTATAAACAATAATTACTAGGGCAAATACTGCCGAAATATTTGCAAATGTAGTTGTAGAACTACTACATATTATTTTTGGATCATAGTAAATAACATCAATAACTCCTTTCAACACTCTAAGAAATTCGAGAAAAAGATTTTTGTGAGCCAGTTTGAAATTATTTTCTAAACAATGAAAACCTTATATTCAAAAAGTTCACACCTGTATGTTAAATTAGATTTGTAATCAAGGGGATTACAAATCTAATTTCACTGATATAAAAATAGAAGCATACTGCTTCTCGAGGCTCCCAACAATTATGGAAGCCAGTTTGATCTACACATGCATACATATATACAATAGAAGAGAGAGCCAGCACCCGCTGACTAAAACTTTGTTGACACACACAACAGGAGGGATTAACCAGCAACCGCCTACTAACTCACAAACACATTAAGTTTGCTGTCATAAAGTAAATCTGTTCACACATTTCACACCAGACTAAGAACACTTAATTACTTTATAAAACTAACTTCACTGCAAGGAAAATTGAACATTTTATTGTCATTGTATATTTCTGAAAAGAATACATAAATATTATTCCAACTGAAATTCCACTTCTATTTTTCCTTCATGAAATAACTATGTTTCATTTAAAAGATGTGTTGTTATTAAATGTTTGCAATCCCAATACTTGGGTAGCAACCAGAACCTGGGCTGTCAGGACCCCAACAAATTCCATAATTTACATTTTTCTTTGACTAATTTAAAACATTAAAACAGAGTGCTTGTTATATGAACAGACAACCCCACTGAATATTTTGCAAAATTTATTTTCCAGATGAAATTACATGCAACACAAACAAGGATTTTGTACATTGATTTATTGGTATATAAATCCTCTGGAAAAATAAGAGAACAGACCAACTTGTAAAGATATTGGTTCAGCCTTATAAGAGGGATTAATCAATAAAAGAACAGTGAGAGCACTCCAGACACTGCATGCCACACGAAACAAATATATAATGACAGAGTGTGTGAACAACATGAAAATATTAAGTTGAGTTCAAAATTCCCTGAGGATTTCTGGAGGTGACTTTGACCTCAAATAGGACAGAGATGGATTTAGGAATATTTGTCTAAAGAATATTACTCCAAGGAACATTGGTCTCAGAGACACCTGTAAAAGAACATTACTCTAAGGAATGCTCATCTAAGGACATTGGTCTATGGAATACCTGTCTAAGGACTATTGGTTTATAATCATATTTTTTAATAAATTAACACTTTATTCATGTACAAAATACTCAGTTTTATTGATATTCATTATATTACAGAATAATATTTAAGACACTAATTAAGACGTTAATTACTGATAATACATGTGGTTTATATGCATTTATTGGCATGCATTGTTTGTATATTAATTCAGCCCACACTTGACCATAATTCTCTAGATGTATTTTTTAAGCTGAATATTTCTTAGATTATTTCTTAGATCAGTGTTCCTTAAATGAATGTTCCTTAGACAAATCTTCTGGATCCTCACAGAGATACATTGACGTGAGCAGGGCCAGTGTATACTACCCTGAACCCCTGACCTGGGGAAGCCTGATTGGAGTCCCCGGGTAGTGCTTTGTGATTTTCACTATCTTATCAACAATTGCTTTTTTTTCTACCTATATTTATATATGTTAAAATTTAAACTTTGCACAACCGATTATTAAAGGATGAAAACTTTTTGCAGATTTTGATGTCATTCTGTGGTCTTTTTTTTTTCCTAGATCTGTGAATTTGTTTTATTTATGCTAAGTCTCAAAGAAACACTATATAAAATTCACTATTTTTTATCAATAATGTTGAATGTCTTAAGATTATTCAATTTTTTAACAAGAAAAAGGTGATGATAAAAACTGCCACAGAATATTGTTCATTTATTCAAATTGGAATGATTTATGTCACTAATTTGCATTTAGATAAATTATATTTATTTTTAAATTTTGTAGTTGAATTGTTCACCTATAGTTCATATAATCCATTTTTGTACATAATTAAGTTATGATAAAATTTGAATTTTATATGAAAATTGAGTTGCAGTTGGGTGAGAAGGTCACAAGACTCTTACATTGGCCCTGGATGTAAGCATGCTGGTCGGAAATAAAATCATTAAATGAAATATAATCTATTCTTGACAACTGAAAATTAAAAAAAAGAATATAAATACTTTTCATATTAAATGAGGTTTTGTCATTGGTGGATTAGCCATGAGGCTAAATAGACTTAAACATAAAACCTAACTCCCCTAAACTCTCATCATTAAGAGCGAAAAATTGTCCTTGGAATCATATTTCAGTATTTCTGCATATATTTATTATATCTGGAATATAACAGATACTATTTCCTTTCTTGAATTCTATTTTTCAGTCATTTCACCTCAGGCAAGGTAATAAAGTCACTAAGATGCAAAGGATCACTGAGTGTTAGAGAATATGAAAAAAAATAAAATTCAGGAGAGAGAACAATAAAAGAAAAAGAATTAAGACAGAAGATAATGATTGACATTCCATTTAAATTTTTAAAGATCAAAGTTGACTGGAAAGGAAGAAACCAGAAGTGAGTTTCAAAAATGAGAAGTGTAAGAAAAGAAGCTGTTATTATCGAAATTATGGTTACATTTAGCCATTTCAGCTATAAAATGATGAGACCTAACTGCCAATTTAGTAATGCACTTAGAATTCATAAAGTCTAGGTATCATAGAAGAAAGTAATATTTCTTTTGAGAATGCAAAAAATGTGACATAAGGCCAAAAAGGTAAGGTTGTTCTTCAGTCTGTCTTATCTTAAACTTAGCTAGCCATAATTACAGACAAAAATATACTACAGTATTCCTTACACCAAAACGCATTCTTACTATAGCCATCATAATACTTCAAAATTTCTATGAATTCCTAATTGCACATATGGTAACCCATATGTACAATTTGTCTGTCGAGGGTGGGGAATAAAAATTACAACTTTAAAAAATGAATCCCCAATTAATATTTACAATGATTACAGTACCATAGAGGAAAGTTCATCAGAACAATTACCATGAAAGTATTTATAGGAAAGGCACAGGGAAGCTCTGCTACAGTTGTGGGAAAGTGACTGAAGATGAGGTACCATTTTGAGACCAATAACACTGCAGATTCTTCTTTGGATTTTATCAAGAATCTTTAAATAAATAGCAGGAGGAGCTGACCAGATGTGGCAGCAATATTTGGAGCAAGGACAAATTCTATTCAATAAATGCTGGGACAGTGGAGCAAGCTAAAGAAGCCTTACTAAAGCTCAGTCTAGCAGCCTGAGTGTTATAAATAATCAGTCACAGGCCTTTGTGAATCATAAAAGTTACATTCAAAGCTTTTGTTCATTGTATTTGTATTGTTTCCAATGATATGTAATATAAAAGTAAAACAATATGTCAGATTAAGTGTACTATTTAAAATTCCCAGAAGGTTGCCTGATGTTATAAAAACACTTTGAATAGAGGATGATACACTTAGATGCTACATGGAATTGGTGGTGTTAGGTCATAATAAAGTGGAGGTTGTATCAAGTCAGAGATGGTAAAGTGGGGAGATATAAAAATAAGCAAATCTAATAAACAGTTAGGGATCAGTAAATGAAGTGGTTAGGAAATTAAACAAAAGTCTTTCAAACCTCAGAGAGCTAAAAATAAATAAATATATATATATATATATATATATATATCAATGTTTTAAGTAAAATGCTTCAACAAAATCAAAAACATGTCCATGAATTCTTGTTAATGTTGCAATATAAATTAAAATCCATAAAAATGTAAAAAGTTGTAAGCATGGATCCTAATAAACACCAGCTGGGACATAAAAATTAAAAATGACATCCACACACACACATATATATATATATATATATATATATATATATATATATATATATATATATATATATATATATATATATAGTATAGTATAGTATAGTATAATGTAGTATTAAGTGCCAGAATTGCTGGTTCTTTTCCTAGGTGGAAAAGCCTTTTGGGCAGGCAGATTTTTGTCTTAAAGTGTTCAATATCAAAAGTTAGGATAGAGTGTTAATAGAAGTAATAACAACAAGTGAAAAACCATACACCTATTAAAAGATATCAAATTGTACCAAACCACATATAAATACAGCAAAATTGAGAAATAACAGCAGAGAAGACAGCAAGCCCTGAAGAGTGAACATGTTATCTAGATGTGCTTACAAAACTGTGTAGTAGGCATGATTGAATCAATAACAGTCAACTAAGTGATAAACTTCTCAAAATTAATTATATAAAACAATTCAATGACAAAGTTGAAATATACTGTGTAATGCATTTCATCTTCTAGAAGGACTTCATTGAACTATTAATTAATGTTTTTATTAATGGAATTATGCATGTGTAGGGTGGGAAGATATAAATGTGAGTGATATCTAATGCCTCCTATGCATATATAATTCAATCTATGAAATATTTCATCTGAGGAAGTCCTAGAGAATGAAATGCATTGCACAGAATGTTTCCACTTTGTCATTCATTTGGCTAACGTTATTTAAATATATAGAAATTTATATATGATAATCTCTCTTTATATCACACACACACACACATATATATTTTATAAATGTGAATGATTTCTGTTACTACTCTGACATGTTAATACACACACAAGAGAACTGAAATTTATAGCATGATGCTCACTCAAAATTTGACTCAAATGACCAAACATCAGAAACAATATATATATATATATATATATATATATATATATATATATATATATATATAATGATAAATTAAGAAAACACCTTAAAAATCCATATCAGTTATAATTTATTTCATGAATATTGTTATATTCATCGCTTCAGACAGAATATATTTAAGTAATCCAGACAGACAGATATCTTCTTTTATGTTCCATGTCCCTTCAGGACGTAGGCAATCTTGGCTCTCCACTTCCCCATATCTCTTGTAGCTCTCAATATGTTTTGTTCTTTTATTATGTCTCCCAAACCCTGTTCTGTCATCCACATGCTTAAGCCTGCTAGGTATATCACATGTTGCTTTCTCTTGTCTCTTGTTCTCTCTATTTGCCCTGTGAGTATCAGATTTTCCAAGCCCTCCTTTCTCATTAAATGTCCCAGAAATTTCAGCTGCCTCTTCCTAATGTTAAATTTAAGCTTCCTCCTTGTTTGCATCCTTTCAAAAATCTCATCATTGCTCACATGTTTGGTCCATGGAATCCTTAGTATCCCTCTGTAGAACCATACCTCTGATTCCTCAAGTCTTCTTCATCTTTGAGGAGTCTGTCCAACATTCACTGCCATAAAGAAGGAAAGGTATCACGTGGCAGTTCAGTACTCTTTTCTTTGTTACCAACAAAATCCTCCTGCCTCATAATACTGTCTAGCTTTTGGAATGTGTCTTTGGCCATCCCAATACATCTTTGGACCACAGGGTTGCACTTACTGTCCTCAGTCAGGACACTTCCCAGATATTCACCTGCTTGATTTTAGTGTCCCCAACCTGTAAAATATATATCTCTATTTACAAAAGGCAGGATGTGTGTGTGTGTGTGTGTGTCTGTGTGTGTGTGTCTGTGTGTGTGTGTGTGTGTAATGAATGCACGGCCACAATTTTCGACAGATTTGCACCAAAATTTATATGCACATGCTCCAAGTTAGTGGAAAGGCCAAGACTGACTTTGCATTTCCCATCGATAGTGGAAATAATTGATTTTTTCATGCTTTTACAGCAGTTTTCATGTACTTTGCGGCCATTTTCTACTGGCCAGAGTGAGAGCGAATAGCTGGCTGCCACGAATAGGCAGGAAGATTCTATTGGCCAGCATGAGAGCCAACAGCTGACTGACACGAATGTTAACTAGCATGCTAGTATGCAAAAAAAAATCGATAGCTGCATTCGTCACAAGTGGGGAAAATTTAAATCTGCATGGCACTTTACTCAAATTGGCTCATTCACTTGCTTAAACTCAACGTTGATTCTGATTCCGCAGAACTGGGTTGGGTGTGAAAAAGTATTTGTTGTTAACATTCTTTTTTCATTCGGTTTTTCCAGTTATGAGTCCTTTTTTTAAGTCTGATCATTTTGCGTTCATTTTGTTTAGTTCTTTTTTCGTAACAGATTTAATGTTTAGTATAGAGCTTAGAAAAAATTTGCAGTGTGAGATAGGCAAGAAGTAAGGCATGTAACAACATCAGCATGGCAAAGGGCACTCCTTTAAAGGCAAGGAAAGGCAAAAAATATTTTAAGTCAAGTGATAGCGATTGCTGTATGAGTCGTAGAATTTTTTAATCAAGCACAGGCAACACTGGGCTATGCTGCTAGTATATATATATATATATATATATATATATATATATATGTGTGTGTGTGTGTGTGTGTATTTCTCTTTTGAAAAGAGTATTTATCTGACATTATTTCTTATTACAATAAATGCTATTTTTAGTGGGTACACATGTTTCAGTTGCTATCTCTGTTTTTTATTTTTATTAAATAGTGAAATTAAAAACAACCCAGCTAGATTGAGAAGTCCTAGTAAATAAAAATGATGTCTCTGACAGGAATTGAACCTGCATCCCCTTTTTTCCATTAAGGAAAGAACTTTTGAAGCAAAGTGTGCCTCCACCAGGTCCACTATGAAGCCAACCTTGCCCTGAGAGAGACTCATTTTGGCTCAAAAAAATTTTTTTTCCATCTTCTGTTAAAACATTTCTTAGATATTTAAATTGTCGTACTTGCTGGATTTTCATATCTCCCATTTTTAATTTGCATATTGGGCCGATACTTTGTGCTGACAACCATACATTCTATTTTCTTGCTATTGACTGGAGGATTAAACAATCAATGGATAATATAAAAAAATAAAATGATACTGATGCTTTATAACACCTGTTAATTGCTCTTCAGTTTCTGTTTATTGTTTATCAGGTGAACAGGACAATTCATATGCTCGCTGTTGCTAAGTGATAATTCTAGAATCAGAATATGTCCACTCATAATATATGCCTTTGCTAAAGTGGCATCGGAAACTGCAAGAAATCCATTCTACTTCAACTAAGGCCATTTTCTCTTTTTTGTTTTTCTTTGTTTTTTTTGTGATTGTTGCAAAGGTAAGTTTGGTCATTTAGCACAACAGAATTTATTTTGCTAACACACGTTGATTTAAAAATCTTTTTCATTAGGTTCAACTGGTTGAAGGTTTTTAACTCTCTTCAGAAGTAATGAACTGTACACACTCATGTATTATACAAATATATATATATATATATATAAACACACAAATACATATATATATATATATATATATATATATATATATATATAATATTGTCAGTCACAGTCTCACTCACTATAGAATGTTAGTAGTTTGTTGAAGAATCTCCTATACTTCGCTATATCACATCTGTGATCATCACAGACTGTGACTGACAATATATTTCTTTGAAATGGGTGAGTTACAATTTAAGGGGTTAAAAGGAATGAAAAATAAGAACAAAGGAACAGGATTCAGGAAAGCAGAAGGTGGTGATTGATATTGCATTTAATTTTTTAAGATTGGCAGAGATGCAAGAAATCTGAAGAGAGCTCCATCGGTGAGAAGTGCGAGGAAAAAGAAAACTATTTGAGTAGAACTGATGGTTGCATTTAGCTAGTTCAAGAGTAAAACAGCAAGACTAAGTTATCTAGTAGCACACTTAAATTCATAGTCATGCCACTAAGGTGAACACCTCAGAATAATTGCCATGAAAATATTTGTAGAAAAGACAGAGAGAAGCAATGTCATGTCAGTGAAAATGTGACTGAAGTTGAGATGCCAGATCAAGATTGATTATATTGCAGATCCTTCTTTGAACTTTGTAAAGAATCTCAAGATATATTGTAGGAGCACAAAATTAGATTTAGCAATAGTATTTAAAGCATGTATTCTTTTGAGAAGAATGATATGGTGAACCAATGTTCCTAGCAGTAGATCTAGCAAATGGTTTAGTATAATCACTCCACTTCTGTCAGTAGAAAACATGAGCCTAAGAAGGTGTAGGATTTTTCTTTGCTCTCCTGGAGATTAGCATCAGCCCTGCTGATGGCAGGCAGAAACTGTTCTCTGTGGTGATTAAGTGAAAGCAGTTGTGTTTTGAAGACATTAAAATTAACAAGCTATTCCTTGTCCCAGTAAACAACTGATTAGAAAGTCCTTTTTGAGAATAGGTTTTTTTTAATCATTTCACCCAAACAAGGCAATAAAACCCCTAAGATGCAAGATATTACTGAGTGTTAAAGAATATGATATTTTAAGGAGAGAGAAAAATAAAAAAACAAGAATTAAGAAGACAAGATAACGATTGACATTTAATATTACATTTAAATTTTTGAAAATCAAAATTGACTGTTGAAGCAATAAGCCAAAAGAGAGTTCCTCAAGTGAGAAGTGCAATAGAAGAAACAGTTAGTATAGAACTTATGATGAGACCTTTCTGCCAATCTAGTATTAGTTGCCAGTTTTACTTTGTCAGTTCTGTCATATTTGCTAAAACAGAAGTTAATACTTGTCAACTACATAGTTTAGAACTGATAACATTGGGAATATCATTAATGAAGATCAGAAACAGTGTAGGTTCAAGGATAGAACCCTTGGGATCTCTGCATTAATATGAAATGAACTAGAAGTGTGTCCATTCAATATGATCTTCATTACATCATTTGTTATGAGCAAATATTAATCCAGAGATATTGTTGCCCTTGAGCTAATGAAGAAGGCCAGCATGCCAAACCCTATCAAATGCCTTTGAGATATCTAAGGCCACAGCCTGAGCTTTGCAATAGCTTGATTGACAAATTCAGTGATGATCATTAATACATCAGTGGTAGACCTGAAGAAATAAAAACAATATTGGTTATCTGAAAGGAAGTCATGTGAAGTAAGATGTTTAACCAATTCACCATTGATTAGAGCCTCTAGAACTTTTCTAAAAAGAGGTAAGAAGCTAAGAGTGATAATTCAAGGGGACAGATGGTTCCTAAGAGTTCTTAAAAACAGAAACTACAGAGGAGGACTTCTAACAAGCTAGAAAGCAAGAAGTAGTGAGGCATTTATTGTTAAATTTGAAGAGAACAGGAGCCAGTTCAGGATCAAATTTCTTGTGGACAATTGTAGGGATACCATTGAATCGACAAACCTTGGGAGGATCTAGTTTAGAAGTGATAGCAGCAACCATAACCGTAGTTATGTGCATATCACTCAGTAGAGACTGTTCTAGAGGCACAAGATTGTTAAATCGATTACTTTAATTTCCATCGGACCCTGAGTAAAACCACTGAGTGTCTCTAAATTCTCTAAGTCCCCTTCCCTAATCAATTGTCCAAGAAATTTCAACCAGCTCTTTCTGATTCTAAGTAGAAGTGCTCTTTTTGTTTTTATTTTCCTTAAAACTTCTCTGTTGCTCACATCTTCAGTCCATGATATTTTCAGCATCCTTCTGTAGAACCAGATCTTTGTTGCCTCAAGTCTCCTCTGTCTATTCCTTGCAATATAGGAGGATTGATATTGCATACTTTTTCAGCGCTCTTTATTTAAAACTAAATTCTGCATTTTCTTCTTACATACAAATACCAAATCCAGTTTTCAGGTATGGATTGGGTGATCCATTTGAATTGCATAGTCCCAGAAGATTTTATGTCACATTCTCTCAGATAGCTTCTGATTTATTTATATACTACTGGTTTGTGCAGTCAAAATGTTGCCATTTACATAGATCCGAATGGATCAACTTTCCTCCCAGTTATGTCTCTATTTTTGTATTTGTTTTGGCCAACTTGTTTCATTCAATGATTATATAGTTCATTGTCTGATCTTTATTTCAAAAATGTTTACTTTCCCTGTGCTTTATCTGTTTGCACCTAAATGTAGTTGATTGTTATGTTGTTTTTTTATGATTCTAGTAAGTGAGAGTCAGCTTCTTTTTAAACGTCTCTTCTGTATAACTATGTCCATGTTGGTTTATCTACCATTCATTCAATTTTTTTTTTTTTCTAAAGTTCCCATATAATCATTTTCCTTCTCATTTTTATATTCTTGTGCTTATGTTTGTTACAATGCAGTTTTGGCTGCTATAAGTCATCTTTCTTTACTCTGTACTTTTTGTGTCTTTTGATTGCAGAGTCAGTGCAATCCTCTCTTTTACCATCCATCCTGTCGAAATCATCAGTCGTAGCACCTTATGCATCGTCATCAGTTTTCTTGTTTTTGTAGCCCTGGTTTCAGAATACTTCATTTGTCCAAACCAAGAATCTTTCAGATTATCTCACAATAGAAACAAACTGGGTATTTGTTTCATTAATTAAGTTTCTGCTATAGAATGTAGTTACTCCTGTTTTTTTTCTTTGTTGATGGTTTTTGCCTTCTTCTCTTCCTGTTTGATAGCATCAGCTTTGAGAATGCCTAAGCATTTGCAGTCACCATTTTTGTTTAACAAGCTAATGATATCCTGATTGGTTAATTCAATTCCTTTTGTTTCTGCTTTTCCATTGTTTATTACCAGTATTGTACATTTTTCAATACCAAATTCCATTCCTATTTCTATTATGTACTGTGTTATTATGTGTAACAGATATTAATGCATATGGAAGTGATTCATTATTGATATGTTCTCTTGCTTTTCATGGGTGTATTTTATGACAAGTCTGTTGGATTACTGCTTCTGACAGAAAGTTATAGGCAATACAGTTTGTAAAAGCTGAAGTCACTTTCAATGTAGGCAGCTACATAAGCGGAAACACAACACTCTCGCAACACACAAAATATATATTCACTTCATGTAAATACCTTATCAGTTCAGAAACCTCAACTAAGTATTGTATGAATTGGAATCAAATATGGATTAAAGTCTGACAAAATAAGGGACAAAGAGGAAACATGTATAAATTTAACATATTTCACTTTTATTTATGCTTCAGATATTTTTGGAAATGTGTTATGGATGAGAAAGTTACAGTATTTTGAGTTCAGTGTTGTTTGTTTTCCATTTTTCAGTTGTCCTGTGGAGTTAGTGTGTGTATGCATCTTGATTCTAGTGGGCATGTTTCTGTTTGGTAGCATCTGAGTGTATGAGTCTAGTAGTTTACCATTGCCCGAGGAAAACACAGTTCTAGTTCATGTTGAAACATAATTGCAATTGTATAGTGATTTTTAACATGTTTTTGCTTTAATATCCTAAAATAAATAATATTTAGCTTTACCCTGTATTGAGCCCTCATTTAATTAAATCTTATGGACAGTGGAATTATACTCCATTTGTTCTCATTTTACCTGGATATATATATATATATATATATATATATATATATATATATATATATATATATATATATATATATATATATATATATACGCACACACACACACACACATATATATATATATATATATATATATATATATATATATATATATATATATATACGCACACACACACACACACACATATATATATATATATATATATATATATATATATATATATATATATATATATATATATATGTATATGTATATGTGTGTTTTATTTCTAGTTGACTTGCATGAATTGATGATATTGGTATGTGTGATGATTGTTAGTTAGATGTACATTATTAGTGTTCAGTTAAATTTGGAGGTGTGTGTGGGGATGTATATTGGTTTAATTCTATTATAGATATTATTATTATTATTATTATTATTGTTATTGTATATGACTTTTGAGTGTATCTTATATTCTTCAAGTATGGATCTGATATGCATTATGCTCCATGAAGGTGGTGCAAAAGTCAAATACATAGTTTATCATGTAATGCTGTCTATGCCTGACTACCATTGGACACTGCTGATGAGCAAAACCAGATCTTGCAAGTGATCTACTGCTCTGGACCCTTAGCCATGGTGTAAGATGATTTGTTCACCCAGCAATCGCCTCTATTGACCAACTATATTATGACAGAATCCCACTCTAATTACCTTCCAACCTTGATATAGAACCATGGTGGATGGCATGATAGACTCATGAATGTCTGAGCTTGCTCAACTAAATAAAATAGGTTTCATGAAAGTTGGTGATATGAAAAAGTTTGTCTGCTGTTTGTTTGTTTGTTTATTGATAAGAAGATATTTATTAATAGCCCTGTTAAATATTTTCTATGTAGTAAAACAGGTTCATTTTTTTTTTTATTAGGTTGGTGTTTTTTCAGTGGACTGGCATTGTATGTAAACATTTATCAGTGCCAAGCAATAAAGTTCCTTCTCTTCCTAATGATGCCAAAAAAACTAGAATAATGATTCTTTAAACATGTTTTATTCATATATTTTATGATTGATTTGAATGTTTGAATTGGTTTTCCTTTTTGTTATCTATCACATGTTGCTTCATTCTATCAAACTGCTATCAATGTTTTCCATTTCATTACACCTTGTGTCCTTATTTACCCTGACTTACATGAAACTATCGTTTGCACAAGAGATAATTCAGGATTCCTCAAAATGATTCTTCATGATGTACTTTTGGTTATTTATTTTTCTGACATGAGGTATTGCAACTATTTACATTATTTACATTGTTCCGACTGTTGTCCTCATCTTTGTTGTCATATCCCCAACATTTACTCTCCAGTCTTCTTCAGGTGATATACACTCTTATTTCAAACTGAACCCTTTACTTAGTCCACAGGAGTAGATTCTTTTAGTTCCAAAAGTGATGTGAGCCAAAGAGTTATGAGTTCAATAGCTGGCCACAGCAGAGATGAACAAAAATTTTGAAAGTTAAGTTACTAAAGGGAGTTCAAACTGAAACTGAGACATCTAGAAAAAGTATGGTATGTGGAACTAGAACAATCTACCCCTGTGAACTAAATAAAGGTTCAGTTTGAAATTCCAATATATATCAACTGAAGAAAGCCCAAACATATAATGTCCGAAATTTTGAGGGTATGACAATAAAGATGAGGACAACAGTTCAAACAATGTAAATAGTCCTTTTACTTTAAAATCATTTCACTCCAAGCAAGGCAACAAAGCCACTAAGATGCAATAGGTTACTGAATGTGAAAAAATATGAGAAAAAGATAAATATTATTAAGGAGAGAGAACAATAGAAGAGCAGGAATTAAGAAGACAGAAGATAATGATTGACATTGCATTTGAATATGTTTACATAGGAAACATTGCTTAGATAATTAAGAGGTTGGCACAAATGAAGTTGTAAATATTATTTGCGGGACAGATATTTCAAGAGTCCAAAAGATGATCCTATATTATCTAACAGAATTTGCATTCTGTTTTTTTTTTTTTTTTTGCAGTTTTCCTTTTCAACTAAATTATACCAATCTTTAGGAAATTCTGTTTCTAGGTTTTTATATTAAAAATCTGAATGCCTGAATTTCAAACAATAATAAAATAAAAAATAAAACATGGGTATACCTGTTAAATAGATTCCTTGTATTTACAAACATATGCACATGAATTCAACTGAATTAAAAAGACTAAAAATAGTCATTAGTTGTATTAAAATCATTAAGTCCACAGAAAAACTGGTTTAGAAAAGAATTTAATTGTCAATTAAGAGTCATTTACCATCCAAGCTGTTGTTGGAGATGATTTATTTGAAGTTACCTACACATGTTTGCTTCAGCATATTCTGGGTGGAAGGAAAAAGCTATGCAGTCACATCTTCTCATGTTTGAATAGCATGGAGACAGTGGCATCTTGGCTCCTGAAAACCTAAATCTGTGAATTAGTATCAGATATTTTTCCAGAAAAGGGGCTCCAGAAAAATAGGGTTTTAGTTTTCTATGACTGGTTAAATATTTCACATGGTGATGTTAATTTCAAATCAATAGACACTTTGAGTTAAAAGTATGTCATATTGTGAAACTTTTTGAAATGTTTGTAAATATTGTCGGTTATTATATAGAAAATAAAGTTTGGGTGTATTTTAATATCGTATGTATGTGGGTATGTAATTGTGTTGGAAATAAGTTTTATTTCCTATAAGTCCAACAGAATCAAATGTCTTTGTAGTTGGCTTATGTTTCATTTTGTTTTTTGTTTTTTCTATCATTATTAATTATGACCAATTTTTTCTTTCATTTTAATATTTTCATTGCATTCTATTGTACCTTAATCAGGCTGTCAAAGAACAAGACCACGTGAATCAGAAATAAAGGATAAACATTACCTGTTTCTCACTGACATAAATAATATCAGCACCCACAGGAAGTGATCTTTTTCTAGGAGACTTTGTATCTCATCATTGAGGCCCCAGTTCTCTATTGGTCAGAAACTAGTTCTCAACATATCAAGGTTTATGAAAGACGATAGTTGTCTATGCTCTCCATATGGCCTGGTATTTGAAGCTTTTGTAGTATAATTTGAATGCTTGTGGCTGACTCAAGAATCTTGGTGTTAATGATGAAATCACTCCAACATACATTAGGAATGATGCACAGGCTGTGTTGGTGGAAGGTGGCACTGGCATATGACCCAAGATCTGGTATTGCATAGAAGAGTGGGCAGGATGATGGCTTTGTAGACTCTGTTTTTTATTCCTTTTGTGAGGTTCTTGTTGACCCAGACACATCTATGTAATTTTCTGAAATTTAACCAATCTTCAGCCAGTCTGTTGCTTAAAATAACATTTATATGAACATAAAAAGGCCAATATTTGAAATGTGTGTGGCTTATTTTCAAAGATAATTAAACTAATTTTATTGAGGTGAATTTCCTGAATAACTTCTAAAAAAATTTAAATCATATTTAATTGTTTTTTGTTTTTTTATTAAGTCCATGTTTATTTATGATTTAGGTAATCATGACTTTATGCAGAAACCTTTTTTAATTATCTTTGAATTGACATGAATTCTTGGTAAAAATAATGGCATTTTTTTCACATTGCCTTGATTACTGTTTACAATTCAAAATTTTTCTTCTCTTAGCCTGGTTGCAACCCAAGGCTAAAGAGTTTGTTAATTATATCAATAGGTGAGGAAGAGAGAGATTCTTGCCTTTTCCAAGGACATTTGTGGAAAACTGAACACAGCAGGCTTGCCTAGAATTTGAGGTTGTCTCACAGATTTCAATTTCCATGCCAGAATCTATTACACTACCCACATATCTCAGATAGATTACAATAAAAATAATGTGCGAGGTGTTCAAAATATTCACACTCAGGATTCTTTATTATGACAATGTAAACAGATTTTGCTTATTGGAAACTCAAAGAAACAAACATCAAATGTCAGATGTTAACCTTTAGCATTCTACATTATTCATAAGTAGTACTTCTCTTTCCACTATATATGGTAGCTCCTCAAACTGCAGTAGTCTTGATCTTGATTTAAGTCAAGGCTGTTTTTTTGCTGTCACTATAGCAGGATATGACAACACAATTATGAAATTTAAATATACTGTTTTTTGGCAATTGGAGTCAATTGCAATGGCAGAATAAATGTTTTCCTTGGTGAATGAAGTTGCTTAAAGAGTGTTTAAAATTAAAGAAATAATGAACAAGAATAAAGAAAATTTTTCTGATTTAAATGGAGTTAATTCAGTTATTTGACTTTTACTGCATGTAAAAAGCATAATAATGAAAATTTTAAAACTTCATTTTATTCCTCTTTGACTTATTTGTTGCTGTTGCCAGTGTCAAAAAGGTATAAACATTTTTAAATTGTTTTTTTTTACAGATTAACTTTTAAATTGAGTTCAGTTTCATCACCAATACTGAGCATGTTTACATTTTATTTTCTCTAATATTATCAACAGCTTAATGAAACTGTCATAGATATATTTTTTTCAAGAAATGTTAAAAAAAGCATGAGTTAAAAATGTAAATCTCACCAACAGCTAAATTTATCAAGATTAAGAACACTGTGAAACAAATCTTGTGTAATCAATATATTTATCAAGCATTATGTTATTTTCTGTTTATTGGCATAATTTGATGATTCTTTACCAATATAAACTATTTTCCATATATTAATAACATAAAAGAAACAATTATTTGCATTTTTAGCTCCTGCTTTTTTTATCCTATATACTCTGGACATGAAGATTTGAGGTCTGAGGAAATTTTAAGTAAAATGGGTACTAGAATAATTATATTTAAAATCAGAAACAATAATCAATCTATATTTCTGAAATGAGGTATTATGTACACTATTTACATTATTTGGACAATTGTCCTCATCTTTGTCACCATATTTATTACAACGTTCCAGCCATTGTACACTCTGGCCTTCTTCAGGTGGCTGGAATGTTGAACTGAACCCTTTATTTCGCTCACTGGGGTAGACTAGTTCCACATGCAATGTTAATATCAGTTATCAGTCATCGCCTGTTAGTTCCCCTCTCTAAGTTCTCCACTGCCTTAACTGGGTATTAAACTCACACTCTTTGGGTCCTGTCACTGGATCTAACCAACACCTTTATCCACTGTGCCATGTGTCCTTGAGTCTAGTCCACAGTGAAATAAAGGGTTCAATTTGAAATTCCAACAACAGCCAAAATGTTGTAATAAATATGGCGACAAAGATGAGGACAATAGTCTGAATAATGTAAATAGTGAACAATAATCGAGTTCGATAAGTGTTGGTTCATGTATTTGGCAAAAATGTTGAGTTCAGTTCCTGAGCCAGTGCGTACAGACAAACTCCATAAAAATGGGGCTTGTACTGAGCAGTGCTACATAAGAACAAGACTGAAAACAGGATAAGCAATAACTGAGTAGGGAGGAATAAGAACATGATGAGATACCCCTAAACATGGATAGTGAGCAAAGATCAGTCTACCCCTTAGATTAAATAAAGGGTTCACCTCAAAATTTTCCTGAAGGGTCCCTGGATCAGCAAAGACCTGAAGAACATTGGAGGGTATAATAGTCAAAACATTGTGATAATAGCAACAAAATTGAGGGAAGAGTTTGAATGTATGTTATAGTAATTTATCCACACACGCATGGACTCTCTCAGCTATAAATAAGAGCAGATCTTGCTTTTTAGAGGGAAGCTTCCAGCAGTCATCTTTGACAGTCGGACCGAATGTTTTTGCCGTAACATTCTTGTTTGTATATATTTGTATTACTGTTTCTTTTAATATATTTGTTTAACTCAATTCCTCTCTTTGTGTTTTTATTTCTGGCCCTAACAAGGTCACAACAATGTAAATAATAACTCTTAATCCCAGAAATTCAGAGAGAGAGAGAGAGAGAGAAAATTTAATTTTCTGGGATATATAATAAGAAAAGAAGACTTAGAAAATTAACACTCATAAGATATACTGAATGAAGGAGGTGCAGAAGGAAACAGAAACATATCTAATTTCAGTGAATGAATGGCAGAGTAGGGACAAAGTGGAATGCTAAATGCTGCTTAGAGCAGCAGGATACAGGAAGTTACAGAGAACAATGCTTGCCAATTCCGTGAAAGGACAGGCCACATAAAAGAAGAAAGATTTTAAGGCACTTGAAAGAGTGACATTCAAAAAAAACTTTCATTGCAAAAATATCCCTCTACAACTTCACTCAACTTTTTCTTTAATTCTGATATTTGCAATGTCTTAGATGTGTTAAAAGTGTCATAAATACTTATTATTCCATTGTTGAACTATCTTCTGGATCCATGCTTTCCATTCAGCTTTAATCTTCAAAAATTTAAATGCAATGTCAATCACTATCTACTGTCCTCCTGTAATAATTCCACACCCAATAAACCCTTGTGTCTTAGTGGCTTTATTGCCTTGGTCTCTGAAATGGAACATTTACTATTCCAGTGAGACTTAATATATAAGACATAAAAGATAACATTTATAAAAGCATGTATTATTATTAATTATATAAAATTCGTTTATATTTGTAGTATTATGTATCATATCAATTACATTTGTATTTAATTTTATCTAATGGAATACAACCTACTTCCATCCTCTGCAAATATAATTTTATAAGTATCTATTAAATGCATCAAAGGAAGTCTTTTTGAACTGGTCTGAATTAGGAACATGTATGAAATTACACTCATATCTAATATACCATTCAACAATTGTCTCTTGACATTCCCTGCTGAAATAGGTCCGGATGGTTTTATATGATGTCAAATACTATAAATTAAATGGCCTCTCACATAGATTATTTCTTTAATATCTATGAATTTGCTTTGACTTGCTTCAGGTGAAATAATTAAAGAAAAAGTATACCTATGAAAGTTTAGTTGATCACCTTATTTTGACACATGGGAAATAGTGGGAAATGGGATTTAGGAAGATTGTGTTGCACCATTATTTAGTATTCTAAATCTTCACATTAGATCTGGGTTCAATGATAACTAGATGCTGTGGAGAAATAAATATGAAGCAAATTGCTCTATTGTAAAGTTAAAATGTCGTAATAATTTAGGATTCTAATATTAATGAAAGCCCTCAGCTATCAAGAAACCTTGTAACCTTTCATCTATAATATATACTAGCAACATGACCCGGCATTGCCCATGCTTGATTCAAAAATCGTACGACTCATACAGCAATCACTATCACTTGACTTGAAATATTTTTTGCCCTTCCTTGCCTTTAAAGGAGTGCCCTTTGCCGTGCTGATGTTGCTACATGCCTTACTTCTTGCCTATCTCACACTGTGAATTTTTTTCTAAGCTCTATACTAAACATTAAATCTGTGACAAAAAAGAACTAAACAAAATGAACACAAAACGATCAGCTTTAAAAAAGAACTCATAACTGGAAAAACCGAATGAAAAAAGAATGTTAACAACAAATACTTTTTCACACCCAACCCAGTTCTGTGGAATCAGAATCAACGTTAAGTTTAAGCAAGCGAATGAGCCAATTGGAGTAAAGTGCCATGCAGATTTAAATTTTTCCCACTTGTAACGAATGCAGCTATCGATTTTTTTTTGCATACTAGCATGCTAGTTAACATTTGTGTCAGTCAGCTGTTGGCTCTCACGCTGACCAATAGAATCTTCCTGCCTATTCTTGGCAGCCAGCTATAGGCTCTCACTCTGGCCAGTAGAAAATGGCCGCAAACTACATGAAAACTGCTGTAAAAGCATGAAAAATCGATTATTTCCACTATCGATGGGAGTTGGGAAATCAAAGTCAGTCTTGGCCTTCTCGCTAACTTGGAGCATGTGCATGTAAATTTTGGTACAAATCCATCAAAATTGCAGCCATGCATTCGTTACACACACACGCACACATCCTGCCTTTTATTTATTTATATATATATATATATAAGATAACACTGATAAGGCTAGATTTATGAAAGTTAAAAATTCACAGATATTTTTTCGAAAAATTTCAATAAATACTGTATTTGATAGCATATAAGACCCATATTTTTTCCCCAAAGTGGTTTCCAAATATCCCCTGGGTCTTACTGATGAAGTTTTTCTACAATTAAGCTGCTTTTGTTTTCACTTGTAAATGCCTCTGTTGTAGGAATGGGAATGATATGAGGCTTTGTTCTTGGTTTTGTTATTTTTATTTGGGATTATGTCATCCATCCACAAATGTGGTAAATTAATATCTCAGCACAATATTACATGAAAACATAAAATAAAGTATGAACAGTTTTTGGTGTGCCTGCAACAAGATATAATATATTTATTAAATGATTGATTTTTGATTAAACATTCAATCACTTTCAGAATTGATTCATATTATTCACAGAACATTATATATATATATATATATATATATATATATATATATATATATATATATATATAGTATTGATTTGTATGTATTAATGCAAAGAAAGAAATGATTTTAGGCTTATCTGTATAAAGAGATATTTTTCTCATGAGCTCATTTGTCCAACAGTTGGCAGTCAGAGAGAGAGAGAGAGAGAAAGAGAGTTTGTATTTTTGTACCAAAACTGTCTTTCTAGTGCATTATGGGAATTTTACTTGCTTTCCTTTTACTATAACCTAAGAAGTCAGGGGATTTTACTCCTGCTTATTTATGAATCAATATCACTGCAATATTATTTTTATGAAAATAAGTTTTTTCCTATTGCTGTAGGCTTTTACAAATATTTCTCTGATTTTTACTGCAGCTCTATAAAAAAAATATGAAAAAGACCAAGCCATTTCTAAAATCAGCATTTTTAATGACTAAATATCAAATACTGATTTTAAGAAGTGGGTTAGTCTAAACATTTTTCAGTATCTACTGTATTAATCTTAATATTTCCTATTGAAATAAGGGTCTTATATTCTATCAGATATTATTGATTTATTGTATTATTAAATTTACAATTTAAAGCTTTATATATTCATAGATAAAGCAAACAGGAATAATAAATTATTTATTGATATAAGTTTCGACAATGCCCATCTATATACCAGTTAATATACAACAGGTTATACCAGGTTATATGTTACCAACAGCAGAGTCATCCTGACAACTAGTGAGATATAGATAGTCCTAAAGTTTTTAGTTCATAGGATAAATTGTTAGGTACTTCATGACACAAGATTACATCAGAACTTTAGCTACATCTAAGTTTCTTTTGTAAATTACAGTATTATTATTATGCTGGCATGACATATTAATGTCAACATTTGAAATTCTGTTCTTGAGGCATGGTATTAACAACATTCCTTACAACTCAAGAACTTTTTGGAAAATCTTTTCAGGGTAAATGATTTCTGGAGATCAACAATCAAAAGCACAATTCAAATTTTCCAGAAGCACTCTTTCAAGTTTCTATATAGTGATACGAGAGCACTCATTACTACAGGAATAACATCAAGATTCATCTTCCTATGGAGTTTAAGGAAGAGTATTGGCATATCATAAGTGCATGCATGTTCACATGTAAACAATTAAGGAAGTGTACAAAATATTTGGTTTGTACTATGAATCTTTCTTTTTTTTTAAGTAGAAACTGGAGGAAAAAACAAAGTTCTCAGTGTCTCTTATGTATGCCCATTTTCCTTTTCTGGTTCAGAAGTTAGAGTAAATAAGAATAGCATGGTTATAATGGTTGAGCTCAAATCAGCCTTATGCTGAGTTGGAACAACCAAATTAAAGTCTGTGCTTATTTCATTGGTGGAATTTCAGTAAAATATCTGAACGCTATGCATTTGAAAGTGGAAAGAGTTCAGTTGTCAGTCCACTGAGGAAAAGAGATGCTTCCTAGCAGGGAAGTCTTCATCCACATTCTGCTATATCTTAGGGCAAGGGACAGGAAGAGTAAGAGGAAGGAAATGCTTAATCAGTGTCGCCTAATAGGCATTCAGCAAAGCATAATGGAGTAATAACCTTTCTGTTTCCTTTATTAATAACATCATGGGGAATTTTTTTTCATGGTTATTTTTATATTTTATTTTATTTAATTTTCCCACATTCCATAGGTTCTACAACTCTCTAGTTAGATCCTGGTATTTTTCAACCTTTTCAGTTTCTTTGGCATCCACTCTTGTATCATATGGTACAGAAAAATCAATAATTTTATACTTTATACTTTGTTAGCAATAATAATAAGGTCAGATCTTCATGCTTCAATGATATGATCCCATAATATCATGTGACTGTATTATTATTATTAGTAATAGTATTATAAAGATTTGTTTCATTGTCCCACTTACATGTTTTCCATATGTTTTTTTTTTCTGATTTATTTTACTTTTATAGCAGGTGGGTGTGAAAAATATTCACTGTGACCTATTTCCAATTCAGAATGTCATTGATCAGATAACAGAATAACAATTTTGGGATGTGGGCTGAACCAAGAATTTTTCAGTACCCCTTGTATTTCAATGTCTTACACTTATCTATAAATACACAAATTATCTTTCTTAATATTTCTTGCTGAAATAGGGTTCATAAATCCAATCATTTATGGTATATGTTGAGATATATATATTTGTCAATTTATTGATTTATAGTTTTTGTAACACATCTTTTTTTTTTGTTTCCATTTGTAGGTGAGTTTTGGTTCTAAATTATTATCTGGTTGCTTCTCCAGGAAAAAAAAAAACAGACAGAAAGTTAAGTAACACTGCTTTTATCTTTAATGTCTTTCCTCTTTTTTGTATTAGAAAAGCATTTGTTTTTATTCCTCTTATTTAATATTTATTAAAACAGGTTACAGAATGTTTTTAATTTGAAGTAGCATAATGACATTAGATTCTCACAGTTCATATTCTGTGAGTTAATGGTTCAATAAAAACAGAATGTCCGATGATCAGTGAAAATAAAACCATTATAAATATTGTTTTGTTTTTATTGACAACAGAACATTACTGAATTTCTTCTTTATCATATATTCTTTATATTTAATTTATATCATTATTTATTGAGCCATTAGATTAAAACCTTGGTAGTTGTTTATTTTCTATTTACTTTAATTTAATGCATAATGTTAATCTGCTTTATTAGTCATGGGTAATGAATACCAGACAACAATGTCAATATTTTATTCAGTCTTGGAAGGCAAAACACCATTGAAAGTTGTTAATAATTGTCCAAGTTATATATAATTCTGAAGCAAATAATTTACTTTGGAATTATATATTTCTGAATAATAAAGTAGTCAAGATAGTAAAAGAAAACAAAAATGGACTATTAATTGTAAGTAAACAGAATGCATAGTTGTCAGCAAAAGATGCAGTGCAACCAAATTTTTACAGTTAACTTTTTTAGACAATGACATTGTTTGAATGTCGCTTGGGGCTCGAGTTCATTCCAGCTCTCAAGTGGAACACACACAAATATATATATATATATATATATATATATATATATATATATATATATATATATATATATGGAACCTCCTTTATAGAATTGTAAAAAAAATGCAATAGATTTAAGTTATATTCCTTAGACTCAAAAGCTAATTAATGCTGCTCCAAAAATTTGAATTTCTATATTCATGTACATTAAGCAATCAATGACATCAGGTGAGTTGCGTGGTATCCTTTGAATTTGCAGATGGTGAAGATTTGTTCTTTGCTACAAAATTTTGGAGGATCAATTCAGAATATGACCAACAATATTTTCACTCCTTAAAATGGATAATTAAAAATTGGAAAAATATTTATTAACTAATAAACTTGAGATTAATAAATCTAATTTTTATTTTTGAATTGATGTTTCATTATAAAAGTAATCAATTTTTAGTTCACTAAAAGAGTACTGAACTGCTACATAATATGTGTCCTCGTTCATGACAGCAAATGTTGGACAGGCTCCTCAAACATGAAGAAGAGACTCAAGGCAACAGAGGTATAGTTCTACAGAAGTATGTTAAGGATACCATGGATCGAACATGTGAGCAGTGATGAGGTTTTGGAGAGGATGCAAACAAGGAAGAATCTTATACTTAACATCAGGAAGAGACAGCTAAAATTTCTTGGACACATAATGAGAAACAAGAATCTGATACTCACAGAGCGGATGGAGGGAAATAGAGACAAGGGAAAGCAATGCGTGATATACCTAGTGGGCTTAAGCAAGTGTATGACAGAATAGGATTTGGGAGACATAATAAAAGAAGAAGGAATAAGGGAAAGTGGAGAGCCAGGATCACCTGAAGGTACATAGCACATAAAAGAAGAAGTTTGTTTTTCAGTTAACATTTGAATAAGTGTTGTTTGTTATATGTATTTGAAATTCTCACATATTAATTAATTACTCACATTTTTGCATATTTATTTGAAAAATTAAAAAAAAATGTTTAGTGATATTGACACACAAAAAACACATAGACTGAGTTATTTGTCAACAACAGATATTAGCATTAAGAGAGCTCACTACTTATTCAGACGCCAACTGCTACAATTTATATGCATGCATAAAACAATGTAAATCCGTGTTGTACAGTGTTATATAGGAATAAATTGCTGTTACTGACACGGGAGTTTGAACATGTTTCATCAGAGAGCAAACACGGGTGATCCTATTTTGAATAAGTAGATCATGTGATAGTAAAGGAAATGGATATATGGGAATTAGCATGGCATCTAATTGATCTCTATTTCTACTCTATCCTCTGTTACTATATGGATCGCTATTTTCTATACTATTCACTATACTATTTCTCTCTACTGATCACTATTTGGTACTTACTTTTCAAGCGAGTATTATCAAGCAAGTGCTATTAGTGCGAGTGTTATTCGAAAGCATCTGACACGATTATTGTTCAATGGCATTACTATAAGTTGTATCTACGATTACAAAGTCTCTGCTACAACATTCATTGACATGACGAAAGCGGCAACAAGTGTTTGTTGACATCACAAAATACACATTCTCATATGCAGACAGATTCTTTTTCTTCTATACTAATGCAATTGATTAGGTTGTACTGTAAAGAAAATGCACAAAATATTTTGTGTGAAGTTGTTTCGCAACAATGTTTGTAATTCATTTCTTTCTGTTTGAAAGAAAAATAATACTCAAACAATAAAAAAATGATTTAAATTTGTAGAGTCATGTTGAAGATCACTGATTTCTTAGTTTTATCCATGCACATATTCAGTTGGTGCAAAAATAATGATGTAATAATGTCGTTTTTTGACGTTAAAAATACGTCAAAAAACAACATTATTACGTCATTATTTTTGCACCAACCTAATACCACTATACAATCCATCACTAAAGATGCTGAAAAATGGTTTGCTCCTTACACCACTCCAGAAAGTACCTGATTCCTTCTGTCATGCTTCAAACCCTCTCCCTTGAGTCAGATCAGACCAAAAATGGGATTTCCCTGCAATGTTTGGGCAGGAGATGTCTAAACATCACTTTCCAGCCTTGACATAGTTCAAAATCATTTCTACAACTTTGTTGAGAATGATTTATTTTCCATGCCCCGGCCTTGCTCATACGTTTACAGCTAGGACCAACTGTACAATGTTGACAGGTTTGAATCACCCTTGTTCTCTAGATCGCTAAGAAAGATGTTACTCTAAGGCAGCTACTCTCCCCCCAAAAAAATACTTTGTGGATCTTGACTTCTTTGAGTTTGGGGGTCAGTCATTATCTCTTTGCTATACCCTTGTGATCTTCACTTCCTCCATTTTCATTTTACATTTATATTATACACTGCATTCAGTAACCCTCTCTCTTGAGTGCCTCTTGGGCTTTTTATTGAGAGAAATTTATTAAAAAGAAGACATAGTCTGATTTATAAAATGAAAATGAAAAGGTACCTATTCTTGTTGTTAATGTAAACACAAGATATCATGAGTTGAAGTTTTTAAGTAAATACACCAAATGCCATTTTTAGGGAAAACCTCAAATTCTCAAGTCAAAAAAAAGTAAGAATGGGCATGATTGCATTTTAGCTTTGACTACATCTGAATCCTGTATATATAGAGAGAGGCAAGATGTGGGTTTTTCTTATTGCCATCCACTGGCATTACTCTTACTCCATTACTTCCTGATTTAATTTACATGATTTTCTACAATAAAAATCTAAATATTTTCTGGGGAAAATGTCTGATAATAAAAAAGTTTATTTTATTCATTTAAGCTTTGTTTTAAGTGTGTTTTGGCGCTTCAGAAAAAGAATAAAATCATCATCATAGTGTGCCAGTTCCACATATCCTCACAACTCTTTCTATCTCCAGGTTTCATGATTATCCATCACACCCAGTAGGTCTTTAAAAGTGCATCCCATATTTGCTTGATGAATACGCAGCCAATGGTAGTTTGTCCATGTGTCGGTGTCTGTAACAAAACATCACTGATAAGCTCATCCCTAATTCTAATAGCCTATAAATCTTGTCCTTACCCAAATGAGTTGTTAGATGGGATGTAGATGGCCATAGAATGCCTTTTTTGCAGTGTTGTAGTCAGGAAAAAATGCTAATCATTACTGACAGAATAGGATTAATATATGAATACTATTTTCTTTTTTTTAGCAGTCAATTTGTTTTTAATTCTTCTAGATAAGAATTTATGATAAAGTTCTCATCTGAGGCTGACTAATCTGAATTAATTACATTTTAATAACAGTGTTTAATGGCCTCAAACTAATTCAATAATAATGATTCTTTCAAGCTTACATTTCATCTTGATTGTGTTTATCACATTTCCACCATTTTAGCCTTTTTCTTTTTATTCATTTTCTTTAAACATTTCACCCAAAGCCAGAATAAAATGCTAGGGTGTGAAAGAATCTGAGAAAAAAATTGTTATGGAGAAATAACAATAAAAGAACAGGAATTAAGAAGAAAGAAGATGACAATTTACATTGCATTTAAATTTTTGATGCTTTGAAGTTGACTTGAAAGCAAGAAGTTCCACAAGCAAGAAGTGTGAGAGAAGAAACTATTAGCATAGAACTTACAGTTACATCTAGCCATTTCAACTGTTAGAAGAAAAGACATTGCCAGAAATCTAGTCAGTTATGTCCCATATATAATACATGCTTAGGCGGGAATGTATTTTTTGATACATGACTGATGAGGCAGATTTTTTTCATGCAGCAGGTTGTCATTTCTTTCTACAGTAGACAAGTTGCCATCCAAGGTTATATAACCCGGTCTGTTCTGCTATTTACCCATAGCTGGAGGAAGAAGAAGAGGATTCATACCTTTCCCAAGGGTATTAGCATGTAAGTGAATGTAAAGGATTCAATTGGAATTTAAACTTGGCTCTCTGATTCCTCAATCCAAGCAGCTATCCATTACTCCACCACTCCTAAATCTAGTATTGTGCTTAAATTCATAAAGTCTACGTAGAAAATAGGAAAGAACAATTACTATGAAATACCAGGTCAGGATTGATAACATTGTAGATTCTTCTTTGTATTTTATCAAGAATTTCTAAATACATAGCAGAAGCACCAAACCAGATGTGGCAACAATATTCTTATGTATTCCTGAAAGCCTGAGTTCCACAAGCAAGAAGAGCAAGAGAAGAAACTGTTGACATAGAACTTATGATTACATCTCAAAATTTCAACTGTAAAATGATGAGAACTATCTGCCAATCTAGAACTGCCCTTAAATTCATAAAGTTGGTGAACCAAAGAGGAAAGTTCATTAGAACAATTACCAGGAAAATATTCATAGAAAATGTACAGTAAAGCTGTTACTGCAGTGAGAACGTGACTGAAGCTGATATGCCAGGTCAAGACTGATAACATTGTATATTCTTCTTTGGATTTTGTGAAGAATTGCTAGATACATTGCAGAAGCATACAGATGAATGGTAAAAAGATGTAAGATGTAAGATGTAAGATATATTCTACAGAGAAAAATTTCCTAGCATAACAAATTGAATCAACTTTCTTACTGCAGATGTTTATCAAATCTGCAAGGAATGTTGAATAAAACACTTACATAGGACACTGTGTTGATAGTAGACATAGGAAGAAAACTGTCTAAGGTAGTAAAGGAAAGTGAGAAGAAAGGATAAGCTATCAACAGTTAGAAGACAGATTGTATGTTCCATTAGCAAAAGGGACAGCTCAAGATGGGATCTCTGAACTTGAGATATCAGAGACAAACAAGTACAGGAATTGAACTATCCAAGAAATGTTATGATAGATGACAGAAAATGTGACACTGAAATCTGAAGGTGCATTGGTATAAAGATGTTTTCAAGAAGCTAAATTAATTATTAAGAAACATGAAAATTTCCTGAGAAGCAAAGAAAAGAGCATTGAAATGTGATGTCATACCTTTTATATGGCAATGAAGGCTGGACAATTTCACCACAGATAAAGAGGAAACTTGAAGCAATGTGGGGTTGCAAGATGTGATTCAAGAGTAAGATGTTTAGAATAACATTGATGGAGCATGTAAATAAAAAGGAAGTATTAAGAAAAATTGGAATGAAAAGAACTCCTGGACATAGTCAGAATGAGACAATTGAAATTTCTGGGTTGAATGAATAAACATGGCTTGGATAACTTGAAAGCCACAGGACATAGTAAAAGCAAGAGAGACAGATGGAAACAGCAAGTATCATACCTAACAAGCTTGTGCAAATAGATGGCAAAACAAGGGAGGGATACTTACTGGTTAGAGATACAAATGAGAGGCAATTGTAGAGAGCCATGATCACTTATCTCCTGGCGGTATATGGTACAGAAAAGAAGTTAATAAGCTTTTGGTTTCTGTGTCTAGGCCAATGTTCTTAGAACTTTTAGACTTGATCACCTTTCTCCTTCTATTGTAACACTTTCTTTAATAACTTGATTTAATAGAGATTTCTATGAGATTTTAAAATCTTTTTTCAGTAATATTAAATAAAATAAATAGTGTCTTAAATCTGACACCATTATTACTCCAAGTTTCATAGCTAAACACTTTTCCTTCACCAGTTGAATAGGATGCAATGCATCCAGATGAGAAAAACACACATTTTTCTTCACTATCCATGGGGAATTTTTTCCAGGCACCACCCTGCTCAAATCTCTTATATTAAATAGTTTAATATTTGCTTATAGCTTATGCACATCCATCTGCATACTTTAAATAATTTATAGATTACTTATAATACCTGATATAATGCAAATGTTGGGTAATTAGTTGTTATACTGTTGGTTTAAACAAAATATTTTGTCTGGAAATTGACACCTGAAGCCAAAGACCAAAACATACATAAAAGTAAATTTTATGTAAATCTTTCTGCACATTAGTAAGAAGACAGATTGGAGAAAATCCTTACATAAAAATTATGTAAGGTCTGTAGATATTTGTGAAAAGTGATAATGTGAAACATTGTTTACCTTGAGGAGAAATAATGAAAATTTGCATTAGAAATTTCTTCTCCATTGTTTCTCTAACCCATGCTTTTCTCATAACTATCCCTCCAGTCCTTGTTTTGCTATCTGTTTGCACAAGTTTCTTAGGACAGTTACTTGCTGTTTCACCTTACCTTGCATTCAGTAGGTTATGTGAGTTTCAAATTCTCCAAACCCACTTTCCTCATAGTAGCATAAATTTAGGAGAAATTTGAATTTTTCCTTTCTGATTATAAGTATAGGCATCTTTTTTTAAAACTTTCTCATTAATCCTTTTTTTTTTCATTTCATTGTTTTGTCTATGGTATTCTCAGCATACTTCTGTAGTGCCACACCTCTTATAATCTCTGAGCATATTGTACATTATTCACTTTCATATAGGAGGAGTTCAGCACTCTTTTTTTTGTTTCTAATGAAATTTCTCTCTTTCAACTACAAGATCAAATTTCTATGTTATAGTAACTGGACAAAGATGTGTCTTGATGATGGATTTGAATAGTCGAAAATTAAATGAATTTAGTCCAAATAATGATTTACACATTAACAGTGCTGGCAGATGGCCAGGTGCAAGTACTGTTAACAGCAATACATATCTTTTGATGTACAATGTATTTTGCATTTTTGGCAATGTTATTAGATTTGTTTCTTTCCTGGAAATGACTAAATCCAGTTATTTTTTATTTAAAATGCCTTTGTCATATAGCTTGATCATAATTCTATCAGAATATATATGCTATAGAATAATCAACATTTGTACATAGCTCACAAATGGCAATGGTAATATTAATCACTTCCTGTTGCTTGAAATTTATAAAATCTTTTTCTGAAAACAACTTTTTCAAGAAAATATATTTCTCAAGTTCGGTTTGCAGTTTTATGTGCCATGCTTGATACATGCTTAGGCGATCGTGTATCTTTCGATACATGACTGATGAGGCAGATTTTTTCCCGCAGTAGGTTGCCATTTCTTTCTGCAGTAGACCAGTTGACATCCAAGGTTATAGAACCTGGTCTGTCCTGCTATTTACCCATAGCTGATGGGGGAAGAAGTGGATTAATACCTTTTCCAAGGGCATGTAAGTGAATGTAATGGATTCAACTGGAATTCAAACTCAGGTCTCCAATTCCTCAATCTAAGCCGCTGTCCATGACTCCATCATGCCTCAAGTTCTATAACTGTTATTACTATTTCAAGTATTGATGGGGGTTTCCTTCCTTGCCTTTCGTTTGAGGTAATATAGAATGTAAATATCTTGATTATATCATCATCTTCTCTTCAAGTTACATGTGCTATCCATTTTAATTATTGCTGTACTCAAATGATGTGGTTTCTGTTATCTGACACAGTTCTTTGTGATTCCGTAATATCAGTACATGTATCTCAAAGAAGTAAGGTCCTCACTAATACCCATAGGCTTTACTTGCTCAATTTTTAAACATCAATCTGAGAAAGTGGTTGTATACAGCTAATTTCTGAAGATTTCTGGCACCATGCATAGCATCCATATGAAAGTCTTGATTTAATGAGACTATTTAAAATCAAGACTTGAGTTTTTAGGCCAGTGTTTTGGTTTCATAGCTTGTTAGGAAAAAACTACCCTTAACACAGCCTATGTTCAAAGCTCTATTTGAATTACCCCAAAACTGGGAGAATTTAGAAATAAATTCATTCTAGAAAAAGGTTAAGGAATGAAGAAATTAACTTAATCCTCAGTAAAAGACACTTTGAAAAATTTGAACATGTGATCAAAATAATAATTTTGTGGGAGTAAAAGTTTCTGTTTTTCTATTGATCATTGATCATAGCTAGCTCTCAGTGATGCTTTCAAAATTTCAATAATGTATAATGCTTGCAATGTTTAAAAAGCTATTAAAAAGCTTTATAGAAATCACAGATACTACACATTGATCATTCATAAATGTTGCTTTTCAATTCACTTATTCTTCATTGAGATTTAAGCATGCATCAGAAATAGTCACATTGCTCCAAGAGATTTTTTCCTTCCTTTCTTATATAATTTCAGCTCCACAGATATCAATCAGAGATACATTTTCAAACTTTCACTTATGAGATATGCTTGTAACTCCGAAAAAAAATATTAAAGAACTTGTGGAAGGTTGAAGGCGTAAAAATTTAGCCTTGTAAAAATGACAAAGAAAATGGAAACTGAAAAAATAAAGCAGATAAGGCATAAATTCAGCTTTTTTATCTTCCAGAAATGGTTGAGATGATTTAAAAAAATAGTTTTTCTTTTTCCTTTTGTTTTGTCTTTTTTTTTTTTGACTCTGGTTTCTTCTTATGGTTTGGTTTGATTTGGTTTAGTTTGGTTTAGTTTGGTTTGGTTGTTTTATGGTATATCAACCTCAATGGGGCATTTAATTCAACTTTATTTTTTTTATCTGGTAATATTTTTCTTTTATCAAAAATCTACTTCTGTTAATATTTTTTCCTCAAAAATGTATAGCTGGTAATATTTTTTTCAAAAACGTATAGCTGGTAATATTATTTTCCCAAAAACGTGTAGCTGGTAATATTATTTTTCCAAAAACGTATAGCTGGTAATATTATTTTTTCAAAAAAGTATAGAGGTAATATTTTTTCAAAAATGTATTGCTGATAATAGTTTTTTTCAAAACCATATTGCTGGTAATATTTTTTTTCTTCAAAAATTTATTTCTGGTAATAATTTTTTACAAAGTATTTCTGGTATTAAAACCTATTTTTACACTTTTTAATGCCTTATATCTCAGTTTCTGGGTTAACTATTTGCCCATAGCTGGGACCCTAACAAGTGCTACCACCCCGGGTCAGGGTGGACCTGAGAACACCAGCAATTAAGAGGAGGTTCCACACTCCTCAAAGCCTCCTGATCAGAAGCCTTGCTGTTGGACATAGTTTATCACCTTACCCTGGACGCAGATGTAGTTTATCGTCATACCCAGGAGGCTTCTTCTGATGAATACATTTTTCATACTACAGGAACAGACTAGGTACAAGATTTCTTACTAACTTCAATTCGGACTGTTACATCTGGTTGCTATTCAGACTGTCACACAGACGATCACTGACGGCTGCTTGAATTGATTGCCTACATGATATATTGTCCTTTGATTTTTACCTCATGACTAGCCATAGTTGGAGGAACAAGTATTTAACAGGAAAATGCTCAACTATTTAAAAGTTTGTTACTTAAAGTATATAAAATTTCTAATAACCTGATAACTGTACAGACTTAAAATAAGATTAATAATTTGATATATGCTTTAAATGCTGTGTAATTTTTATCTTCCTGTGTAATTTATATGTTAATTAAATTTTATTTTAATTTTATCTCCATTTGGCAGGGATATTATATCTTATTAATAATTTTCATTAAAAAGACATTTGTCTAAACTTATTATTAGAATAAGCTGTAATAATATGTCCACTTTAATTTGAATCTAATTTATTTGTTTTACAAAATCTTAGTTTATACAGATTTTTAAAACATTTTTTTCACAAACATGGCAAACTTAAGTTCTGAAAAGACTTCTCAGATACTACACATTAATCTTCCATAAATGTTATCACTGTATTATATTTTTCAGTTCACTTATTCTTCATTGAGATTTATCATCTGTCATGGACATTTTGCTCCCTGGAGAGTGTTTTTTCATTGTTTGTTTTCTATAGGACTTTATCTCGTTTGACAGCTTTATTGACTAATGACACAAATGTTCCTGAATATTGCCTTAGCCAGCAGGACAAATTTAACCATTTGGGAACTGAAGATGAATCAACAGACTCAATATTTGAAAACAGGAGAACGCAATTGAAAATCAATATACAGAAGATGTTTTCTCTTTCATTTATTTTTTTTTTCTCCTACCTAAATGCACAGAAGGCTTTGAATTAATGTTTGACTCTCTTTCTGCCTATATAATATACATAGAAAATCGATGAAGCTATTTGATAGTTCCCTCTATTCAAGTTATGCTGCTTCTGTATCTAACTTTCTTACTATTATGGTTAATCAAATTTCAGTTTGGTCAATGCTTTGTGACTATAACCTGAATATCCTGCAACTGCAGTCAATTTATTCCCTAATCTAAATTAGGGAATAGATTTTATTTAGCATTTTTTCTCATTGTATGATTGTATCTTAACATGTACAGTTAAAGTTTTTCATTGATATTGTTCTACAGAATGATGCTGAGAATATCATGGATTGAACATGTGAGCAATGGAAACAAAAAGGCCAGATATACTTAGCACTAAAGGGAGTTAAAATTTCTAGGGCACAAAATGAGGAAAGTGGGCTGGGAAAATTTTATACTCACAGGGCAGATTGAAGGCAAAAGGAACAGAAGAAAACAACACATAACCTACCTAGCAAGTTTCTATAAATGGATAGCAAAACAGGGTCTTAGGAGAGATAATAAAAAGATAAAATTCATTAAGAATTACAAAGGACAGGAAATTGTGGAGAGCCATGATCGCCAATGTCCTGAAGGTACACAGTGTATAAGACAAAATTTTTAACATGTTACACAAGAAGATATACAAATATGAATACATGCAGAGTGAAAAGTCAACTTTTTTCAAGCAGAACAACTTCCATGATTTTACTGTTGATTTCCTTTTGCTGATAATGGCATCTCTGGTGATTCATTAGTCTGAGTGATGTACATATTATACCACAGATTTTGTATTGTTATCAAGGTGCTGTGACTTGTCATGCTGTAGTCCACTCACTGACCTGTACATTTTACTGCATAAATTGCAAGTGAAATCAGGCTGGATATCAAGTATTTATGCATATGAGAAGGTGCTGAAAATTTCCTCAGCCAACCAAGAAGTTCTTACAAAAATCTGGTGCTTACTCATTTGATATTACTGAAAACCTTTCATTCACCCCTCATATAATGTTTTTATGAGGGTGGGCTGAAAAGTTCATAGACTGACTATGAAAGCTGTGAAATCTTGTATGCATTAATATCAACTCTTCTTATTAATAACTGCATTGTTTCTTTCCATGTAAACTGACATCTGACTGTTTAAAGACTTTAAAAGTAACTAGTAGCAATTTCTCTTGAAAATGGACAAAATTTGGCATTATGGTCTTATCAAATACCTTCAAAAAAGGGTTTAGCCATCAAGTACATTCATGCTGCTACATTAAGGGATCATGCTTCATCTTTATCAACAGTGCAAAATTGGGCGGCTGAATTTAGGAGATGGAATAATCTTGAAAATGACTCAAGGTCTGAATATCCTGCAACTGCAGTCAAGTCTCATCAGTGGGAAGGTGACTGGAGTCAAGATACCAGGTCAGGACCGATTACTTTACAAACCCTTCTTTCTTCTTGAGAAAAGACAAGATATAGCACAAAAGTTGGGCTGAATGTTGTCTCACCCTATGAATAATAAATGCAATAGAAGTCTAAACAAGATGGATAGATGAAACAGAGGAATTTGCTCAAAAGACATGGGAGGAAATAACAAATTCAAAGTAGTTGAGAAAGGCATGTGTCCAGCAGTTGACTCATTATAACAATGATAATATTAATTAGAAGAATTTTTTAAATTTTATTTCAAAATGTCAACGTGTATATATTGGGTTGGTGCATAATTATCAGGCGTTTTTAAACCATATTTATTATGAAAAAAGAAACAAAAATTCGACAATAACATTTTTAAATGATTATTCCAGAGTGTATGTTTATCAAAGCACATTTCTATAACCTGAAAATAAAATATTTTTATTCAAAAAAGTAAACAAAACAGCAATTTTTATTTTAAAAAACGCCTGATAATTATGCACCAACCCAATATTTATTACTGGTCAAGCAAAATTTGCTGGTATTTTTTTTTTGTGATGATTCTAGTGCTGTTATCTACAGCATTGATCAAACTTGAAACACAGGTCACTGTATTGATCAAAAAAAATTCCTACAACAACTAAGACAATGTTGCTAATATTGGATTTCTCTTAAAATTTCTTTAACACCAATAAAGAATTGTCAATAATATAACTTGTGATAGCAAGATAACAGGCAGATGAAGAGATGAAAGTAAAAGTATAAAGGTGAACATTATGATTTCATAAAATTCTTTAGTTTTCCATAAGACATTAGTCGTTAATATTCTTTGTATAGTTCATCAAGAGTTCCTGATAGTGTCACCAAACATTTTGAAATGTATACACAGATCAATGTTGAAAATCAAAGGCAATTATGTTGGGACCGATAATCACTGAATCATTAATAAACATTAATTAAATGCTCAGAAAAATTCTGACATCTGAAATAATCATAAGACAGACAAATCAATATATAAAAGTGTTCAAGATTTAGATAATGGAGCTTTTGAACTGATTGATATTCATTATACATATGTGAGTAATGTCATCCTTCTCTATTGTAAATTTATCTTGAACAATTACATCTTGACATGTTATTCCTTATCACAGTATGCGGGCATTTATATGCATCAATTCTGAAATAGTGCATTAATAACATTTTCCACAGAACCAATGAATTTTCCTAAATCTAAAGCCTTAAATTGATATGCATCATACTTTTCTAATATCCCACATGGTTTGGACACTAAGGCAAAAACATCAATTGTTCTGAGCATTTGAATGGTCAATTGACTCATAACTTTATTATGATTGGTATAAATGCAAGGAGTCTTTGGTTAACAGATGACAACAGCAAAAGTAAAAGAAAAGGAGAAAAAGACCAGTATTTCTATTGTACCTTAATGGAAATTTATTTTTTCAATTTTCTTTATTATCCCTGCTAAATGGAAAATGTGACATTGGAATCCAAATGCACATTCAAATAGATGCCTCCCAAAATCTAAGAAAAGTATTAAGAAACAGGAAAATTTTGCTAGAAACAAAGGAAAGAGTACTGAACTGTTTTGTAATATAAATCCTCCTATGTGGACGTCAATGTTGGACAATCTCCTCGCAGATGGAGACTTGAGGCAGCAGATATGTGGTTCTACAGAACAATGCTGGGAATACCATGGACTGAACATGTAAGCAACGTTTAAGAGAAAATGTAAACAAAAGGATACTTATTTGTAACATCAGTAAGAGATAGTTGAAATTTCTCAGGTTATATAATGTGGTAAGAGGGCTTGGAAAATATTATATAAGCACAGGACTCACTGAAGCAAGAGGGACAGAGGAAAGCAACACTCAACCTACCTAACAAGTCTATGTAAATTGTTGATAGAACAGGGATTAGGAGAGATAGCAAAAGGACAAACTTAACTAAGGACTAAAAAATACTGGAATCTTTGGAGAGACATAATCGTTTACATCCTGAAGGTATATGGCACAATCTATTGAGAAGTCAAATGGAACTGAAATCTGTCAGAGATAATGCTTATGAGTAAAACAATTAGATTCTGATTTTCAACCACAGGAAATGGCAGTATTTCAGCCAAGCAGCTGCTGATTGTAAAAATATCAATCGATGCCAAGGAATTTTTATGCTTGTCTTTTGGTTTTCTTTTTTTAATCTTTTTCTTTTTCTTGTTTGTGCATTTAATAAGACAATATCTGTACACAGCTTCCCCACATATCTCAGGGATATTTACTTGGTGATTTTATGGTTACATTTGTTTAGCATTATCTTTATAGATCTATGTGCATGCATTTCATTTTTTTTTTTTTGTATGTCTGCACACGACTTACTACCCAATAAATCAGGGAATTGAAACAGCATTTGTGAACCAAATGTTGTATAGAGTATTCTTTCTGATTATAATATATCAGAGAAAACTATAAAAGAGGAGAGTAAGAACATGCTCAAATTGCTTGAATTTTGTAGAACACTACGCAGATGAAAACACTCACAAATTCTTGAATGAATATATTATTTTTATGAACACACACACACATACACACATGTAAATGACTAAATAATTCTATAGACTGCAATGGTTATTAGATGAAATTGAAAATTTATCATTGACATTAGTCTATGAAGTCACTAACAAACTTATATATATATATATATATATATATATATATATATATATATATACACACACACTCTCGACTATCCCATCAAATTCGACATATGAGGGTCAAGCAGATCAGTTCCTAGGAAACTGACAGCACAACACCAGCACATGAGATTTGTTTATAGCGGTGAACGTTTTGTGCAGAACCATCCACACTTTTTGAAGGGGCGAATACAGAGACTTGGTACACTACATGCCACAGGGTCCCCAAATGACTCTCCTCAGGTTTTTTGAATTCAGAGTTGTCCTTCTCCGAGACTAGTTGCCATCCAAGGCTATAGAACCCAGTCTATCCTGTTACTTACCCATAGCTGGAGGGAGAAGAAGAGGATTCACACCTTTCCCAAGGGTATTAGCACGTAAGTGAATGTAATGGATTTGACTGGATTTTGAACTTGGCTCTCTGATTCCTCAATCTACTCTGCCGTGCCTTGTGCCGCCTATATATATATATATATATATATATATATATATATATATATATATATATATGAAAATATATAGAAAATATATAGAAATATAGACTTGACATCTGTGAATGTAACTCTATACTGATACAAATTATTAACACCCTACACCCCTTTTTATTTAAACAAACGCTCTAGCCGTTACCATAGAAATTTTGATTTCAATAATGAATATGCTATTAAAACACGTAAATTTCAGAAATAAGTTATTCCAAAAAAATTTTGCTTGAAGATGGAACAGAGCTTACTTTAATTCAATTTAATTCAAATAATTATCTTGAAGTTTTTGGCTCTTGTTTTGAAACATGAGAACTCTTATGTAGTGTGTTAGAATCATATTTTTAAATAAATAATTATATATATATATATATATATATATATATATATATATATATGAAAATATATAGAAAATAGGAAAGAACTGGTTAGGTAAATAATCCAAAGTTCTTTAGTATTTTTGTTATTATTTTAAAAAAATAGTGCTCGATACAAAAGTAGAGCATAAATATAATTATTTATTTAAAAATATGATTCCAACATGCTACATAAGAGGTCTCATGTTTCAAAACAAGAGCCGAAAACTTCACTATAATTAATTGAATTAAATTGAATTAAAGTAAGCTCTGTTTCATCTTCAAGCGAACTCTTATGTAGTGTGTTGGAATCATATTTTTAAATAAATAATTATATATATATATATATATATATATATATATATATATATATATATATAAAATATACTTTTTTAAAATATATATATATATATAATGTACTTTTTTAAGCACTTCACCCCAAGCAAGTTGGGCTTGCCACTAGCATGCAAATGGTTACAGAGGCTGCTCTGATCAACAGTTGTATAATATTGAAGTTCTTGCAGTGCAATGTCATGCATGGAAGGGTGTCCCTACACACACCTCTAGTGGGCAACCCTGAGGCTACATTATGTTGCAGTTTTCACCAGTTCTTTTCTGCCCATGTCACATACAACAAACCTTCTACTATTATTTTAGGCCCTTTTTCTTACCAACATAACTTAACATGACCATAAACAATAAAAAAATCTAAAGCTAAACCAGCTCAAAAAAAAAAAAAATCACCTAAACCCCTTAACATTTCCTTTTCCAACATCTGTGGCATTTGTACCAACTTCTGCAGTGTGGTATCATTCCTCTTCAAAAAGTCTCCTGATATACTGGCTCTCTATGAGATTAACCTTAACTCATCAGTCCCCTCCTCTGATTTCTTGATTCCCAGCTACCTTCATGCATGGCCTACGAGTTGATATCTGTGATCATCTCCCACTGGCTAGGGAACTCACTTTGGAATCTCCAGATCATTCATATATGTGTGTCTGTCTATTTCTCCTCAATTCAGTAAGATATTTCTTCTTTCTCTACCCTTCTTCTCAAGACTGTGGTGTACTCAATAGCATTTCTAATAATATAGACAAGGCCATCTCTCTACATCTGTTTGTGCACATATTCATGTTCATTGATACTCTGTAATTGGCATTGCAGGCATTCAAACTCTTAAATTTTTAATCCCTCATGCAAGTGGTTGACTTTCCTACACATTTCGTCAGTAACTCTGAGAGTATGGCTTCCCTTCTTAATCTCTGTCTTACCTCCATTCTTGACTCTTGTTGCACTATGCAGCTCTGCCCTCTTGGCAACTCTGATCATGGCATAGATTTTATTAACATCTCTTTCAACTCCACCTCCAGCCAAAATCTCCTAGTAACAGAATATCTTTCTGTAATTAACATGCAGACTAGGACTTGTTCCAAGAATGTGTGTGTGTGTGTGTGTGTGTGTGTGTGTGTGTGTGTGTGTGTGTGTGTGACTATAGGATGTATAATAGTATCCAATAGAGATGATGAGACAGAAAGTGGAAAAGTGATGAGCGGAAAAGCTGAAAGTAACAGACACACAGTGAAACATTTAGTCTCATTATATATATATATATATATATATATATATATATATATATATATATATATATATATATATATATTCACTTCCTTGGTTTAATAAGGAGTTTTTATCAGTAAATTTGATAATTTGTAATTTCTCATGTAAGAAGTGAATTAACTGTTAATTGTAGGCATAACCATAACTTTACCTTACAAAATGGTTAAACTTTGAATTGGTTAATACTTTTTCTTATAGTAATAATTAGTAGATGAACTGCAGTGCACCTTATATGACTTACTATTCTATTTGTAAGATTCATTTAGATTTAATATAACTCTGTAATGATATCTAGTTAGTATTATTAACATTTAATATAGATGCTCTTTACTTAATGGTTACATATTAATTTGCCAAAGCAGTTTTGTATTTATGATATGATTTCCTTTTTTAAATGGTTAGGTTTTTTTAAGAATCCTTTTAATTATCAGCTACAAGATTTTATGTAGTAAGCTGACCAAGCATATAACTAGTTAACATGTTAGATTACCTACCTACCTCTTTCTCTTTAACTTGAAAATTGAATGTCATACTTATATATATTTTATGAAATAATGTAAACATTGGTATTTGTCCCAAATGAAATTGTTTAGGATTTATATGCAGACAACTTCATGTCAGGACCTATATAATTTTTATTTATTTTCAGTTAGTTTAAATTTAGCATCATTCACATTTGATTGGTTAATCACAGTAAAACCCAGAAGCCTCCTTTTAACTTTGTTCTTTTTTTGTAAAAAGAGGAAGTATTCTGCTTTTGAAATCAAATTAATCATTCACTCACCAGTAATTTACCATCGCCCGAGGAGACACATTTGTAGTGTTGAAGCACGATTGGTATTGTGTAGCAATTTTTAACATGTTTTTGTTTTAATCTCCTATAATAAATAATATTTAGCTGTACTCTGTATTGAGCCCTCTTTTAAATTAAATGTTATGGACAGTGGAATTATATATATATAAAAAGAAAAAACAGTAAGATATATAATCCGGTGTTCTTATAGATATTTTTATTTTTACAAAATAGTGCTCAATGTAAAATTCACTTGAGGATGAGATAGAACTAATGTCTTTAATTTAATTACAAAATTAAATTCAGAGCTTTTAGCTTCCATTTTTGAAACATGGTTAGAACTATGTAGTGAAAAAAACTATATTTTAAATCAATTAATTTATAATATATATATATATATATACATATATATATATATATATATATATATATATATATATTAAAGAGATGCAGATTTATCAGTGAGTTTATAGACTAATGTCAGTTACAAAATGAGGCCAGGAATATGTACATTGATACATGACAGAAATTTATTTTTACTATATTGGTTGAGATTAGGGAAGGATATTATATATTGTATTTGATTTATCTTGTTATGTAGAGCTAAAACATACACTCCCAAAATAATCTTCCATCCGATAAGTATACTGAGGTCAGATGTTACTTCAGAATCAAGACATTATTACCACAAACCCAGAGTACATTCACAGTATCTCAGTTGATTGACATTTTATAGTGTGGTTTACAATATGATTGCCACAAAGCCAACAGGAAAAAATATCCTCATCTTATGCCAAATTTTGGATGTTCATAACATATTTCCTCTTCTTCACATTTTCAAATATGGTATGGGAAATATATGATATAACCAACTGTTTCCTCCTTATTTTTCCATCTAAAATCTGCTGGGTGTAGTCTTCAAAAGGAACTGTCACTTCTGTACTATCTGTTAACTAACTGATCAGATAATATCAAAGTTCTGGGTAGATACATATGTTTATAAAAGTGCTTCTTCAAAAATAGCAGCTACATTCAACAAAGCATTTGTTTGATGATAACCTGAGGGTCAGGCATGGTTTCAAAGATGAAACATTTCTATCAATAACCTTGGGTGACCCAGTGGTACTTTGCAATATCTGCATATTTTTGGTTCTTCATATCAATGTGAGATTATCAAATTCATGGAGATGTAAACCCTGTCAGATTTAGTTGTTTAAAGTTATATTTCCAGAAACTCCAAATTTAACCAGGTATACTAAATTTGATTTTTTGATATCTCACTTAACAAATAATTTCTCTGTTCAGTAATATATATATATATATATATATATATATATATATATATATATATATAATAGTGAATATACAAAATATCCAATGTCAATAGCATGACTCAAAGTTTCATGCAGTTGCTGCAATTTTCAGGTGCAAATGTTTGCACCTGAAAATTGCAGCAACTGCATGAAACTTTGAGTCATGCTATTGACATTGAATGTTATGTCAAATTTTTTGTGATTGCATGTATCTATTTTATCACACATACACACACACACATATATATATATATATTAAATAGTTCTATTACTTAATAGTGACCACTGTTTTTTCTTACACTATAGAGTATTAATATGTATTTGAATATGATTGTTTACTCATATACCTACATATATATACCCATTCAGTTATATATATATATATATATATATATATGTATGTATACATATATATACCCATTTGGTTATATATATATGTGTGTGTATGACTCTACACCATTCCCAATGTATACTGGGAGGATTTCATCACAAACACTGAAATTCTCAAGAATACCATTGCCCTGAGCAATAAGACAATACTTCAAAAACATAGCAGTCCTGGATAGACCACCTATCATACTTCTAAAACCTAAAAGTTTGTTAAGCTGGCCTCCAATTGGAAGAGAACCATAAAAGAAATACTGAGAAATCTAAAACATTGACTCTTCTTTTGAGGAATAGATAACTACAAATAAGAGATGGTGGCTTCTGACAGGCATTCTTGGCACCACAAAATCTTCCCAGTGAGAGTTCTTATTGAATTCAATTGTAGATTGGAGGAGAGAAGACATTGCTGTAAACTTTTATGCTTTATCTAGTCAAATGTTCCGCACCTAGTTTGAAGAATCCTTTTACATGGATTTTTCCAAATTATGGCAGTCCTCCAGCAAATTTAAAGTCTCCCCAATAATCTCTAGCGATGATGATGATTAATTAAATCTCATATTATATTTTCATGTATACATTTGCTAGTTCATAAAATTTTCTTTTTTTATTAACTTCTGGGAAATTGTAAGAAATGTGTTTAAACAATCATGCAGCCAAATGAGAAAAATAATTCCTGGATATAAAATGCCAACAGCCAAATATAAAAAGTAATGAGAAATCCTGATTCCATTCTTTAGATGAGCTGCATTGAAATCTATAAAGAGTCTATGACATTTGATTTTCTTCTTTGTTGACATTGGGAAAATATCAGTGAAAACTTTTTACCAAAGAACACAAGATGTTTACAAAGAAACTCTTGTTTCATTGACACCTATTAATTCAATGCAAACAGCAATATAGATTAATAAAGTCTTGACTGTTTTGCTGCTATATAAATTACCTGATCAATGATTATCATCTTAAATTTACTACTTAATTCAAATTGGAGCAACTATTGACATGATAAACTTAATTGCTTACAAACATTAGGAGACCTGCTAAGATTGACAAGATTCATATAAAATTTCTTGTGCTTTCAAAACCTCATTGAACTGATGATTTTTTGTGAAATCTAACTTTATTCACAAAATACCCACAGGACTAACTTCACAAAACACCATTTCTTCCCAACTGCCAACTGCTGTTTTTCTGTCAGCTTTTATTGGCATGATGCAACTTACAAAGACCCAGATCTTGACCAGTTGTAGAGAAGCACATACCAAACTGTCCCACTGCTAATGGGAAAAACCCAGATGTAAATGGTGCTGACAAACATGTCTGCATGTGATCCAAGGCCTGTTTTGTATCTGTATTGACACGCATTTGCCACACTCCCTACTGATCTCCTGATCACAGATACAACAGCTTAGAGCAGGTCTCATTCATTGATTGCTTCTCTGAAGTGAGGCTGGTTCATCTTCCTCCCTCTCATACCCATGTCATTCTTCCTCCATGGGATCATCTGACCTTTCCATGCTCACGTGGATTTCATCCTCACTTTTGGACAGCTTCACTATTTGTTGAAGATCGTGAACACAGAGAAGAATGAAAATCCCTGACATGGTAGGGCATTCCATCCACTAAGACTGATTGTGGACTAACAAGTTCATTAATTTGTTCCTTTCCAAAAGTTGTTGTACACTGGTTGTGTGGGGCCTTTACTCACACAGTCTCAATTTGTACATATTGTGGCCCACCTCAGACATTGTTGGAGGCACTGAATCAATCCCTTTAAGCTGAACCTTCTGGAGACTTGATTTGCAGGCACTGTCAGTGGTGAGGTATCATCTTTGTTGGGTACATTGTACCATAGGTGACCTCTTCAACATTACATTTCATCCTGACTGCAATCCCCTTGACACTTCTGTAACACTGCTTCATTATTCCATTTCCTGCTGCATTTGAATTGCAAATGCACATCCCATCCATGGGCAAATGCCCAGAACTCCCTACTTCAGAATGCAGTGTCATTGTCTTTGAGTATCTCACATGATGGTCTCCTCTCACAGAACACACACTCCAGCTGACATATGATACTCAATGAATTTTAGTGGTGTAACAGCCGCCACACAGAAAAATGTGACAGGCCACAATCTGTTAGTGTCAGGTAATGACTGCCATGAATGTTATCCATGTTGATATGGTACCAAATACTGGTCATTGTCAGTCTATTGTTGTTCACTCCACACATGTCTGAATGGCCGATTTTATGATGACCTGTTTTACAGAAGGACCAGCTTTCCTCACAAAATATGTAGTATGCCATACTCGTGGATGTCCACTGTGTTGATGTACTTCCATTATCTGAATGGGACTCATGGTGACGAGGGAAGCAGCACACCATTGCTGCACAGGTTCAGCCCCTTTTCTGGCCATATTGAGCCACCTTTGAGGTATATGGGTCATTTTGTCTGCTAAGATCTGGTTTGATGTGAACAGCAACATGTTGATGGACAACTTATATTCTTGGACCAGTTCCTTCATTGTGCTGAAACATCTTTGCATCAGCATCTCGCTTGCTGCTTAACCTAGCTTTGTCCATGAGGGTGTTAGAAAACCAGTTGTAATCACATAAGGGATCATTTTTTTATTTATTATACATTTAGTGACAACATTTTATTGCCTTAGCAAACTAAATAGGTATATGTTCTGATTTGATCATATGTATGTGTAAAGTTCTATTAAAAATATTGAAGCTTCCATTTCAGAAGTATTTCTTGTTGGTTTGGCAGAATTCTCAGTTTAGGGAATTTGTTTGCATGCTGTTTTATACTCCATGTAACACATTGTTTGCTGGGGTTTAAGAAGTCTCTTGGCATAAAATAAGGGATGTCTTGTCCCAATGGCATCCTGTGGGTTAAGAGAGGTAGAAGAAAGAAAAAAAATTTTTTTTTATTTATTTACTGCTTTATACAACTCCACCTAGTGGTTGTTAGAAGTTCCTTGACAGACATATTGGGTAATCAAAAATAAATTTTGAATACTATAATGAAACAACTACAATTTATTATGTTGGTGCAAAAATAATGACGTAATAATGTCGTTTTTTTACGTTAAAAAATACGTCAAAAAACGACATTGTTACGTCATTATTTTTGCACCAACCTAATAACTTTCATTTTTTTTAATTGTTTTCATTAACTGCATCTCTTTATTATGACTCCTGCAACTTATAGTTTTTTATACTTGATATCACTCCTCTTCTGTGTTGAAAAAAAAGTGCAAGTGATACCAATTTATTTTGACCCTGCCAAATTTCTATCCTTCTACCATTTATTAGATCCTGTTTCTGATGCATGAAGCTCAAGAGAGGACTTGGATTAGCATTAAATGTACAATTCTCAGCAATTACTGTCACAAATTATCCAGCAGCATTTCTCATAAAAATGTTCTAACAACCATGCAAGCAATGTTCTTATTTTTGTTACCCATCTTCTTCTATATACTGTGTCTCTTCAGGACATGGGCAATCCAAGCTCTCCACAACTTCCTATCTTTTGTAGCCCTTAGTAAACTTTGCTTTTTCACCATTTCTCTCATTCCCTATTCTCAAGCCCATTTGTACAAGCTTTCTAGATAGGTTACTCACTGTTTCCTTACAGGTCTTCACTACACCTTGTCAGTGTCGAATTCTTCAAACTGTGTTTCCTCATTATGTGTTCCAGAAATTTCAACTGTTTCTTTCCGATTCTGTCTTTCTTGTTTCCATCTTACTTAAAACTTCCTCATTGCTTACATGTTCTATGATATCTTGTTGTCCATGTTTTCCTGTAAATATCTCTCTTCAATGACTTTTTTTTCAAATTCTCTTTTTAAAAGAAAAATAAATTTTCTATAAGTTGTTTGAACTGCCGAGTTGATGTTTTGTCATTACTCCATTTCAGATAATTCAGTCTTCAGCTTTCTTCACATGTACAATCCCTGTGAAAATGGTTTCTTTTTCCAAGTAGTGTCCACCTGTATTGTCACCTAACAAATAAATTAGCAATAAATATACTTATGAAATGGACTCATTATTAAGTCAGTGTTTACAGTATATCATGTGATACAATTTTCATATCTCATACTCAAAAACCCTTTCCAGTCTTCATCTGTTTTATAATCTTACAGATAAATTTCATCTTGTTATATTAAGAAATCTATACAAACTAAACTCATACAGATTTTTTGTAATCTTACAGATGAATGTGATCAAATGGAAAGAAGTTGTATAAATACTTTGAGAAATAAATTGAGGATTTCAACACAGTGTGAATTTCACTGCTTAAAAAATAAGAAAACTAAAACCCTGTTATAAAAACAGTAACAATGAAGAGTCAGCCAAAATCTTCATTAATAATGGAGATACTTCATTGCAGAATTCTAGATAGTATTTCACAAGCAATAGAATATATTGGCCAAAACCTTGTGATAAAAATAGCAAAAATGAAGATTTTCTCAATACCATATTCCTTCAGAGCATAGACAGACATGACTATCCACAGATTCTTTTTCTTTCTAAACTGTAATTTGCCATGAATTTTTCTTAGAAAAGATAGTGGAGTGGTTCCCATTACCTTTTTCATAGCTTAGAATTTAGAGTTCACAGTTACCACCCAAAATTATAGAACCCAGTCTACTCTGTTTTTTAATACATAGCTAGAGAGGGAATAGACTTGATTAAGTTGTTTTTAACAGCTTATCAACCTTTTGCGGGTTATTTAAAACCAGACAATATTTTAGATTGTAAGAATTTTTAGGAAATAATAATCATATACTGATATGTCCTACTAATTAGCCTGTAGCTGGGGAGAGAAGGAGTGGATTCATACTTTTCACAAGGGTATTTGTATATAAGTGAATATAACAGATATGAGTAGAATTAGAACTCTCTGATTCCCAATTTCATTACACTATCTACACATCCAGGTTTACAGCACCAGGTATTCCCAGGCAGTCACTTGTCTAGGTACTAACCAAGGGTGACATTGCTTAATTTCAGTTATCATATGAGAACCAGTGTTTCAATGTAATATAACCATAAGTTGAGAGAATAGATGGATTCTTGCCTTTCCCTAGAGTGTTTGTGCAAAAGTAAATGCAATTGACCAGTTCTGACTCAGTTTAATAATGTAAATACTTCATTGTAGAAATTTAGATATTATTTCAGTATCCAAAGAATATATTGATAAAAACCTTGTGATAAAAAAGAAGCAACAATGAAGCTACAAATTTAAGGTTTTGCTTAATAATGGAAATGCTTCACTATTTACATTATTCTGACTATTGTCCTCATCTTTGTCACCATATTTATTACGTTTCAGCCGTTGTACACTCCAGCCTTCTTCAAGTGGTTTGAATGTCAACCTGAACCCTTAATTTCACTCACTGGGGTAAACTGTTCTAGTTCCATGTGCCATGTTTAATGGATGTCAGTTATCAGTTATCTCCTCGTAATTCCCCTCTCCAAGTTCTCCACTGCCTTAACCAGTTATTGAACTCACACTCTTTGGAACCTGTCAATGGATCTAACTAATGCCTTTATCCACTGTACCATATGTGGATAAAAGGCAGGAACGTACAATGGCCGAAACATTGTAATAAATATGGCAACAAAAATGAGGACAATAGTCCGAATAATGTAGTGTACATAATACCTCAACTCAGAAATATAGAAAGATTGGAAATGCTTCATCTCAGAACATCAAATAAAACTTATGAAGATACGAGAAGCAATAATATTAAAATCTCTGATAAGTGAATCACTAACCATTGAACTTATTGAAGTGTATAACCTGATAAATAATTATCTTATTTCTTTAATTTTAGACTGTCATTTATAAAGACATATGACAAATCCTTTCTCTGATTGGTCGTTTTCTGTTTCTCCCATGAGAAACAATGCTTAGAAAAAAAGTGAATGAAGTGCAAAAAGCTGTCATGGATGCACTGAGACAAAAGAAACATTTCACATTTATTGGATGACTACCAATGATTACAAACAGAAAATGATAGATTCTTGGTAATGTAGAATCAATCATTGCAATATATCTCATTAATGCTTTATGTCATAAGAAATTAACTTGAATTATTTGAAATATCTTGACAAAATAATTTTTATCTTTTCTCTGTTATTATGTTAAAAATTACTTAATGTCTATGAGTTCAAGTTGAGATTTTTTTTAAAATGCAAAAACATCTTTTAAAATGCCAGTACTTACAAAATAATTATAGCAATAAAAGAATTTTATAAGTATATTCAAGATGGAACTAAAATAGTTCAAGTTAACTCTTAATGGTGAATTGCAGATACAGAGATAATTTATTGATGTTTATTTCAGTTGCCATATCTCTTTGGAATGGTGTGTGATCATGGCTCCCCACAACTTCCTATCCTTTAGAGGAATAGCCAATCTTTGTCTCATTAGTATCCCTCCATTCTGTCATCCATTTACACAAGTCCATTAGTTTGGTTACTCAATCTTTCTCTCTACTCGTCTTCCTTCCACTATGTCTTGTGAGTATCAAGCCATCTTTCCTCATGTGTACCAGAGATTTAAGCTGACTTTTTCTAATTCTAAGAACAAGTCTCCTATTTTGTTTCTATTTTCCTTAAAACTTTCATATTGCTTAAATCTACACTGTGTCACCTGAGTATCTCATGTTATTAAGATTGTATTCACCAATTATAAGTTCATATTCTCTTTGGATTGCTTTGCAGTATTGGTTGAATAAATGTGGAGAGAAGTTACATCTTTGTTTTATGCCATTTTCTATCTTTTGTGAACTGATCAATGCATTATTCATGTAAAGTAAAGGTTCTGGATTATTCTAATATCTTTTCCAAATAAATAAAGTTTCCATGACAGTTCAAATAGTTCTTTCTGTCATACCTTAACAAATGCTTTTGAATAGTTTATGATATATACTTATTAAATAATGAAACTGTTGCATAAAACTATGCTGATACAAATAAGGTTAAAAAGATAAGATTAATTTGTCTTTAAATAATTCTTAAATGTTTGGAATAATAACATTTAATTATTGTACATTTAAAATATTAACTCAGGCTTTCAGGAATACACATTGAATATGGCTGCCACATCTGGTCTAGTGATCCTGCTATGTATTTATATATTCTTGACAAAATACAAAGAAGGATCTTTAATTTTATTAGTCCTGACATGGCATCTTGTCTTTATTCACTTTCCCAATGTCATAATGTGATTTTCTTATAAATATTTTCATGGTAATTGTTCTGATGAGCTCCCCTCTTTTGTACCTAGACTTTATGATGATGGCTCATCTAAGTTGAAAGTTTAGATCAAGAAACAGCATAAAAAATATCCAAATCTTGGACAGTTTTTGTCTTTATTTTCTCCTGAAATTAAAGCATCTACATGAAGCTTAGAATAGCTCATGATAAAACATAATAGACATTCATTGTCTGTTATATTTAACAATATATGTTTGAATATATATATATATATATATATATATATATATATATATATATATAATGAATGTATATCAAGATTTGTAGGCCAATGTAAAAATTTCAAAAAGATTGGATAATAATAATTATAATATATTGTATATTATTAAGCCATTAGAAAAAATAGAATTTCCTAAAATAAAAAGTTCAGCTACATTGAGAAAGAACACTGCTGTATCCAAAAATTTTTATTTCTGTCATTTTTCTCATCATGCTTCTATTTTGTCTAATGGCCTAATAATATACAATTATTATTATTATTATCATCATCATTATTATTAGTAGTAGTAGTAGTATGTGTTTTTGAACTTCTTTCATTGGCTAAATATACCTACATTCTCTATCTCTCCTACATATACTAAACAGTGAAAAGTGAGGTCTATGGTCACATCATGTTGAAACACTATTTCTCTGTATGATCACTGAAGTTAAGTAACATCAAGCCTAGTCAATACCAAGACGCTGTAAATGCTGGATGTGTGGGTGGTGTAATGGGTAATGGCTCAGAATTGTTAATTGGAGAGCTGAATTTTAACTCAAGTTAGGTTCATTAAATTCACTTAAACAAGTGGGAAAGGTATGAATCTACTTCATCCCCCTAGCTAAGGGTTAATTAATAGGACTTGTATCACTAAAGCCAGTATTATTTCCCAAAAAATAAAATAAAATTGTGTACAAAATATTGAGATTTCAGTATGAAATAACCCCTAGCAGTTGATAATTTGCTAAACAAAAACAACCTATAAAATCAGGTCTCAACACTGAGGACTTTATTTCAGCATTGATTGGAAAACTGTTGGAACAAAATGGAAAGTGATCATATTGAAATCAAATACACACATATGAGAGAGAATGATTATTTAATCTTGTACCATAGAGATATATTTAAATAATAACAGAAATTTCAATTAGTAATCATTAAGAAACATTGAAGGATGCTAAGGATATCATAGACTGAGCGTGTGAGCAATGATGAGGTCTTAGAGAGGATGCAAACAAGGAGGAGGCTTATACTTAACATCAGAAAGAGGCAGCTGAAGTTTCTGGGACATATAATGAGAAAGGAGGGCCTGGAGAATCTGATACTCACGCATTGAATAGAGGGAAAGAGAGACAAAGTGGATGAGGGAAGGAACGTATTGAGTGCTGCAAGGGATAGAGGGAGGTGAAGAGCCATGATCACCTACATCCTGAAAGGACATGGCATATAAAAACAAAGAACATCAGGTGACACTGTCAATAATGAACTGTAAATGAATTAACTTATATGACTACTTCATTATTAAATCAATATAATGAGCAATGTTTTGTTATATTATGTTTCTATCCTTATGATTTTTCTAGCAGCATTTCTTCTCAAATAAACTATATCAAAGTATAAACTAAACTTAAACATCTGTAAAAACTTAACAGTCACTGAAACAGTATTTTTTCTTTTATGAGTATTTTTCTTTTATTTTACTTTCAAAAGGGAAAAACAATCACAGCTGTCTCCTATAATGTTTGCATTAATTTATAAATAAAAAATTATGTTCTAATAAAACCCGACATCCCCAAAAGAAGTTACTTTCAGTATTTTCACAAATATTTTGTATTATAAGCTAAACATCACACTATATAGGGGACTGCAAAAGTAGATATACAGTAAGTATTATACCAGTATTGATATATTTGCATTATTAATACAGTACATTTTGTGCATTTGTTTTGTTCTTCATTATTGTATATCTACTTAGCATACACCTGTATATTATCCATATTTTATAAAATACCAGTTCTTATATGATCACCAAAGTTATGCAACATCAAGCCTTGTCAGTACCTAGAGAGTGACTGCTTGAGAAATACCAGGGGCTGTAAGCTTGGATATGTGGGTAGTGTAATGGATAACATCCGAGAATTGGAATTTGGAGAGCTGAGTCTTAGTTCCAGTTTGGTCCATAATATTCATTCATATGCAAATGTCTTTGAGAAAGTTAAGAATCCACCCCTAACTACAGGTTAATTTTTGGGACTTGTGTCAGTAAATCATTATTATTCTCAAATGATTTTTAGCATCTAAAAAATTTCTGGCTTTATGGCTTATCAACCCATTTCACTAACCTGAAATAGGTTGATAAGCCATAAAAAAACAATCAATGTACATATGTTGATAATATACATATCTCATTGGGATCCATCAAAGTATATACATGCTAACATTATTTTCATATACAAGACATAAACCAAGTAAAGTGTATTTGGTGAACATAGCATAACAAAATCATTTTTTAAACAGTGTATATTTATGTCTACCATAAATTGTTTACATTTGGAATATGAAAATGAAATGGTTGACAGAACAAGGTTTAGTAGAGATAGTAAAAAGACATAATTTAGAGAAAGCGAGAAAAGACAGGATAGCTATGATTATCAACATCCTGAAGGGATGTGGCACATAGAAAAAGAAAAAGATATGTTCGGATACAAAAACGTTAGCAGATATAAGATGTGTATTTCATTAAAAAGCTAATTCAAACCTTGTTTGGTTGTGTAAGTCTTCAATGATTGAGAAGTGTAAAGTATATAAATATATTTGTAAAAATGCTTGATTCCACTGGTGAAGTTGAATTAAAAAGAATAAATGTTGCAGCTTGCACATGTCTCATGAACTTGGTTCAATCAAGTTCATTTTTTTTTTTTTTGGTTTGAGTTTATAAAGTATACACTGTAGCTTAGTCACTGTTTCATTTATTTCTCAAGAGTGATCAAGGATGGCAAAAGCTTTCTGAAATATATGTGTTTTAACAATAAATTATCAATATAAATATATGTTTAAAATTGTATCAGTATCAGTTAATATTAATTTTATAAATAATAATAATAATAATAATTTTATAAATAATAATAATAATTTTTATAATAATAATAATAATAATTTTTTTATAAATAATAATAATAATAATAATAATAATAATAATAATTTTATAAATAATAATAAGTATATAATTGAGATTTATTTTAAGCTTACTATAGCCACCCAAATCTAAAAGGACAGAAAAAAGACTGTATTGTCCTCATCTTCCAAAAAAACAGAGTCTGCCTACCTTGAAAATAAGCATCTGAAATATTGCTTTTAACTGGGCTTGAAGATTAAACACTTATACTGATGAGAAATATACAATTATCTAATCCATCAAGCAGCCCAATGAAACAGTCTGTTCTTACAAATATTCACACTTTGTAGTTTATAAATAACATGTATTTAAGCTCTAGAAATTGGAGAGAACAGGTTAATAACCACTTAACAGTGAGCCTTCAGGCCAAGTAGAAGTTTCTTCATATCTTATCTATATCATGTTTCTCCATTCTGTGAAATGCTATCGCAACCTGAATTCAACCTGTAACATGTACAATGACGAAGAGTTAATTCCAGTTAAAAAAAATGTGTCACTTAATCTAAATATTCTTTACATGTTCTTCACAACCACAGAGATCTTTAAGCTAAATCATCAGTTTTCTAATATAAAATATTATGTGATTTTATATATTTATTATTCATGTATGATACATATTTGGGCAATCACGTCTCTTTTGATTCATAACTGACTAGGCTGAGGATTTTTTGGCATTATGTTGTCATTTATTTCTGTGGTAGACCAAGGATAGAGGATACAGCCAGTTTATCCTCCTATTCAGCCCATAGCTGGGGTGGGGTGGAAGAAATGGATTTGTAAGTGAATGTCATTGAATTGCCAGTCACACAGACTGATTTCCCTTTTTTTGTCATGTATTATTCTATTGTTATGCTCTATTAATGACAAAAGGTAAACAAACTTCTTTTTACCATAATAACAGAATATCTCATTAGTCAGTAGAAGACATCCAGCTGTTGATTCATGTCAGAATTTCTTGGATATAGAGTTATGATTATTTACATGTGGACTATTATCTTTATCTTTATTGTTGTTATCCCAACATTTCGGCTGTTGTACCATCCAGGCTTTATTAGGTGATTGTTGATCTGGGTAAATTCCATTGAATTTAAAACTAAACCCTTTTATTTAATTTATGGACGTAGATTGTTCTCGTTTCACTGTTCGTGTCCTGGGATTATCTCATTTAGCTCTTATTTACTACTGCTCAGTTATTGTTTGCTCAGCTTCCACTGAGTTCAAGTTCAGACTGCCTGGCCCAAAGATTGAACTCACAGTTAACATGTCACCAAATTCACTGACATTATTGGATTAAAGCATTGATTCATTTTCTAATTGTTCATGTTATTTCTTTTTTTTTTTTAAAGAATTTTGGAACAAATATACTAAATATATATTTTAAATAATGAATAATATTTTAAATATATATTTTAAATAATGAAAAACATACCAAATGTCATAATGTAACATCATGTGAAGATGCAACAATTTGATATTTGAAAATATTATATATATATATATATATATATATATATATATATATATATATATATATATATATATATATATATAACCAGGTCATCTGACTCTTATGCATCTGATGATCAGTTTCATGGCCTAACACTTTTAGTGTCATAGATGCTTGTCAAATCAAGATCCCAAAAACATGACACTTACACTATATGTGACTGTCTGTGGGCTATTGAGCACATAGCCAAAATATTAACAATAAGTTGCTATAACTGGAATCGTATTTAAATCAAATAATTGTTTATGTTTTGTACATACACACACACTCACACACATGTGTCTGTGTGTGTATATTATATATATATATATATATATATATATATATATGTGTGTGTGTGTGTGTATATGTATGTGTGTGTGTGTGTATATATATATATATATATATATATATATATATATATATATATATATATATATATATATTCATTTGCATGGATATTAGTTTGTGACCCTGTTATCTTTATCACTGATATTGAGCACTTTTCACTAAGTACTTTGCATATAAAATATATGTAAAAAATATATCTATTCTTATATATATATATATTGATCATTTGAAATGTGAAACCAACAGTCACAAGTCATTTTCAATTTCTATATTCATATTGTGTATATCTACAAATGTTCAGTCTAGCACTGTTTCTCAATAAAAATAGAACATGCCAAACAATGTATTTATTTACAAGCACCATATAATGTACACTTTTCTGAAAAATACTCCTTCAAAAACCATGAAAAATGCCAGAATAGTCGGATAATTGTTACTAATAAAAACTTTTATTATCCATCCCGAGAGATGATGATAGATTTCTTTAAAAAGGTGTGTGTTAATACGGTGGCAAGGTGAGGTTCACAGCAAGGAGAAACACTATGTGTTTGAGTGGATTTTTTTTTATGAGTAAGGAGTTGCACAAGCCTAGACTCACCCTCTTGAGATCCCTTCCATAAGCCAGTGGCGAGGCAACAATCCTAGACAGCTGTTGATGGATTATTTGCATTGGATGGACAGAATATGCTTCACCATAAAATACAAAATTTACCCTTTTCATGCATCATGACACTTGGCTTGAATGTAGAATTTTTCTTTTCCTTGACTGGCTGTTATCCATTAATATGCACAGGCTTGGCATGCCTCTAAGACTCAGAGTTGCTAGTACTGAGAAATGTAAGAAAGGAAGAAATTTTAATTGTGTAAAAGCAGATGAAACATGAAATAAACACTTTATTCAAATTAAATATAAACTAAATTTTTAATTCACTCTTTCATTGGATGCCCTCCGAATATGGATGCCCAGAGCTGTCATACCCTCTGACCACCTTCTGCACACTATTGCAGCCACCTGAAGTTAAAATGTCCAGTCTGTCTTGTTTAAGTTAGAACTGAGTGTAGAAGAATTCATGCCTTTTCTAAGTATTATTACTAAGTGAATATAACAGACTTGGTCAAAATTTGAACTTTGCGCATTGATTTTACTCATATGCAAGTTTGGATTAGAATCTGACAATGATAAATATATAAAACAATTTTGAAAAGTTCTATTTTGACATGTTTCCCAAATGGCTGTAATTCATTGGAGAACATGTCAAAATATAAATTTATTAGATTGTTTTATATATGCTTGAATTTTTAGACTACAATTTTACATGAAGGAAGCTGAAATTTAACATGGAGATACAAAGTACAGTGCCACTTGAATGTTTTTGAAACATCTACCCAGACATGGTTATTGCTATTGTGAAAAAAAATAAAATAAGCCTATTATATGTGCATCCAAACATCAATTTGTAAAGAAGACTTTCCAAATAATCAACCCAAATAAAATAAGCCTATTATATGTGCATCCAAACATCAATTTGTAAAGAAGACTTTCCAAGTAACCCAAATAAAATAAGCCTATTATATGTGCATCCAAACATCTTTTTGTAAAGAAGACTTTCCAAATAATCAACCCAAATAAAATAAGCCTATTATATGTGCATCCAAACATCAATTTGTAAAGAAGACTTTCCAAATAATCAACCCAAATAAAAAAAATTGTTAGTTGGTTGGTTTTAGTTAGGGACATATCAACTTCTGAGGGTTATTTATTACTGAGATCTAAATATTTTGTATGCAGTTTTTTTAGATAATAATATTTTTAGTGGTATAATTCTTACTATTTAATCAATAGTTGGGTCGAGAAAATGTGGAGTCATACCTTTCCCAAGGGTATTTGCATGTAAGGGAATATAATGAACCCAACTGGAAATGGAACTCAGCTATCTGATGAAGAATTCTAAACCATTATCCATTACACCAGCTGCACATTGAAGCATACAGCACCTAGTATTTCCAAGCAGTCACCCGGCTCAGCATTGCTTAACTTTGGTGACCAGAGATGGATATGCAATGTGATTAGTCATCTCATTTACAGTCACTTTCTGACAGATGTGCCATCACTTCCCTTTGTCTTTTCTATAAATATTTTCACGGTAACTGCTCCAATGAGCTACTTTCGCTGGTTCCCAAACTGCATGAATTTACGTATGCTACTAGGTTGGCATCTCAGTCCCACCTTTTGACTGTTAAAACTCTTAAATGTGGCCATTTCTTTTACTCCAATAGCTTCATGTCTTGCACTTCCCGTCTGTGGAACACCCTTCCTCTCACTTGCTTTCCTGATAGCTACAATCTTCAATTATTCAAATGCAATGTCAATCGACATCTTCAGATGACTTTATCTACGTACCATTCTTCTCTTCATCCTTTCCTCTATCATGCCTCTTTACTCTTGCTCCCATTCTCTGTAAACCCATGCGTTCTAGTGGCACTCTCGCCTTGCTTAGGGTGAAATACTTTTAAAAAAAATAAAGGAACAAGTGTTTCAACATGATGTGACTATAAGACTACAAATAAAAATGTATCTATTTTAATAAGTATGTAGTCAAATGTTAACTGTTTTGTTTGTTTCTTTTTTTTTCAAATTTTGTCTAATAATAATTTTAAATAATGATGTTCAAATTTTCAATGTAATGTTGCTGCAAAAGAATAATTTAAATGTCTTAATTGATATTATCACAAAGTATAGTAAGATTCAAAGAAGTTATTTTCTCTTTCTAAATGATATACTAAACCAAATTTCATTGTACTATATAACAAGGCCTAGGAGACATAAAACAAAGACAAAAATTACTAAGTTTCAAAAGACAGGAAATTGTGGGTAGCCATGATTGCCAACATCCTGAAGGGACATGGCACATAGAAGAAGTTATTAAAAATGCTATACCCTTCAAGTAACACATTCAGATAGAGCCAAGTATTTTTCTGTGAAAATATTTTTATATATTTTATGCTTATTTTGTATGTCCACACACCAAGTATAAATGAAGGACAAGCTGACAGTCTGTATGATAGTAAAAGTAATCATTAAGAAATGTTCATGCCTCTAGTGTATTTGTCAGAGTTAGCTCCCCCATAATTCCCTAATTGTCACTAGGGGTCATTCTCCCTATACTATAAATACTGGGTGAATTCTCACCTCATTCTCTTTTTCATTTCTTCATTTCAGCGACTACAATGTAAGTTCTCTTAGAAGATCAGCGTGTTCCCATTTGTGGGAGATGCCATGAACATTATACACACATACACGTATGTACGAACATTCACCAAAGAACAGACACAAATGTTCACACACACACACACACACAAATGTAATTGTCTATGTCTATTGTAAATTGTGTTGTTTAATACATATATTTGTTTATATATATATATATATCGGTCTTCTTTACATCTTCAGTTGGACTTAATTCAAGTCCGGCCATTTTCTTGTAGTTGGACCTTTTAATATTCTACCAGGAGTTACACACATGTTTCTAATAGAACAGTATGCAAACACACACAGTCCTCTATATATTTCTTGTACAAAAACTGTCTTCATGAGAAGAAACTAGACTAAAAAAAGAAATAATTTTTGGAAAGCCTTTGAACAATTGCTTAACTAGAAAAATTTTGAATTTACATTTTATCTGCTTTCTACTTTTCCTGAAACTCATATGATACATTGTTTATATAAATATAAGTAAAGAATGCTGAACTGTTAGATAACATCTGTCCTCCTATATGGCAGTAAATGCTGGAGAATCACCTCACAGATGAAGAAGAAACAGAAATGAGTTTCTACAAAAGGATACTGATAATACCCTGGACTGAATATGTGAGCAATGATGAAGTTTTAGAGAAAATGGAAACAAAACAGCACACTTATACTTAACATCAGAAAAAGAGTTGAAATTTCTATGGCACATAATGAGGAAAAGGGGCTTGGAAAATGTTGTAACTTAGGGAAAGGTTACTGAATAAGAATAACCAAAATGAAGGTTGGAAATAGAATGATAACATTTATAACAGGAACAACATACAAGATTCGCCAGCAGGTGTGTAGTAAGTAATCAACTGCTAGTAGGGAAGAAAAATTGAATCAAGGTGAATTGCAAGTGAAACTATGGCGAACATGAGACAGAACCTGGGACTTGCCTTGTCCCCGCCAAAAAAGAGCCCGTATTTGTTTAGCATGTAAAGCTACTGCAGTTGAAATAAGGGAGAAAAAAGCACTTACCGCTCTGCCGTAATCCGTCCTCGGCCAGATATCATAAAAGAATGAGGGGGGACTTGCATTGCATTTTTATGCAATAAAGATGCAATGCATTATGGGACATGACGCAATGAATTGTGGGATCACAGGAAGATGCAAAGGATTATGGGTATATGGACAAATATAAAAGCAACTACTTTTTCCCAGTGCGGGGAGTTCTTTGAGTGATGTTCACAGTTGGCGGCAAGAACAGTCTGTTAGTGTGATTTTGAGACAGAACTCAAGAAGGAATGACTCAAGGTTGAAATACCTGCTGGGAGAGCTTGAATTTACTCGCCGGTTGCTGTTTTCTTTATTTGCCACAGAAACCCACAGTGAATCAACATACAGTATATTCCACTGTATTTATAGGAATTGGCACATCTCCATTATAGTCCATAGTTATGGCATAACAGAAAATTTGATAGTCACAGGTATTATTAAAGGCCAGAGAAAGACAGGAAAACCGTGCGTAACCTATCCATTGAGCTTGTGTAAATGGATGGTAGGGATATGGCACATAGAATAATAATAATATTAATAATAAAAATATAATGGAATTATGCTTTTAGTCCAACAAATACTCTATGATAAATTTATATCTTTATGAATGTACGTTTGTCTGGATTTGTAAATTTATGTTTTGATTTTAATATTTATTTTTATCCTATACTCATGCTTATGTCCATGAAAATCTTTATCATGGTAAATTAGAACTATTTTACAAATTGTTGAAATTAAACAATTCTGATTAAATTACTGTTATATACCATACCTATCTATGAACACTAATTAGTATGTCCCAATCCTCATAAATATGTTGGACACTATTGTAAGTGGGGGTAATATGCTTTCTAAGTAGTCCATCACTAGCTGTGGTTTACCTATTTTGTTGATGTTATAAAGATTACCATTTCCTTTCCAACCTCTGTTTTGGTTATTTCTCATTCAGGAACCCTTTCTAGGTTACAACAGAAACAAAGATGTTCCTGAATTTTTCTTGATGGGATCAGTTCCCTTAACAAATATCTTAAAAATATATCTCCTCACGTTCATGATAACAAACAGAAAAGAGAATAAGTGCTATTTTTTATACATGTGTTCTCTTAATTCAATACCCAAGAACCACTCAAGGTATTTGGCAAAGTAAATCTGTTTCTGCCTAGGCAATTACAATAGTTTAAAGCTTCTAAAACTATTTTTAACCTTGATATGAGCTATTCAAAGTTTACCTGTAAAACTTTTATAAGCATTAATTTTATTTTGTCTGAATTATTAGTCACTTTGTTCTAATTTGGCTACAGCTTTGAGAAATGGACACATCAATAAATTTGCCATGGTCATAAATGCCTGTCCAACAGATAAATACTTTAAAGGTGTTAATTGATTATGGAAGAGCTGACTATCCTATTTTGCCAAACCTATTTAATTAGACAGTTTCTTTAATATAAATTAAAAATTTATTTATGCTTGTTTCTCATTCTTAGTCTACTGTTGCTTTATGATCAGACAAGATAAAACTGAATTGATAAAAAAGTAATTTCACTGAAAAACAGCAGCTACAGTATTTTAATGCTCAAAAATTATACCTTTTATTACCCTCCAAGAAGTGTCAAAAAAATATCTCTTGAGTTTCATATATTAAATATAGATATCTGGCAAGCTAATCGTTACCATCTAGAGCAGCTGGAGAGGAGGTTCAGAGTTGGGTTTATTTTGTTTTACGGCATATCAACCTTAATGGGTTAATTAATACAGACAAGATTTTTAGATTTGTTTGCTTGTTTAGCGGCATATCAACACTTTATGGGTCATTTAATGCTGAAATTTAATTGTGTTGAGAGCATTAGTAATTTCTTTTACTAAAATGCATTGCTGGTAATATATTTTCTCAAAAATGTATTGCTGGTATTTTTACTATAAAAATCTATTTTTATACTTTCATAGTGTTTTGACCCCAATTTGGGGGTTAACTATTTGCCCATAGCTGGGACCCTAACAGGTGCTATCTCCCTGAGTCTCACCCCACATTTTACCAGAACTGAGAGCTAAGCAGAAAACTAAATTTGTCCTCTTGGCCTCAATCTATGAATCATACAAACTTATGGAAAGTATTATCATCATCATTTTTCAAAATAAATATCTAATCTTTTTATTGGTTATTCCATTAACATCTTTATTACTGTATACTCTTTTAACTCCCTAAGCAATGTTTATTGTTTAAAAATAAAAGATTAGAATTTTACTAAGACCAAAACATATAAAAGTAGATTTATGTTTCTTTATTCTTGAGAAATGACAACAAAGATGTTAAAAATTATTTATTTATTAGATTGCTTATTTACAAGAATAATTTTATATTTACAAGATTATAAAAATATGTGAACCATCTATAATGAAATATTTATTATTACCAATTTATAAAGAAATAAATATGAAAATATTTTTTTATTCATTAATTTATAAAAAGGTCTGTTAACAAGAAAATATTATAATCTTATAAATATAAAATTATTCTTATAAATAAGCAATCAAATAAATAGTGATTAATATATTTGTTGTCAGTTCTCAAGAATAAAGAAAATGCTTGCCAGGGAGAATATAAAGCTAAAAAAGAAGAAAAGATATGACTTTTTTTTTACTGATTCTATTTTGATCACTCAGAATATGGTTTCTTTTACTTTTCAATATTAGGTAACAAGTTAAGAAAATAGATACAAAATGTTTATTGAGAATTGTTTGTATTCAACAGTATACAATATGCTCCTTAAAATCTATCCAACTGTATCTGCAAAAATGTTCCTCTACAACAATATTTGATGCTTGTATTCAACTAAATACAACATGCTCCTCAAAATCTATCCAATTGTATCTGCAAAAATGTCTCTATGACAATATTTAATGTTTACTCCTTTTTAAAAGATTATGATATGATTTCATTCTTTTAAATTTTTTTTTGGATAATGAATTATATTCAAAAGAGAAAAAAACTTATTTAATTTCATTGCATCATTCACAATAAATATTTACTTAGTTTGACTTTTTCTGGGACAAGAACAACATAAAACATCCAGCAAGCAGTTAACTAAATGTATTTAGTAATAACTAGCAGCATGGCCTGGTGTTGCCCGTGCTTGATTCAAAAATCGTACAACTCATACAGCAATCGCTATCACTTGACTTAAAATATTTTTGCTCTTCCTTGCCTTTAAAGAAGTTCCCTTTTCCATGCTGATGTTGCTACATGCCTTACTTCTTGCCTATCACACATCGCAAATTTTTTCTAAGCTCTATACTAAACATTAAATCTGTTACAAAAATATAACTAAACAAAATGAACACAAAACGATCAGCTTTAAAAAAGGACTTGGTTATGCAAATGTGCTGCTTTGGATCATAATTGAACAATCAAGAATGTGAGACTCACCTTCACAGGGAGGTTTCCAACTAGCATCCAGTTGGCTGATAAAAATAAACAGGGTTGTAACTCAATACATTTCCCTCTCTTGAATAGTCACAGTATGCTGGATATTTATTGAGCACAATATCCACACTGGAATCATTAGCCAGTCAGAACTTACAGAATAGGCTGGCCTGTGTAACAGAATGGAATCTCCCAGGCTGTTATATAAACCACCTACCAATTTTCCCAGCAGATTAGCTTAATCTGACAGACTCAACTTCTATTATAGTCGAGTACTGTCTGTTGGTATTACCAAATTCTACAATAACATATCTATTGGTGGGTGCAGGGGAAATACATTAATACAATGATTAATGAGAAGGAGAAATACATGCTTCTTTAAATTTTAAGGAGGTGCATTAGATTAATGGATAGCAGCTTGGATTGAGATCTATTTCATTTGTTACTTATGTGCTAATACCCTTGAGAAAGGTATGAATCCTCTTGTCCCCCCCAGCTATGAGACTGGGTTCTACAACATTGGATGGCAGCTGATCTATTGCAGAAAGAAATGGCAACCGACTGCAGAAAAAAAAAACATATATATTGAAAGATACATGATTGCCTAAGCATGTATTATGCATGGCACATAACTGACTACTGCTTTAAAAAAAAAGTTAAATTTAGTAAATACTTGATTAACTTGTCTAGGAGTAGTCAGTAAAATTTGTCTAGTATTCTATTGTTACAATATTTCAATCCTTAATTAGTGCTCTATTCTAGTAGACTTTTGCCAATTTAATTCAAATGCAGTAAATAACTCTAAAAAAGAAAGATATCGAGATACAATTATTCTATATATCCTGTTAGTAACTGAATAACAAAACATAAAATAACTCCTAAGTGATATGTTTCGAGACTAAGAAATACTTCTTCAGACAAATAATTGGTGTATTAATGGGACTAGTTTTATATCTGTAATAGTGGATATGTTGGAGTAGTTAAATTAAATGCCCCATTGTTATATGTATTTGTAGTAGTAGTTGATAGAGGAATCCTTTTTACTAATAAACGTACAGCAATAACATAATAATACTCAAGACACATGTTGACATTAATAACAAGGATATGTATTTTTCTTTTTCATGGTGTAAATTACAGATATTGGTATGGCGTGTATTAAAATGTTCTCAGTATTACTGTTTCTTTTGTTTCTTTAAAAGTTTGTGCTTACTTGTTTTGTTTTTTTTTTTTGCTTGTTCTGAGAATTTTGTTGGTGAGGATAATGTTTGAGAGTTTTTGATTATCTGGAGAGATGAGGATACATATATGTTGGGCCTTTTTACTACTGCTACTGTCACTTTATTGACTGCCCTTGATCATGGTGGAAGTGTTGTTTTTATAATAAGATTTTAGAATGATAAAATATCTTTCTCATCTTTCATCACTGATGGCAAGAACTTGTATCAGTAAATCATTATTATCCCAAAAAAATATTTTATGGCTTTAAATAACCAGCAACAGGTTGATAATCCTTAAAAAACAAATCAGTCACTCAAAACGGTTATAATATTTTACTAGATAAATTTGCTAACCATTGTTCCATGGCAAGGTTTCTTTAAATTACTGATATTTTCTGAGCTTGACAAGACACAAGGTCACAAGTAATGATCACCTAATGAGAAATCATTCCAGTCATATTAGTCAGCATGACAAGTTACTAATCCTTACTTTATGATAAGGTGTCCAAATAAACAGTATTTATGGAACAGATATTGTTTCTCATGAAGAAATCTCAGATGAGTACAGATTTGATGGAATTTTTATAGGTTGACAAATTTTGACAACCTTGTTAACTTTGTAAATTACGAAGCACTTAAAGTTAACATGAAAAAATATTCAACTATGTTTTCTTGCCTGTCACTAGCTGAGACATGGGACATGGTTGAAATATCAAATTGATCAGTGTAATCCTTGTTCTAAAATACCGTTCTATATTCAAATTAGTTAGAGCAGACAAAAGAGCAACATTCATAGAGAACTTTTTTCATCTGCCTTTTCCATGCAAAGAAAGACTAATCAAGATTGATTTCATTTTCATGAAATGAGGTTTCTTTGACGTTCATGATTTTATTACAATCATCTATCCACATCCTGATGTACATACCCTGGTGGTAGGGGTTCTTTTATTATTCTGACAGTGAGCCAACCAAATGACAAAGCTACTTGTTATATTCTTGAAACAAAATATTTTCAGTGTCCATTGGTTATCAGATATCCTTATTTCAACAGCATTTCTTTCTTAATATATCTTAAGCAGGCATTCTGATCTTTTTCTAACAAAATAGAATTGGCCCTTGTCAAAATTAACAATGGAAGCAGCAATATTTTTGCTGTTGCTGCTTAGGCAAGTTACACGTTAGTAGTAATACCCTACATGCAAGCTGCTAGTGGCCCGCTGGCAGGCCACCAATAGCAATACCAGTGGTCCTCTGGTAGCAGCCAGCAGTGGGTCACTGGTAGCCTCTAGTGGTCCACCAGTGATATCATTGCTAAGACAAACACGCTGGGTGTCTGGCAGATTGATGGCTTGCATGTAGGGTATTAGCTTGTCAGGAAACATTTTACATTCATTGACTGCAGCCAATGTTACTTTCAGTTTAAACTTATATAATATTTCTATTAATTCAATTTTTCTGGAAAATAGTTTTATCACTTATAATAACTGTTATTGCTCTTTTCAACATAGATGGGGTTTCATTCAGAAGAATATCTGTATTTATATTAGCCTTACAGACTCCTCTATGGAGTTCAACATCCTAACTTAGCCATACCAATGTTACTAACCCCAGTACCACCAAAATGTTGGAATATTTCTGCCTGTAGCAGATTACAGAATCATTTAACTTCTTTGTATTTTTAGATTTTAGTCATTGGCTAGTATATTTGTGTCAGTGGCCAGGATTTTTTTTTTTTTTTTTTATTAGACCTCATTTCTAGATAAGTTGTCAGCCCAAGATAAAGTGCTAATATTTGCCCTTTAGGTGAGAACTGTTTGGAAGATGTGCTAGCACACCATCTTCTAAACGGTTTCCTCTACCTAATTCCACTTGCAAGGTTTTGGTATACTTTTTATGTTCTTTCCAATTGTGCTATATACTGGGAATATCTTCTCCAGTTGATATTATAAAGGAATCACATCTTTGACTATTCAACCATAGTAAGATTCAAATCTGGTTCTGATGATTGGTAATGTTAATGCTCTAGACATTCAGCTATACCAGTTTTAAATTCAGAGTTGTTTTTCTCTGGTAACTCTAGTCTTAGTTACCAATCAAAGCTATAAATACTAGGATCCCCTGCTATTAACCTCTAGCTTAGGGAAAAACAAATGGTTTCCTATTTTTCCAAGGATATTTGTCTGAAAGTTGTTGTTGACTGTTATTTGAACATACCAATCTATATACCTGCAGGAAAATGTTTTACTGAAATGTGTATTTTCCCATTTTTCTTTCCCAGTATATTATTATGGCATGCAAGTGATAAGAATTTTTAAGATATCTAGTTATAAGTCAGAGTACTGGTAGACAAGGATTGAGTGTTTACCTAAATGTATTAATATGAAGTTAATATTCAAAATCTTATTCAGAATTTGAAATTATTCCACCATAACACTAATAATTACACTTTTTTTTTTGTTTTTTTTAAGCATTACGCCCCGAGCAAGGCAGGAAGCCACTAGGATGCAGGGGGTTGCAGAAGATTTGGAGCGAGAGCAGATAGGCATGATAGAAGAAAGGATGAGGAGAGGGATAGTGGATAGATCAAGGTAACTGGAGATGTCGATTGACATTACATTTGAATAGTTGGAGATTATAGCTACCAGGGAACCAGTAATAGGGAAGGGTGTTCCACAGGCGAGAAGTGTGAGTTATGAAGCGTAGAAGAGATGGCTACATTTAATAGTTTCTACAGTGAAAGGGTGAGAGCGGGATGCCAGCCTCATAGGGCGCTTGAATTCATGAAGTCTGGGAACAAGTGAAAGCAGCTCATCAGAGCAATAACTATGAAAGTACTTGTAAAAAAGACAGAGAGAGACGATGGCATGTCTATGAGAGAGCAACTGTAGATGAGATGACAGATCAGGGCCAATTATATTACATATCCGCCTCTCGATCTTGTCAAGAACTCTGAGGTAAACAGAAGGTGCACCAGACCATATATGGCAACAATACTCCATGCAAGGGTGAATGGTTGATTTGTATATTTGAAGTATCGATTCCAGGGAGAAAAAGAGAGCCAACTTTCCTCGCGGTGGATGAAGCAATTGACTCAATGTATTTGTTCCATCACTGGTCAGCAGTCAACGTGAGACCGAGCAGACGCAGCGAGTTGTTCTCAAGAAGTTGAATATCAGACATTCTAATGGGGGTCAGGGAAGGATCTCTATCATGATTAATAGAGAGTAGTTTAGTTTTTGAGGTGTTAAAGTTGACCAGCCAATTCTTGCCCCAATTAACAACCAATTGGAGGTCCATTTCAAGACGAGTGGCCAGGTTAGTTTTGTCAGCGATACTAGATTTGTTTTTGAGACAGGAATAAATTGTAGTGTCGTTTGTGTAGATGCCAACTTGGGAATCTATGGTGTCAGGAAGGTCATTGCTGAAAATAAGGAATAGAGTGTGGCCAGGGATGGAGCCTTGGGGAACACCTGCATTCATGGGATAGGAATTGGAGGAGAATCCGTTGAGAATGTCCTTCAATTCATGATTTGACAGGAATGATTGTATTAGTTCAAACAATCGACCTGTAATACCATAACCCTGGAGCTTGCGAAGAAGTTGGCATGCCAAACCCTATCAAATGAGATGTCTAGGGCCACGGCACAAGCCTCACTGTTATTTTGAAGGGCTTGGTAGATGGTTTCAGTGTTGGCCATAAGCACATCAGCTGTAGATCGGGTTTAGCGGAAACCATATTGCTTGTCATGTGAGGTAAGGTGGTTAACCAATTCAGCATTGATTAAGGCTTCGAAGACTTTGCCAAAGAGGGGTAGGAGACTAATAGGATGGTAATTAGAGGGGTCATAGGGATCTCCAGAGTTCTTAAAGACAGGAACAATGGATAAGGACTTTCAGCAGTCAGGAAAACAGGATTCCTTCAGGCAGTAATTATATAGTTTAGAGAGGGTGGGCGCTAGCTCAGGTGCGCATTTCTTCAAGACAATTGCTGGTATGCCATCTCCACCACTAGCCTTGTGGGGGTCTAAATTGGAGATAATACCCAATACCAATGACGGGGTTATGTGTAACCCACTCAATAGAGCCTCATTTCTTAGAGGGAAGTCTGGTATGGGTACACTGGAGGAGTCGAGTGTTGAATTTCGGAGCAAAGCATTCAGCCTTGTCAGTAGAGGAGGTCAGGACCTCGAACTGGTTGAACAAAGGAGGTATGGAGGGTTTTCTATTGTTCAGGATGCTCTTGCAGAGCCGCTAATAATCTTTGGAGCCAAATTTGTGAAATGCAATATGCTCCTTCATCCGAGCAGCAAATATTGACTTAGCTTCGTTGAGGACACACTTACACTCATTACGAGCGGAGGCAAAGAAACGTCTATTGCAGTCTGACATGTCACTACAAAATAGGTGAAAGAAGTGGTTCCTATGGGCAATGGTGGCTGAGCAAGCAGCGGAGAACCAAGAGGAGGAGTGCAACTTGACCATAAATTTCCTTGAGGAGATGAAAGCGTCAATTCCAGCTTTAACCCAGGATGAGACCTCAGAAGCACATTCTTGGACAGGGAGTGTAAAGACAACATCCCAGGGGACATCGCGGAGGAAATCACGGAACAAGTCCCAATCCGCTCGTTGATACTAGAATGAGGTACTAGTGATAGGAGGTTCTTTACGGGGGGGTGGAGTTGAAGGAAATGTTAACAGATACTACAGCATGATCAGAGTTACCAAGAGGGCAGATTTGCGTAGCACTACAATATTCGGGGATGGAGGTAAAACACAGATCAAGAAGGGAGGCCTTATCTTCCAGGTCGAGGGAAAAATGCATGGGGAAGTTAACTATATGCATGAGGAATTGAAAAATTGAGAAATTAAGTGTTTGAATGTCTGCTCGGTCAGTAGTAGCATTCTCGAGCCACTTGGTATGATGGGCGTTAAAGTCACCAAACACGAATATGTGAGCAAACAGGTGGAGAGAGAAGGCCTTGTCTATGCTGTCATATATGCTATCGAGTATACCACAGTCTTGAGAGGATGGAGAGCGATAGGGGAAGAAGAGATAGCTTACAGCATTGAGGAGAGATAGTCGGAGGCACATGTACGAATGGTCTGGCGATTTGAGAGACAACTCTCTGGCCAGAGGGAGATGGTCCTTGACGTAGACACCAAGGCCGTGCTTGTGGGTTAGAGAGTCTTTCCAGAAGAGAGGAATGTAGCCGAGGATCGAGAGATCAGAGAAAGGAATAGATGAGACAAGGTTGGTCTCACACAGAGCCAGTATATTCAGGCAGTTTGCAGTGAGGAAAGATTCCATACTGCAGAAATTTGTTCTAATGTCACGGATGTTGGAGAACAAAATGTTGAGGGGTTTAGGTGATTTTTGAGGGGCTGGTTTAGGTTTACTTTTTTGGTTCTTTTGAGTCTTCATGTGGAGTAATTGTTGGAAGATGAGAAGGCCTGAAGTAAGAGAAGCAGATGGTTATCGACCGTGACATGAGCAGAGAGGAATTGGCACAGCTTGCATCATAATGTGGCCTCAGGGTTGCCCACCGGAGGTGACTGCATGGTCACCTTTCCATGCACATCATGGCTCTACAAACACCCTGGTATCAGAGCAGCCACTCAAGACGCTACACAAGAGTTAGGGCTCCTAACTAGCAGTCGGAAACAGCAAACAGTGAACTGTCAACTATGTACCCTCAAAATGAAGGGCAATGCCACAGATTGCACACATCACGAAAGAAACACATCAGCACTAGTACAGAGGCTAGAGAGAGAGAGTTCCGGCAACCCCTTCAAGGTGTGAGCCTCTACTCATGTCCAGGAGAAGGGGGAGGAGTGTTGACCGGGTGGTAGTAGGGTCTACCTACTCCTATTGCATATAACACATACAACAACAAAAAACAAACAGAGGGATAAGGGTGGGGAAGTAGTTGACATAGTGCCCAGGCTGACACTAGTTGTATGTTCAGGGGGATAGGATGGAATTTATTAGTATTTTATCCTTACACAACACTAAGTTTTAATTTAGTATAAGTCCCATTGTTCTATTCTAAAGAGAGAAATGAAAAAATATGAATATCCACCTTTTTGTGTATATGGTATAAACGCTAGCTCACTTGTGGCAGCAGGTGATATTAGTAGTCCGCATGCATTCTGATGGTCACCAGTGAGTGTTCCAAGTTAGTACCTTTTATCTAGCAAAAGACAAGGCCACTGGACCATAAGAATACTGAAGACATACTAACGCCAGGTGAAGAGATATTTTTTCCCTTCTTTTGAGTTGGGGGCTCAAACTACACAAACATATAATGTTATAAGTTAGGTTAGAATGGTTAGACCAACTATCAATGTTAAATTAGTCGCACAGAGTGGAGGGAGAGATAACAAAGAAAAATAGATCAATGAATAAAATAAATACACAAATACATTGGAAAAAGTATCTGTAAAAAAACAGAATTACCTGTAAAAATAACATCCTATCCATGTGTTTATCATTCTTTGTCCCTCAGACAATTCAGAAGCATAAAATAGCTATAAATAGATGAATAATGCTTTTTACTGAAATCACCAAATGAAGCACAAAATACTGTGAAATACCCTTGAAGAGATGCTGCTATCTCACTCAGTCAGTTATATTCCATGCGTGATACATGCTTAGGTGATCGTGTATCTTTCAATACATGACTGACAAAACAGATTTTTTCTGAAGTAGGTTGCCATTTCTTTCTGCAGTAGACCAGTTGTTATTCAAGGCTATAGAACACAGTCTGTCCTGCTATTTACCCATAGCTGGAGGGAGAAAAAAGGATTTATACCTTTCCCAAGAGTATTAGCATATAAGTGAATATAATGGATTCAACTGGAATTCTAACTTGGCTCTTCAATTCCTCAATCCGAGCTGCTATCCATTACTCCATCTTGGCTAAATACTTTCCTCTTCATTCTCTATATGCAGTATCCATTCTGGACGTTTGTGATCATGACTCTTAACACTTTCCTGTTGTTTGTCACTCTTAATAAATTTTGCCTTTTTGTTATCTTTCCTAAACCTTACTCCATCATCTATTTTTTCAAGCTCACTACATAGGTCATGCATTGTTTTCTTCTGTCCCTCTTGTCTTCAATATTTCCTGTGAGTATCAAATTTTCCAAGCCCTCTTTCCTTATTATGTGCCCTACACATTTATAATGCCTCTTTCTGATTTTAAGTACAATTTTTTGTTTTGTTTCCATTTAATCTAAAACTTTGTTGTTGCTTACATGTTCAGTCCATGGTATTCTCAGAATCCTCGTGTAGAACCACATTTCTGTTGTGTCAAGTCTCTTTTTCATCTGAAAAGAGATTGTCCACTCTTCAATGTCAGTACTCTTTCCTTTGTTTTTAATGAATTTTTTTTCTTGATACTTTTCTTAGCTTTTGGAAGGCATCATTCAATATTTCAATATACCTTGGGATTTCAGAGTTGCCCTTTGAATCCTTTGTTAAAACACTTCACAAATATTTAAATCATTGTACTTCATTGATTTTGGTATCTTCAATTTCTAATTTGCATATTGAGCTGTTCCTTTTGCTAACTACAGTGCATACTATCTTCTTGCAATTGATGTTTAGTCATTTCTTCTTGCTTTCTTTCACTATCATCTTTAAGAGTTCTTGTAGTTTCCTTTATGTATCTACTATCAACACTGTGTTATCTTGGTACAATTATTATATATCTCCTGTTGGTAATTGAATGACAAAATGTAAAATAACTCCTAAGTGATATGTTTTGACACTAAAAGGAACTTTTTCAGAAAAATACCTGTTGTATCAGTGTAGTCGGTTTTATATATATTGGTGGGCGCAAAAGAAATGTAATAAACACCAGTTATTATTTAAGATTGAAAATTAAATGGATCAGGCAATTTATTTTTGTCATTTAGATTTGTATAACTTCCGTATTTACTGTTATCTCTATCTACAAAAGGCAGGATGTGTGTGTGTGTGTGCGTGTGTGTGTGTGTGTAGCAAATGCATGGCTGCAATTTTTGACGGATTTGCACCAAAATTTACATGTACATGCTCCAAGTAAGCGGGAGGGCCAAGACTGACTTTGCATTGCCCAACTCCCATTGATAGTGAAAATAGTCAATTTTTTCATGCTTCTACGGCAGCTTTCATGTAATTTGTGGCCATTTTCTACTGGCCAGAGTGAGAACCTATAGCTGGCTGCCACAAATAGGCAGTAAGATTCTATTGGCCAGTGTGAGAGCCAACAGCTGACTGACACAAATGTTAACTAGCATGCTAGCATGCAAAAAATCGATACTGCATTCGTCACAAGTGGAAAAAATTTAAATCTGCATGGCACTTTACTCCAATTGGCTCATTCACTTGCTTAAACTCAACATTGATTCTGATTCCACAGATCTGGGTTGGGTGTGAAAAAGTATTTGTTGTTAACATTCTTTTTTCATTCATTTTTTTCTAGTTACAAGTCCTTTTTTAAAGCTGATCGTTTTGTGTTCATTTTGTTTTGTTCTTTTTTCGTAACAGATTTAATGTTTAGTATAGAGCTTAGAAAAAATTTGTAATGTGAGATAGGCAAGAAGTAAGGCATGTAGCAACATCAGCATGGCAAAGGGCACTCCTTTAAAGGTAAGAAAGGGCAATAATATTTTAAGTCACGTGATAGCGATTGCTGTATGAGTTGTACGATTTTTGAATCAAGCACGGGCAACGCCGGGCCATGCTGCTAGTTTTATATAAAAAAGATAAATAAAAAATATAAAATAAACAAAATAAAGTGCTGATAATATTCAAAACAAAATAAACAGTACTATATTCAATTAATATAGCTCAAGGCCTCTAGTATGGAGTATCCACTAAAGACTTCAACAGATATTTAAATTATTATATTTGTTTGATTTTGTTATCTCCATTCTGTAATTTGCATGTTAGGCTGTTTCTTTTGTTGACAGCTCTTATTATAATCATAAAACACTATATAAGCTATCTTCCCTTCCCACATAGATTAGTTTACTTGTTTGACATTTTGGGGTTATGTTTGAAGCAAACAAAACTATGTATTCATTGTGGAATGGAAACAAGTAATATATTGATTTAAGAAATACTTTAAAGTAATATAACAACTGGTCATTATCACTCTTTTTCATCTGACAGGCTTAATGTTGTAATATGTATTTATAATTATGCTATTTACTGAGGACTTAATGGATGACAAGTATCCACTGCAATAAAGGCTTTTTAATAAAAGCAAATGTAGCACCAAGTACCTTTAAAACCGAGTCATCTGTATCGGCCATTTGCATTTATGAGTACGAAGTTGATATTGATTTTATTTTGATTTTTGCATTCATCCCAAATTACATAGCTTTAAATAGCATTGGTACTGTTTTAACAGAACTCTTCACCATATTCTCCTCATCTAAGTGACAAAATATGTCTGCTAGAGAATCTAATCTTAGTCTTCTATGTGCTGTGTCCCTTGAGAACATTGGCAACCATGGCTCTATGCAATTTCCTGTTCTGGAAATATTAGTAAATTTTGTCTTTTTGTTATCTCTTCTGTTCATTCCAATTGGCAAGGAATAAAAAAACAAAATTTCTAGACAAATCATAAAGATGCATGCTTGATTTCTTTGTAACTAATAAAAATGGACCACTCCTCAATTTCATCTGCCATATTTTTGATTTTAATTTTCTTGAAGTGAGAATGTCAGAACCATGTGACTGTATCCCTTTTGTGTGTTCTTACTTTGTGAACCTTTTGCTTTATTACTGTTGTGTTACCTAATTTTGTATTGCATATATATTGTTTGCTTAGTATTATTTTGCCCTGTTCTTTTTCTTCTTTATGTTATTGTTCATTAGAAACGTCAATTCCATTTATTAAGCATTTTCACCAATTACAATTAACTGTGGCCAATTGCACCACACCTCCTAAACTTTATTCTGCCATCCATTTACTCAGGTAGTTAGGTAGGTAGGTAAGTCATACATTGTTTTTCTTTATCCCTCTAGCTTTCAATATGTCCTGTGAGTATCAAATTTTCCAAGTCCTCTTTCCACATTATGTGACCTAGAAATTTAAACTGCCTCTTCTTGATGTTAAGTATAAGTGCCCTTCTTGTTTCCATTTTCCCTAAAACTTCATCATTGCATTCTTTTATAGAACCACATTTCTGTTGCTTCAAGTCTCTTCTTCATCTGTGAGGAGCATTCGCTACCATATAGGAGGATTGATATTAGATAACAGTTCAGTATGCTTTTCTTTGCTTCTAAGGAAATTTTCCTATTTCTTAATACTTTGTCTAGCTTTTGAAAGGCACCTTTCGCTATAGTTTATACAATAAGAACATATGTTAAGTTGAATCTGAAATGTTATAGCTATATCCAGTTGTTTGCTGTCAAATCCAGACTAAGATCATGTGAACAAATTCTGCAAGCATTATTATCATTTACCACAATCCTCTTCCCTTTTTTCTTCAAAGAAGTACACTTCAACAAAAAACCTACAATCTGGCGCACTTACTACCTTCTTCCCAACTACTGGCTTCTGCAGGTTATCCCTTTGTTTAATGACTAATCTCAGTAATGTACATACGGTACAAACATGGAAAACTTATACAAGAATTTTCATAGTACCAGTTTGCAGAAAAGTGGCAAAACTGTAAAACTAGACCTCTTTCAGTTGTTCTGTCATGTAACAAATTGTTTGTTTTTCATATGCTTTACCAACAACCTATATAAAATGGCTCTCATTTAACCACTATAAAGAACCCTTTCTGACTGACATTAATATGGCTGATATTATACTCCTGGAGAGCAACACACTGCACCTTCTTGGCCTCATGTTTTCAAATGAATTGAAGTGGAATGACTGCATCGAATCAATAGCTGCATCTACGGCAAGGAAAGTTGGGCCACTGTGTCATGTCAAAAAGTTTTTCTCATCAGAGTCCATCTTGCACATTTATAAATCTACCATTTGTTCATGCATTGACTATTGTTGCCATATCTAGTCTGGTGCTCCTACTATTCATCTTGAATTTCTTGACAAAATTCAAAGAAGGATCTGTAAGAATCCTGACTTGACATCTCGACTTCAGTCACTTTCTCACCAACATGATGTGGCTTCCCTCTATCTTTTCTACAAATATTTTCATGGCAACTGCTCTGAAGAGCTTTTTTTCCCTGGTGCCCCAACTACATGAATTTAATTTTGCTACTCGATTGGCATCTAGATCCCACCTATTTGCTGTCAAAATAACTAAATGTAACCACCACTCCTACTCTAACAGTTTCTTTTCTCGCACATCCCATCTGTAGAAGTCCCTCCCATTTATTTGCTTCCCTGATAATGACAATTTTTAAAAATTTAAATGCAACATCAATTGCCATCTTATATCTTTTTGAATCCCATTCATCATTTGTCTTTTTTCTCAATCCTGTAATTCTCTACATAATAGTGGCATTTTTGCCTTGCTTGGAGTGAAAAGATTAAAAAAAAAGTATATACTGATAAAATTTAGTAGTTTTATTTTAGGTCATAATTCTTTTTGAATACTGCCACTAAATTTTGTTAGTTTCACCCAGTGACGTAGCTAAGGGAGGGGGCGAGAGGGGCGGACCGCCCCGGGTGCCAACACAGGGTGCCAACAAAATTTTTCAACCAGGCTAAGGTGCCAAAAATAGTCTGAAAACAGTGGTGGAGACACAGGGTTTCGCAGGTAGGCATATGACCCCCCCCCACCGAAATAATTTATGACTTCCCCCAGTTTTTTCCCCACATCAGAAATTTTCTAATAAATTGTCGGTAAATTTGTGAGTAGGAAAAATAGCAATGTTTTCAGCTTTCATGTGTTTCAGTTGCTACAATCTTGGTTACTAGCAAGAGACATTGTTGTAACATTTTATCGGATGATATGGTGTTTTAACTCTGCATCATTAATAACAACAAAGCGAAATACGAAGCCAAAAGTGCAACAATTTCAGTCTTGCCTGTGTATCAATTCGCTGAGATACAATTTTCCATTGAGTGAGCGATATACTTTTGTTTGAATATACTAGTGTTGGGACGATTAATAATCGGAATCGGAATCGGGAAAATCGGAACTTTTTGGGGTATCAGAAAAATTTGTGCCTATTTTCCGCTTCCGAAAACGATTCTTTTAAATTTTTAACTTAAATTTTTAATGATAAATATTTATTGTTTTTAAATTATCACTAAAACTAAAATCATAATAACATCAAAATACGATGTAAATTTATTTTACTTGTATAAAGAAAAACAAAAAAATAAACTTTGCATAACTTCTCTAGGTAACCTTTAAAAGAATGCAGTTGATTTACAATGTTCCGAAAAATGCTTAAAAATTAAATAGAACATTTTTGTCAAGAAAAATACTTTCAAACATCATTGATAATTAAATCATTTAATTTAATTTAAATGGTACCCAGAAAATGATGCAATGGAAAATTGGACACCGGAAAATTAGCAACAGAAAATTACGTCAACCATGAGCCAGTCGAGACTGTCGAATCTAGCTGTGCTGTCCATTGAAAACAAGCTTATAAGACAAACAGATTTTGACGATGTCATTGACCAGTTTGCCACAATGAAAACAAGAAAACATTCATTCTAAGACCATAGTATCGAATGTCATTCTTTTGTGTATTGCCTTGTTTTGTATTTAGTTGTTCTGAAAGTGAACAGTTGCATTTTAAAAATCTTTTGATTTGAACTGATTATTTTGTGGTATTGGATTTTGTCTTGGATCATACATGTAAACAGTAATGTACCGATCAGTAGAGTAAAGTAGAGGTAGAGCATGTATTAAAATTTAGCTACAGCTAACCATTCAGCATAGGGTGAATCATGGTCATTGGGGTGACATTTGAGCGGACCACCCCAGGTGACATTTACTCTAGCTACGCCACTGGTTTCACCTTAGTTAGTATAATACAGTTTAATTTATGAAGTGTCAAAATGATTTTATTTAACTATTTGAGAATGAGTTGGCAAAATGTTGTTGTGATCTTAAACCAATGTTATTTAATTTATTAGATGCCATCTTGTCAAACATTACAACTTTATATCTTCCTGGAAGCAGTTTAAACTGATGCTTTCATTTTTCTCTGTATGGAAACTATAATTATAAACTATAATTTTTAAAATTAAATTTTCACTGAAATATGGAAAATGTTAAAGTGAAATCAAGAAAATAAGCAAACTTAAAAAACATGTCAATTTAAACTAATTCCCGGATGATATAGCTTACCTATTGGAAAATGAGCAGTCAAAACCGTGTTTTGAATTCAAACTGTTTTATTAAATGAAGTATTTCCAGTTTTTACTAAGTATTTCTTTTGTCATAATCTCAATTGCTTTTTTGCAACTGTCAAACAATAACCAACAGAAAGATCAGAAGTAAATAAAAGTAAATAATCCTTGTTGTTTACTAACAATGATGCAATGACCATCTAAAAACAGTGGCTCCTAACCATTTTTTTGGCCATGTCCCAACTAAGTATCTCTAAAATTCTGATACCAAGAAGACCCCACCACATGTGACATATAGTTCTTAGTATTCAAAAAGTGAACTCCTATTCACATGGAGGAAACCTAAAACGCCATTAACTTAACTTTCCTTAAAAACTTAAGACTGCATATATGCAATAGTATTATCATTTAAGTTTAGAATTTTACAATATTTATAAAAATACTGTTTTACTAATATATATATATATATATATATATATATATATATATATATATACTATAAACAATACATATGTAATTACACATGTACATATATATGCACAAATATTTTTATGTATGCATACTGTATAGAGACCATACATATTAACTCACACAAAATCATAATCACACAGACTCACTAGAAAAAAAGACACTGTTAATAACTCATTCTTGAACTGCCTACCTTAAAAATCAAATTGACCCCCTGTCGAACATGCAACCCATGTTGTGAACTTCAGATCTAAAAGTTAGGATAAAAACAACTTAAGATAAAAGATATACTAATCAACTGACCATCTGATATCAGTGTAAGCTTAATGACTAATCAGTGATGTGAGCAGTTATGGCTCTCTACAATTTTCTATTCCTTATAGCATCAGCATCTTTCCTTGTCCTTGCTGTCATCCATTCTCACAAACTTGGCAGGTTGCTTACTTGCTGTCTCCTTCTGTCCCTCCTACCTTAAGTATGTCCTATGAGTGACAAATTTTCCAAACCTCCTTTCTTTATTATATGTCCAAGATATTTCAGTTTATTCAATTGATTTTAAGTTTTAGTATATTTTCATTTCATATTTTCATTTTCTTCAAAATTTCGTTGTTGATTAAACATTCAATTGTCAGTCTGTGGTGTTCTTAAACTTTGTCTGTAGAACCAGATATCTGTAACTTCAAACCCCTTCTTCATCTGTAAGTATACACAGGAGAATGTATATAACATCAAGTCAGAACCTCATTTTTTTTGTCACATAATTTGAATATCTCTGAATACATTATTTAGTTTCTGGAAAGTCTATTCAAGGTACAGATTTCAAAATGGTAATGTTTGGTTACACATTTCAAGTGTTAATTTCAATAAGTTTAAATTCACTGGGTCTCCCTAAAGTTCTGTATGATATGCTTGAAATGAATAATTTATTAATAATAAATTATTTATATTTATTGATATTTTAAATTTTGTATGGAATAAATTTTTCAACCAATGTATCTTTATTTGGAATAAATGCTACAGGCAACTAATTTCTGTATTTTTTACAGTTACAAAACCAGCACTGTAATATTAAGTATATATAATGGGAGGATCTTATACATCATCAAATACATTAAGCAATTATTAATACCATCTACCAAACTTTTCATCGTTCCTCCTATATGGCAGCAAATGTTGGACAATCTCCTCACCCATGAAGAGACTTGATTCAATAGAAACATGGTTATACAGAAGGAGGCTGGAACAAACATGGGAAAAATGACAAAGCTTCAGAGAAAATAGAAACAAAAAGGATACTTATACTTAGAATCAGAAAGAGATAGCTAAAATTTCTAGGTTGCATAAAGAGGGCTTGGAAAATTTGATGCTCACAAGAAATATTGAAGGCAAGAGAGACATAATCTACCTAGCAAGCTAGAGTAAATGGATGTCAGAACAAGGTTTAGGAGAGATAACCAAAAGAAAAAAAAATTAATCCCTGAAAAGGACAGGAAATTGTGGAAAGCTATGATTGCCTATGTCTTGAAGGGACATGGCACATCAAAATATGTATACTTTAATTCTTAGGATTTTTTACTACTGGTAACTAATTTCCATATTTTTGACAGGTATAATACCAATTCTGTAATATTATGTATATATGATGGGAGGAACTCCTATGTCATCAAATACATTAAGTGATTATTAATACATTTTGGTACACCATATAAAAAGTTTTATTTTTTTTACTAAATATTAGAAATATAGACTCAGTATCACAAATTTAATTTGTGTAAATGTGATTATGACAAAAAATTAACTTTAAATTTTCAAATTTGCATAAACATTTGAAGAAAGAAACGTAGACAGATAGATATGACGAACTTGATAAAATCTTGCTTTTATTTTAGCCACTCCCTTTATTAGTTGTCCTTCTCTCAGCTTGAAGAAGAGTTCCTTAATTCTCTGTATTACATCAAAGTAAACGGTAAGAAATTATTCAGTCAAACTTGTCAAGAATGATCAACACTTCATTCATTTAAACTGGATTTCCAGATATTGCACCAGATTGCACTTGTTTTATCTTGGCTATAAACCATTTTGTGATTTAATTTCCAGTAACAGCTGTTCTGATATTGAGTAAGAATGAATTGGGAGTGAGAATTTAATTGAAATAAGTAATTGTTATATCAAGGAGAAAAGATTAAGTGTGTATCTAGTGAATTTGTGTTGACTTGCTCTTCCTGGAAGCCATTACAAGCCAGAAATGGAATTGTGAAATAAATGCCTCTCCTGTAGTGTACTTATTGCCAAGACATTTTGAAAAGACTACATTTCATAATGCCATCTCAAATAATGAAAAGCTAATATTCTTTATGGTTCCCTTGGTCTTTAACAGTAAATTTATAAATAGATTTAATAAGACACCAAAAGATTTAAAGGAATTTTTACTAAATTCAGTGTTTATAAAGGAATTAAAAGCACTCAAAAGATAATGTCCAAAGAGAATTATGCTTAATTAATCTCTTGAAAAATGTATGATTTTTTTCTTAAACTACATTGTCTTTAGTAACAATAGCATCATAATATTCTTCAATCAAAACTCTTTGGGCATTTTTTATTTACTGAAAATAAAATTTAAAAATGTTATAAGTGTTACCCATTGGATGGTGAAAAAAAAATGTTTCATGTTTCAGTATTGATATTTTGCTATTTTATGTGAATATTTTCAAAACAAATGTAAACTGTAAGAAAAAGTTAAGATATCAAGCCCACTACACAAATTGGTGTAGTCAATTTAAAACATTTTAACAATTAATAGAAAATTCAAAAATATATCTATGAACATATTTCACATAGGAAATATGTTAAAATAAAATGCAAATATGGTGATTAAACTTAGGAAACCAAAAAGAATGAATAAAAGTTTTAGTAATAAAAAAACGTGGATGGAGCTAAAGATAAAACATAGGGATTATTTATAATTAAAAATATAATTTATGATATATATTATTTAGGTTTTAACATACATACATAACTGTGTTTGTTTTTTTTTAGGTAGGACAGGAATTAATCTTGCACAAAGTAAGGTGGGACCTGCCTGACACAGGATTTGTTGAGGCAAGGTTTTTACAAGGCCAGATGTTCTTCCTGACACCAAATCAGACATTTACAATAGTCAAGACACCATCCCTTGGAAGGTTGACATTCAAGGCTTGAGACCCCATCTTACATATATATATATATATATATATATATATATATATATATATATAGTCTCCCAATAAAATGTAAACACACTTCAGGAATTTTTTAACGTCAAAAACCGACATTATTTTTGCACCAACCTAATAATACTAAATTTATTCATACATCACATTAAAACAAATTACCTTTGGACTCTTCAATCACAAGAGACATTCAAGATGCTGGCCTTTAGCTTCCAGACATTTATTAGTATGGCAAACTACTGCTTGGCCAACATTGATCAGTCTGAAGTGGAAATACTGCACATGCATTTTCAATTTCTTGTTTAAGGTCTGCTAATGTAATGCCATCTGTTGAGAAAATATCATATTACAGTAAATAGTGTTAGCACAATTTGCTAAAACTATGAAAGACAATTTTTTTTCCTTCCTGAAGTGTGTATATATATTTTGGTGGAATTTGTGAGTGTGTGTATGTATGTATGTATATATATTGCACAGAAATGCTCAGGTTGGTGCCTGAGGGCACCGTAAAACCATGGAGAGAGTTATCTCACTCAACCTTCATCAAGGCAGACATCAAGGAGAAGGAAAACTCTGATATAACACCTGCGTTGTCTGTTACCACCAATGATTTAGACTTGTTCTAGTTTTTGGGTCAAGGTATTAGTCACTCAGTGAGTGGGATTGGTATTGTGCAAAGCCTTTTCTCACTTCAAAAAAAAACTTCACACATAGACATTGCTTGAAGACTTCAGAATCTTACTAAACTGTCTGCCACACATATGCCAAAGAATGCATATCTTTAGCTGGACTAAAAAGCCACAAGAGAGCAGTTCATCAACGAGCACTTTTATGGGTATTCAAGAAATGGCAATGCCCAAACATGAGTTTGCAGTCATGTACATATATATATATATATATATATATATATATATATATATATATATATATATATATATATAAATAGATATGTGTGTGTGTATATATATGTATATATATGTATATATATATATATATATATATATATATATATATATATATATATATATATATATATATATATATATGCATACAAATATAGATAACTAGACTCGTTTTGAAAAACCCTCAAATTTTTGATTTGCCAATAATCAAATCAATCTCAAGGGAAAAAAGGTTTTAAAAAAGAAAGAGCTACAAACATGAACTTCTGCCGAAAAAAATCGCACAGATGCAGGTCTGAAGCCCAAAGAAAAACCCCCAATACGAGTAAAACTAACTAACAAAAGAGCTCAATACAACCATAGAGCAGACCTAGATACACCTAGTGAGCCAGACAAACCTACCTAGGTTTCACCTAAACGGATCGTCAGGGAAAGCTAGCTAAAGAGAAACGCATATTTATAGGCGATAGCTAAAATTATACCACATGACCAAAAAACCACAAACACAAACACCTAAGTGGGTGGGGTGAGAGGATAAATATTTATTCCGTAAAATCCTTGTCGAAAACACAATTATACTTAAACATGAAAACAATAAATAAAAACTAAAAATTCTTGAAACTATAAACATAAAACAGTTGAAACCTAACCTAAACAAAATAAACTATGAAATCTCTACAGATATCCTTAAATGTATATAATTGGTAACAGAAGCCATTGGTTTATACTAACTGCCACATATGCTCAGTAGTTAGGATGGTACATTTGTCATTATAATTGGTTCCCAAAAAAAGAAATTACTTATGAATCAACCTAATAGTTTCATCAACAATTTTATATTTATTTTCAGTTCTGATTTTTTAGTTAGCCATCTTAAAGGTCACTCAATTGATAACTGGTTAACATTTCTACTGATGGTGTTAAAAAGTTAGTTTTTATATCTTTTGAGTAGTATTATAATCTCTTTTGTAAAATTTGTTTGCAAGCAATGCAATGTCAAACAAATTTTAAATTAGATAAAAATGTTTTTTCTTCATTTCATTTTATTTTATTCCAGATAGCATTTTAATACTCCCCCCACCCCGGGAAAAAACATTGAAATGTTATTTTTTTGTTTTTCTAGTCAACCAATCAGGTGCATGGAATATTGATCAATGATGCATGACTATCTATGAAAGGCTGACTGACCTTTGATAACATTTAAATGGAAAATAACAAATGAAAGAGATTCATAAGATGGTTATGCTCTGCTGAACAAGCAACTTAGAAAGTAAAAGTTCATCTAATATATATATATATATATATATATATATATATATGCACACACATACATACATATACACTTACACATATGTACTCACTCACACATGTACATAAACATATATATATGCATATATGCATAAACACATACACACACATATATGCATAAACATATACATATTCTGACATATATATGCATAAAAACATACACACATATATGCATAAACACATATTTTCACACACATATATACATAAAAACATATATACTCTCCCGCATACATATATGCATAAACACACACATATACATATAAACACATACAACTATAATATTATAATTTGTTTTAATCATTGCAACATTTCTTAGCTGATCAAAAGATATATTCAATAATCAGAATTTTGTAGATAATTGTATTGTATCAAAGGCAGACATTTTATTAAAAGAGAATTACAAGAAGTTTTGGAACCTTGGTATAAGGACAGAGAAAATCAAAGAAAATATATTGATGATTAATATATATATATATATATATATATATATATATATATATATATATATATAGTGATGTGGGATCTGGAGGGCAATAACACTCAATTTGACAGAGGGTTGTGATTGTAGTATTCAATACTCAGCTAGGAAAGTCATGGCAGTAGTATTATCTTCTCTTGACAATGACCCAGGACTACTTATCATGAATGGACTGATCCATTCCTAATAGTAAGGAGGATAACTGATTCTTAGCACAATATATATATAAGTTATTATTAATTAATTTCAATAAAAAAAAGTATTAACCAGTTTCAGTTAAAATATTAGCTAATTTCAATAAAAAAAATACTAGATTTTCAATTAATATTATTAACTAATTTCAGTAAAAATATTTGCACAGACCTAATATATATATATATATATACAGTGTAACCCGGATATAAGAGAGTTGTCGGGACCGAATAAGAAGTCTCTTATATCCGGGTTTCTCTTATATCCAGGTTTGGTCTATTTTGTTTAGGTAAGTATGGCTCTAATTTGAGACCAGAGAAAATATCTCTTATATCCGGATTTCTCTTATATCCGGGTTACAATGTATATACATACATATATATATATATATATATATATATATATATATATATATATATGTATATTCCTTCTTCATAGGAAACTCCAGACAATTCAAATGTCTTTTAGTGTTGATAAGAATTAGTTTTTGGTAAAAAGTTTACCTATTAGAATTATAGCAAATTTTCTGAAAAAGAAAATGTCAAGGAAATTATTTTCATACATCAGGAATTAATATTAAAGTTTTTGACCTTCAGTTTGGTCTCTGACTTGAGGGTTATCAGCATGATTCATAGTGTTTTGTTTGTTAAGACTTTGTTGATACTTTTTCTCTTACAACTGACAGACGAAATATATTGGCCTTTTCCAACTTGCCTAAAAAGGTTGTTTTATTATCTTCATTTACTGAAATTATTTTCTGAAAGTTCTTAATGGATTATTGATTCCTTCTTCAAGGTGATGGTGCCTTAATTTTCAAGGCTTCTTTTGATGATTCTTAATTCAAAGTCAGAATATTTTTTATTTTTTGCAGAAATGTTTTAATTTCTGTTTTTTTTTTTTCACATTGAACTAAAGGCAAAATCTTTTCCCAGAAATCTATTCCTTTATTTCTTCTTGTTTTCTGTGCTGTGTCCCTTCAGAAGGGTAATGTTGTGGCCTTGTTAGGGCCAGAAATAAAGACACAAAGAGAGGATTTGAGTTAAACAAATATATTAAGAGAAACAGTAATACAAACATATACAAACAAGAATGTTCGGTCCAACTGTCAGAGCTGACTGCTGGAAACTTCCCCCCTCAAAAGGCAGTACCTGTTCCTGTTTATATCTGGGAGAGTTCATGCATGCATGGGTAAATTAACATAAGATGTAGGCGATCATAGCTCTCCACAATTTCCTATCCTTTGAAGCTCTTTGTAAAGTTTGTCGTTTTGTTAACTTTCCAAATCCTTGTCCTGCCACCCATTTTCACAAGCTAGTTTGGTAAGTAACTGTCACACTTACCTTCAGTATATACTGTGAGTGTTAAATTCTGCAAACCTAGTTTCCTCATTCAGTGACCTAATAATTTCAACTGTTTCTTTCTGATTCTAAGTATGATTATCATTTTGTTTTCATTTTTCTTAAAATTTGCTTATTATTCACATATTCAGTCTGTGGTATTCTCATCATCCTTCTGTAGAACCACATTTTTGTTGCCTCTTCTTCATCTGTGAGGAGATGATTTAGAATTCACTGACATAAAAGGTGATATTACTCATACTGTTCAGTACTCTTTCCTTTGTTTTAATGAAATTTTCCCGTTTCTTAATACTTTGATTAGGTTTTGGAAGGCATTTTTGTTATTCAAATGAACTTTTGGATTTTTGTGTCACATTTCCAACCCTCCATTAAAACACTTTCCTCTACCTTAAAAAAAGGAAAAGAAAAAGCACAAGTAAGAATAAATTTTATTGGTAAATATAACCAAACAAGATGATATTATTCTTAGTTCAAGAGTTGTTTGTGCTCTGAATTCATTTACATTTTTTTATGATCATTCAATTCAGCCAATCCATTCCAGTAAAAATTGATTATCTGAAATATTTTGTTAATAATAAAACCAATAAAAATAATGAATTTTTGGAACCATAATGATTTGTTACAGTATTACAGAAAATATTAACATTATCATTGACCAGACTTTTTTATTGTTTATCTGCTTTTGTACATTGTCTGTTCTACAAAGTTGTAGTTCTTTAGAAAAAAGCTGTCTCTGTTAAACTTTCTTCTTAGATTTGGAACAGAGAGGAATTAAGGATAATTCAACTCTAAGAGAAGCATATGTTCAAACAGTAAATGGCTAAACTTTTAGAACTAAAGAATGGATCTCATCTGAACATTAGCATAGAAATATTGATAGATTAGCAACATGTTTATAATGGAAAAAAAGGCAGCAGAGTAGAGAGTAAGTATTCCCCCATCAAACTACGTAAATAATTTTGATTCAAAGCTGGAAAGTAAGGATTGAGCAGTTTCATCCAAGATATGGCAGCAATACTACATTTCTTGTTTGATCTGATTCTTGTAAAGATAAAGCAGAAAGAGTCAGGTGCCTTCTAAAGCAATAGAATAAGCTGGCTGTTTTCCAGCATTTTTGGTAATGAATTTTATATATGTATTCCTCTTGAGGTCTGGAATGAACTTGAGATCCAAGAAACACTGAAAATATAGAGACTTGTTAAGAATGGAACTGTTTATCCTAATTGGAGCAGGATCAAAGGGCAAAACACTTTTGAAACATTCAATCATTCCTAATAAATTTTTTATAAATTGCTTTTGAGTTTAAATCCCATGTTAATTTCTTCCATCTCTAAAATTAGAAGCAATAAATCAAAATATGGAAATTTGGACAAATTTTTTTTTTAAATCCTTACTGAAATTAAGTCCGTCCCAGTATAATTAAAAACAATCTTATGAAGTTATTTCAGGTAAGTCTTAAGCTTGCTGCTACTGGTAACCTGTAACCCAGTACAAACTGCTGCATAGACAGGTGATTGGTATCTAAACCAGCTCTTTGCACTAGGTTTTCTGTTGGTGATGAGGGTTGCATGTCACCCAACAAGATGCAAAACAAGAGCTTCTTATCAGAGCCAGTGGCCAACATATTATATATATGTAAAGATGTGTTTGGTTATCTGTATGGATAATTGTAGGGAGGATATAATCCAGAGGGCTCAATGTAAAAACAGAGCAAATATTAATTATATTAAGAAACAGACAACTTTAAGGATTCATGGTGATTATAATTTATTTCCTTAGAATCGAAATTTGATTCTAATCCTTCAGATTGACATTTTCATACAAATAAATGGGTGACAAATATTCAAGGTATAAGAAGAATTCAGTGTTATTATTTTTAATATATGCCCACATGTGTTTGAGGAGGCAGTTTTAATTTGGCGGCAGGAAGGGTTGAAGGAGATATATATCTCTCAAAACAGAAAAGGTGATTGAGGGAGTGGAAGTTAAAAGACATGCAAACAAAATTAGGAAAAGAAAAGAGATAAAGAAGAGATAGATGTAACATATATATATATATATATATATATATATATATATATATATATATATATATATATATATATATATATATTTCTCCTTTCTGCCTCTTTTTTTCTTCACTCTTATTTCTAGGCTTTCCTGCCACTTTTCTGCCAGATATTTCTTGATAAAGAGGTCAGTATGTCTAACAAACCCCACACCTCCCTGTCATTATTATATGTGTCTTTATTAAGACAGATGTAAATATATCTATCTCTTTGCTTCTTTATCTCTTTTTTCTTTTCTTAATTTTGTTTGCATCTCTTTTATCTGCCACTCCCTCAATCACCTTCTCCCTTTCAAGAGATATATATATCCTTCAACCCTTCTTACCACCAACCCCTCCTGCCACTAATTTAAACCTGCTTCCTCAAACACATGTGCGCATAAATTAAAAATAATAACACTGAATTCTTCCTATGCCTGGAACATTTGTCACCCATTTATTTGTATGAAAATGTCAATCTGAAGAATTAGAATCGAATTTCAATTCTAAGGAAATAAATTATAATCACCATGTATCCTCAAAGTTGTCTGTTTCTTTATATAATTAATTCATATATTCCTGGAGATTGTGTTTCAATAAAAATACTTTGTGTACTTGGACGACTGTGAATGTCTGAGTTGGACATCAGGAAGTGCATCTTGCCATGTAAAACATTGCCTCAATTTATTATGATAAATCCTTTGTCAGGCAGGACTTATTTGTTATTTAATCCCAGTCCTGCCTCAACAGAAACACATACCTACCTGTGGTTTATACTGCAGCTATGCTGAGCAGATCTCAGAGCTACTGGGAGAGAGCATGTTATCTAGCATGATCAACAGTTTGAACAAGGCCAGCATGCTCAAGCCCTCACCCACAATGACTTGTGGCTTCATGCTAGCATAGTTATTGACAGCCCCCAAGAGTTTCATCTACCCAATTTCACTAATAATGCTTGGGTCAACCCTTGGTGTGTATATATATATATATATATATATATATATATATATATATATGTATATATAAATTAGAGTACCATTGGAAAATTTGTAAACTTAAGGAATCAGTACATATGCTAGGCCACAAAAATCTGAGCTGACCAAACATAGAAATGAATACAATATGGGAACCAGTAATAAGGAGTGCCAGAGAAAAGCAATTATAACAACAAAGTTGCAATATGAGCTCTGGTAAAAAACATGGAATGATAACAGCAAAAAATTGCAATATGAGCAGTGGTAAAAATGGTTGCTGAAGACATTAGGTTTATAATACCCAGAAATTCATACCCAGATGTCCTCATGGCACAGTGGATAAAGGCATTCGTTAGATCCAGTGGCAGGACCCAAAGAGTGTGAGTTCAATACCCGGTTAAGGCAGTGAAGAACTTTCAGAGAGAAAATTAGCAGGAGATAACTGATAACTGACATCCATCAAAACATGGCAGGTAGAACTAGAACAGTCTACCCCAGTGAGTGAAATAAAGAGTTCAGTTCGAAATTCCAACCACCTGAAGAAGGCTGGTTCATACAACGGCTGAAACGTTGTGATAAATATGGCGACAAAGATGAGGACAATAGTCCAAATAATGTAAATAATATATATATATATATATATATATATATATATATATATATATATATATATATATAAACACGCACACTCTCATTTGGTTGAAACACTGGATACCATAAAATCACTGAAGTTAAGTAACATTGAGCCTGGTCAGCACCTAGAGGGTTGACCACTTAGGTATACCATGGGCTGTAAGCCTGGATATCCAGTGTGGTGTCATGGATAATTGCTTGGAACTGCTAATCAGCCAAGTTCCAATTCCAGTTGGGTTCATTATATTCACATATGTGCAAATGCCCTTGGTATGGGAAAGAAGAAGTGGATTCATACCATTTGGTATGAATCCACTTCTTCTCCCTTCTATGGCTTAATTAGTAATACATGTATCACTTATGTAAAAAAAAAAAAAAAGCATACAGATATTTAGATTTCAGCATTAAGTAGCCCATAGAGGTTAATATGTTTGTAAACAAGCAAACTAATCTAATTTATAATTTTTTCCTTCTCTGAAATCAAATATTTATTTTCACTTGCAGTCTTAAAATGCTGAGATATAATGTAATCGTTTCTGTTAATTTATCATTTTTATATTTTTGGAAATGTTTACAAGAGAACTCACTGCCAAAATATAAACTTGAGAAAGAGTTTAGTTGATAGATGTGATTATAATCATTAACATATATAACTGCTTTTGATAAATGACTACAGACAACATTGGTGTGAATATAACAAAAATCAACATTTAATTAACATCGTCTGCAATATCCGAGTAAATGTTCAGAAATGCAATAACCATGACATAAATGTCTGTTTCAGTTTACTTTGGGTTCTTTTCAGCATAATGTGTAAATGGAATGCACTTTTTTCCCAAATATAAAATTCCTTAAACCAATATTCAGCCTTATTTAAATGCCACCTTTAGGCAATGTCCACTAATTTCAAGTTATTTCCTTATTTATATAAATTATTAGGTTGGTGCAAAAATAATGTCGGTTTTTGACGTGTTTTTTAACGTCAAAAACCGACGTTATTTTTGCACCAACCTAATATATTAGAATTACTTGTAAATGCTAATTATCCTAGCGATTAATTATTATTATTAAAGTATCATCGGTGCTTTTCCACTGCAGCTGATGGAAAAGAGTTCAAGCAATTATAAGGAAATAATTCTGTAATTAGCAGTTAATAGATGCATGGTTATCTCCCTTAGGAATTTAATTTGCTGTTAATAGACAGCATTTCTTTTGTTAATCTATACTTAATTAAAATTACTCAAAATCCTGTGACTTCATTGAAATTAAAATTACTTTATTCTACTAGGTAAGGCACTTTTAGAATATTTCCTAATAAAAATAGTGCTACCAAGTGACATTTTGCTGTTTTACTGTAATGAACATACAAATATACAAAAAGTAGATTATTATGGTATCGACAGACAACTAGTATTTCTTAAATATTCTCTCTTCAAATGTGGGATCCTCATTCTTACCTTTATGTCATAAAACACTAGATATCTAATCAAGTCAGAAAAGTGCTTAAGAGAATATTTAATAAACATGAGTCTGCAATTTAAAATATCATAGATTTAACAGAATAGATTTTATGGGGAACATAATTTTTAATTCAATTAATTAGAAATAGTCAAAAGGAATTTCATAAAGATTAGAAAAGCAGTATAAGAAATTGTCAGGAACATGTAAACTGAACACTGACTGAAGATATGAGTTTGTCAATACCATTATTACAGAAGTTATCTGAATTTGCATTCTTATCTAAGTTAATTTTAACACACCTTTCCTGGTATTACTCAGTTTATTAAATCAGTTATTTTTCTTGCTAAAATCTAGAATCGTCTGCAAAAGTCAAAAAGTTAGTTTAGATTAATTATAAACATAAATAAAAAAATATATATTAACTAAAACATTATAAATAAAAATCTTCCAGATAATGTGTAATGAAGTCAAAATGCATCCATTATATAACAAGAGAGACTTAGAAGAAAGATTTATTCTCCTATTTTATTTCCCTCATTATATGCATTATTATATCCATGATATAATAACACTGTATTTCATGGATAGAATAAAATGGCTGGAAGAAAAAGGAATGACAAACATGCTTTCTTCTCAGAGAGACTTTTATACCACTAAGACAATTATATACATATATACACATGCCCCATGCAGAGAAAAATATAACACAACAATGTAAGGAGAAACAAAAAGGGAGAGTCTTACATATGATATAGAGATTCTTCTGTGTTTCTGCAAAAGGAAAAAGCACTATGGACTTGTAAGCTGATGAGGAGGCAAATTTAGCTAAAATGACAGGCCACTCTCATCATTGTATGAAGTGATATCACTAAGCAGACATCATGTGACTTATCTCCACAAAGGGAGATAACTGCCTTCTGTATCCCTACATGAGTTTGTCAATATCATTATTGAAGGAGTTATTTGAATTTGTATTCTTATCTAAACTATTTTAAATATAACTTTTCTGGTGTTTATTAAGTCATTTCTTTTTCTTGCTCAGATCTAGAAACATCTATAAAAGTAAAAAAAACATAATTTAAATCAACTATAAACATAAATAAAAAAAATATATATTAACTAAAACATTATAAATAAAATCTTCCAGATAATATATGATGAAGTTAAAATCTATCCATTATTTCTTTTTGTCACATTTTTTTCTTTTTTAAGGGAGTTCAATATAAATAATGTAAAGTTTTCAGGAGGAACTGTTGGTTTCAATCTAAGGAATGACTTCTAAAAATGTCTCCTCTCCAAATTTATAGACAAATTGTACCAATGCATGCTGAGATTTCTTCCAAACCACTTCTTCCACTTTTTGGTTTTATCTGCCATATTTTTGTTCTTTCTCGTCTTAATGTCAGATTGCAATCATCAATTGACTATAACTTCTGCATCTGAGCACAATTCTTTCTTTGTAAGCCTTTTATCTTACTACTGTTGCTTTGCCTAGTTTTGTCTTGCATATATTGTTTGCTTTGTATTATTTTGCCCTGTTCTTTTTCTTTATTTTGTCATTATTTATTGCAAACTTTGCCAATTCCATATGCTAGGAACTTTTATCAATTACACTTAACAATAGAGCATTCGATAAATTATTTTTAAAAAATGTTAAGGTATATATCCCAAACAAAGATTTAATAGCTCATTTGATCTTTAAGAGAATCATCACTTTCCTACCATGATGTTGTTTTAGGGATTCAAGAACAAAATTATTTGTAAAAATATGGCTCCTCAGCATAAGGATATGTAAATTTCTCTCATAATTTATATTATTTACATTCTGTTTGATATCGTCATCCCATCCATGGAATAATAAGCTTGGGGATTAAAGCAGTAGTTAAGTGAATTTAGTGACATCATTATTATGAGTTCAATATTTGGTCTGGGTAGTACAGAGTCAGTACCATCAAGGGAAACAATGAAAAAGAGTAAAAAATAAAAAAAATAAACTTTTTTTAAAAACTAGAAAATCTTTGTACTAATCGCTACTGATAATAGTACCTGCTCTTTTTGGTCAAATAGACTGTTGTGCTGTCTCTGCAGAAAGACAACACATGATTGTTCTGCCAGAATAGAGCTGGTGCAAACCCTGGACTGCCCGGTAATGAAAAAAAGAAAGTGTTTACCAGCGTCCCCATGAGATAGTCTGGATGGTGTTATGAGCAGTGTTAGCTATGCAAATGATTCCTTTGCTATCCAACTCCTAAAGTTTTAGACTCTATAAAAGCAGTCACATTTTCTGTGAAGAGACTGAGCTTGGCAGTACATTACGTTGATAGTGCTGCTGAGTTATCCTTCCCTTTTTATTGGCAGATACCAAACCAATAAGAAGAAAATCTCTTCAGTATTTAACTGACAGATGTATTAAAAATGCTAATTAAACTAATCATGAAAATCTGACTTGATAAATATTAAAGAAAAACATATTATGGGGTGTCCAACACCCCATGGTACTAATGTAGAGTTAAAAGCAAAGTAATATCCTGATTCACAAAAACCATTTGTAATTCCTGATTTTATAAAGGTGAATTAATTGTTAAGGAATGTTCAATGAAATGACTTTAATTGGGAGATGCTATGAAAATCAAAATCATTATTTATCTCAAGATGCCTTGAGACTGCAATTTGGCTTAAAATTAATTCAATATTTTCATGTAAAAGTATTCAAAGTTGGCAAGTCTAGATCAACATTCAAGACAACATTACTCCAACTAATGAATATGAAACTGTAATGACATCACTTGATTGTAGCAGCATAATGCTCAGATAATAATATGGTGAGGATATCACTCTCCTGGATTTTAATACTGTCTCCTTTTACAAACAATGAACTTTAGGACCTTCGCTAAACCACTAGAGGCACAGTATTATGACCAGAGTAGCTGATTAAATCTTTTGTTGTCTCCTGAACAATGAACTGATTAACTGATTTCTATTAATCAACTGACATTTACATTTTATATCACCTCCAGAGTTAAGAAATTATTAATCTTTTGAATGTACTGGATCAGTTCTGATCAAAAAAGTAATCTAAACTCTTGTAATTATTAGCCTGTTGAAGATTAACAAAGGAACTGTTACACACCAGGCAAAGTACATATGATGGAGATGTCTGTTTCCAGGCAGTTTTAAAACCCTTATTTAGTTTTCATTATGAGATTGTGTATAATCCTCCAGTGATAAAAGAAAAGACACTTCTTCTTTTATGTTCCATGTCTCTTCAAGACATAGATGGTCATGGCTCTCCACTTCCTCCTATCCCTTGTACTTCTCAATAAGTTGTCTTTTTGCTTCTTCTCCCAGACCCTGTTCTGCCATCCACTTGCTAAGTATGTCATGCATTGATTCACCCTGTCTCTCTTTTCCCTCTATCAACCATGTGAGTACCAGATTTTCCAAGCCTTCCTTTCTCATCACATGTCCCAGAAATTTCAGTTGCTTCTTCCTGATGTTAAGTATGAGTTTCCTCTTTGATTGCATCCTCTCCAAAACCTCATCATTGCTCACATGTTTGGTCCATGGTATCTGTAGAAACATACCTCCATTCCCTCAAGTCTCTTCTTCATCTGTGAGGAGACCATCTAACATTTGCTGCCATAAAGTAGGACAGATAGCAGTTCAGTACAATTTTCTTTGTTACCAACAAAATCCTCCTGTCTCGTAATACTCTGCCTAGCTTTTGGAATGTGTCTTTAGCCATCCCAATACATCTTTGAATCTCAGCATTACACTTACCGTCCTCTGTCAGAACACTTCCCAGATATTTAAATTTCCCTACCTGCTTGATTTTAGTGTCTCCAACCTGTAAATCGAATTTCAGGCTCATCTTTTTGCTGATAACCATGAATTCTGTCTTCTTGTAGTTTATACTTAGTCCCTTCTTCTTGCTTTCCTTCACTACCTTCTGTAGTAGGTTTTGTAATTTTCTTTCCATGTCTGCTATCAGCACTGTGTTATCTGCATATCTGATGTTGTTAAGATTGTCCAATCTTACAAGCAGGTATCATCAAAGAGATAAAGAATTCTTTCATAATGGCATCCTTGCTCTTTTTATCACAACATTTGAAATGCTGAACACTCTGAACAAATTTTAGAATAGTCATCCAAAACGATGACTAAACTAAACAATATATCAGATATTCAAACTGAAATTAACTTTAAACCCTCATCTTCTACTCTGTACTAAGATTCCCTAACCACAAGACATGATTTCTAATTCTAAGCAATCTTGCTAAATGCAAAAGTCTTAATTGAAAAGTATATATCAATAGATTTTATGCTGGCAGAAATTCATGATCTTCAACACACAGGAAGAAAATTCCAAAACAGATTTTACCAAAATTAATTAAAGATTAATGGAAATTTGCTCATGAAATTTACAGTTGCTGCTTTTTTTTCATTTCTTTTTTTTTGTTTAAAAAATTTAAGTAAGTATTTTTACAATCATGTATATGATTTTATAACTGCTGTCTGTGTGTTTGTATGTATATATATATATATATATATATATATATATATATATATATATATATATATATATATGTATATATGTATGTATATATGTATTTAGTAAAGGTAATAAATCCATTGGTATATAATCCAAGTGGATCCTAGTAATATAAAATATTAAAACTGATCCACAATAAGAGCTCAATGTATTTATTATACAGAGCAAATAAATAGTAGTAAACCACAGTCTTCCCTTTAAGGCTAATACCTTCCACCTTCCCCTGACCACTATCTCATGCCTTTCATCTTACTGAAACATTGAAATGGATAAATTCTGTATTATTTTTTCGACAGTTGTCACAGTAAAATTTCTAATTTTGACACAAACTCAGTTTATATACTTGGGTTGAATAAGACTGACAAAGTTTTTGTTGATTGAAATAGGTCTATACCTCATATGAGGTAATTTTGGATTTTATGGTTTACTACTAACTATATATATATATATATATATATATATATATATATATATATATATATATTATTCCAAAAAAAAATTCGCTTGAAGATGGAACAGAGCTTACTTTAATTCAATTTAATTCAAATAATTATAGTGAAGTTTTCGGCTCTTGTTTTGAAACATGAGAACTCTTATGTAGCGTGTTGGAATCATATTTCTAAATAAATAATTATATTTATGCTCTACTTTTGTATCGAGCACTATTTTTTTTAAATAATAACAAAAATACTAAAGAACTTTGGATTATTTACCTAACCAGTTCTTTCCTATTTTCTATATATTTTCATATATATATATATATATATATGTATATTATTCCCAAAAAAAATTCGCTTGAAGATGGAACAGAGCTTACTTTAATTCAATTTAATTCAAATAATTATAGTGAAGTTTTCGGTTCTTGTTTTGAAACATGAGAACTCTTATGTAGCGTGTTGGAATCATATTTTTAAATAAATAATTATATTTATGCTCTACTTTTGTATCGAGCACTATTTTTTAAAAATAATAACAAAAATACTAAAGGACTTTGGATTATTTACCTAACCAATTCTTTCCTATTTTCTATATATTTTCACATATATATATATATATATATATATATATATATATATATATATATATATATATATATATATATAATTATTTATTTAAAAATATGATTCCAACATGCTACATAAGAGTTCTCATATTTCAAAACAAGAGCCGAAAACTTCTATATAATTATTTGAATTAAATTGAATTAAAGTAAGCTCTGTTCCATCTTCAAGCGAAATTTTTTTGGAATAACTTATTTCTGAAATTTACGTGTTTTAATAGCATATTCATTATTGAAATCAAAATTTCCATGGTAACGGCCAGTGCGATTGTTCATATATAAAAGGGGGGCAGGGTATTAATAATTTGTATCAGTATAGAGTTACATTCATAGATGTCAAGTCAAGGTAAGGTTGGGGTGTCTAAGTTTAAAACGGAAGATTTCGTCTAGTCTGGTTTACGTTTCTATGGAGATATATTTATTTTTTTTTTTTATTTTTCTGAAAGGGTTTTGTGTAAATAAAAAAAACTGCTGTAACATTTGTTTTTTGACGACTTCATAAAGGATTATTTTTTTTTTTTTTGTAGGGTATTTAAGCTATTTATTAGGACTATGGATTATAAAAAAATTTATGCTAATTATTCAATGCAAAAATTTGATGATGTCGGCAAAAAACCATTAACTTATGACTATTGTTTAATAGATTTTCATTATTTAGAAACTTAATAATGTGTAGTTTCTCATGTAGGCATAAAGGGCATGGGTCATCCCAAGTTTTACAGGTTCTAGTTTTGTTTATAATTTTCCATTTTACTTTTGGTGTTTTATTCATTTCCTTCAAATGCCAAAAATATTTAGATAGAGATGTCTGATTTCTTTTATTTATATTGTTGAAAGAGCAGTTATGCTGCCTCCATCTGGCTTTAAATTCATTCTTCGTAGACCCAATGTATATCATATTAGTATTAGGACTCTCAGTGGATGAGATAGTACATTGGTATACCACAGATTTGATGCAGCATTTATTTTCCAATGGGCAGTCTTCTGGGTTTCTACAATCACATAATTTTTCACTGTTTTTGTCTAATTTAAGTGTAGGGTTTTTATTAATACTATTCAGGCATGGGGGTTTGTTCAGGTTTTTATTATTGTGTTTTTTATTATACTTACTTGCTTCAGCATTAACTCCGCTAACAAAGAAATATTCCAACAACACAGCAGCTTTTATAACGCTGCCCTAAAAAATAGTGGATACAAGAATGCAAACATTAATTATAGAAACAATTGCACTAAACAGAAGGAAAAAAAACAGGAAAAGAAAAATCACTTGGTATACCCCTCTGTTCAACCAAATGGTTAGTATTAAACTAGGACAGAAATTCCTAGCTTTAATTGAAAAACACTTCCCTACCAATAGTAGGCTTAGTAATATATCTAATAAGAACACCCTAAAATTGAGTTACATATGCACTGAAAATCTAGAAAGTATAACAAGGCTCCCCCAGATCTCGGTCCGATTTACAGTGAGCGTTATTCGTGTATATTTGGGTGATTAATTCATGATAAAGTCTCTGAAGCATGTGGGAAGTTGTCCTCGTGTTCTTCTTATTGGCATTTGTTTTGGTATGGAATTATTTGCTGAATTATGTGTCCCCGAGGGATGTGGGGGAGAATGATCCTGGTGACTGTTACATGGGGGAGGCAGAGGGATTGTATTAGAAAGATGTGTTGGGTGTGGAGCCAGTCGTCGGATATGTGCACGGTGAATCCAGATTGTATCACCATCATCGTTTTGCACCTGACACATCATATTGTTCGTTTTTATAATGGTGTAATTTCCTATCCAGGACAGATGAGAGGATTGGGCAACAGTTGAGTGTGGCCGATGAAGTAAAACCTTGTCGCCTACTTGTATTGGGTCCTTGTATGTGAGGCAATTTAAGTTAGTCTCAAGTTTGTGGTCAGCTTCATCGTTGGCCAGGGTGACGTGGTGGTGAACCTGCTTTAGCAGAGCATTAATTTGCATTCCATATGCTCCAGGATCGTTGCTTGTGATTTCTTTTCTGTGTAGTGTAGGTAGGCTGATGTTGGGGTGACGGCCAGTAATGGCATAGTGCGGGGAGACACTAGTTTGTTGAGTTTGTGTATGGGACCCATAAGTTTTGAAAACATATCTGTCCTGATTTGTTTGTGAAGACGTGTCTCTAGGAATTGTCTGATCCACACTAGTGGTGAGCGAGTCCATAGTAGGCTGGTTTTGGATGATGTCAGCTTGGGCGACATATGCTGGATCGTTGGTTGACGATGACGGTGATATGATTGCGGCTGTGTGTGTTGTGTATCCTGAGGAAAGTATGCGTCTGAATTCTATAGTCGCATTTTAGTTGTAGATTAGATAGGAATCGAGCGTGTTATGACATAGGATATTTTGGCCGATCAGGATCGGTGTGGTTTGGGTAGTTACCAGCACATTAACCTGTTTGAATGTGGGTGAGTCTCAACTGCCGATGGTGATGTCGCAAGTCAGTTTGCCGAGGGCGGTTGTGCTGCCGTTGAATCCTTTTACTACAACGTCGGAGCAGGTCATGAGTTTCTTGGCTTCTCTGGGTAACTGAGATATTGGTAAGATGCAGGTGGAGCATCCAGAGTCTAGCATTGCGACGCCAGAGAAGGTGATGTCCCTGAAGTTGAAGTTGGACTGGACGAGTGGTGAATGGTGAGCGAGTCCTTGAAAGTTGAAGGTGTGATGGCTGACGTAGGGGCATGGCGAATGAGGCATCACATCTCGTCCTACCCGAAGCGAAAATCCTGTTCCACATCATTTATGGCTTGTGTATTATCATTCGTTGCGGCGATATGGGCCTGTGCCCGAGTGCAAGGTGGGTGGCGATATAGGCAGTTGCGTCCATGGTGGCAGAGGTGACCTCTGAGGTAGTTCTTGCACACGCTGATTCGTGGTGTGTGCTGATGATTTCTGCGTGTCGGATGGTGGCCATGTTTGGGAGGGTTGGTGATGCTCGTCTGCTGTGGGTTTGGTTGGCTGCTGGGTCGGAGTGGCGCATTTCTTTGGTTTGACTGCTGTGGTTTCTGTGTGAAATACACAGTGTTGTGCGAAGTCGTGTCGTTGGATTTTACACCATGATCAAGGTATATTTGAGCTTCGGAGGCTATGCCAATGGCTGAATAGTGGTTGCCCATTGAGTAAAGTTTTGGGTTCTAAATTTTCACCTTTTCGCTCATTAGCATAGCGCCAATGATGGAAATAAGTCTATTGACTGTTAAGTCTGTATTTTTGTCTTTTTTGTATTTGTTTTTTATGTGGACGGCTGCCTCTCTAAGGGTGTTTTCGAGTCGACCCGCGAAGTCTGTTAATTTTTCTCCGTCTCGCCGTTCCAGATCCCAGGCTTGACTGAGGTGTTGGAAGTTAGTCATTTGGCTTTCGTGGGCTGCTAATAAGTATTCCTTCAGTTGTTCAAAGGTGGATATGTCTTTTTTTGAGTCAACCATCTGCTGAAAGATGCTTTGGTCCAGTAAATCTTTAGCAGATTTGACGAATTTGCATTTCAGGCTGGGATAGGTGCTGAGCTCTGGCATGATGTGGATTGTGTATGCTTTGTTTAGGGCCGTGGTGAATCAGTTCACGTCATGTCTCGGGTGAAAAGTTCTCTCTTGCTTCAATATGACGCGTATAGTTTGTTGACGCATCATTAAGCTGTAATCGCCGTTTGTTTGAGCGGTGAGAGGTGTTAAAGTAGTTGATTTTAGGGCAGTCAGCATGTCGTTTATGTCGGCTTGAATTTCGTGTATCGTAGCTTCGGAAGGCTGTGTTGGTCCCGTTTTCAAGTTGAATAGTAGTGTTTTCTGTTCCTTGATGAGAGTAAATAGTTTGGCTCGGGTGAAGCTCGTGTAGTCGGCCATATTTCTCTTGCTGTACGCTTCTGATACCAGTGTTATAGACAAGTGTATGGTTCCAAGAAAAAAATACAACAGCAGAAATAGATTTACGTGGTTTATTTCAACAGGAACGTGAGGGTTTGGGACAGCTCCCTTGTGGTAAAGTTCATAAGCCGGCTTCGGATCTAGGTCGATCTCTCATAGTAGTTCATATGTGTTGATGGCTCTCCCTTGCTGACAGCTACTGACTGCTCAGGCTGACCGTGATAGGTGTATTCCCTGGCCACCTGTGACTGCCTGTTGAACTTCCGTGTGACCCTTTTTATAGCATTTTTTTATGGCTTAACAGGCTCGAAAAACGAAGTGTGTATAATTAGGAGGGAAGCATTTTTATTGGACGAAAAATAGAACACTTTAAATATTATTTTATTTTTCGACCGGAACACGTGTGTCGGGAACATTTGTAAACGAAGATAATGGTCATTTTGTGACGGGGCTTTGTCCCATTCACATCCAGCTCTCGCTCTTGAGTATTTACCTGTAAATCAGATGAGATATGTCTTATTTTATTTTATAACATATATATATATATATATATATATATATATATATATATATATATATATATATTGTGTGTGTATTTAGGCAGCATCTTTTCATTCATGCCTGGCTGCACACACAATTCCGTAAAATACTTGTCGAAAACACAATTATATTTCGACATGAAAACAATAGACAAAAACTAAAAATCCTTGAAGCATTATACATCAAACAGTTGAAAGCCAACCTAAACAAAATCAATTATGGCATCTCTACAAATATTCTTAAATGTCTATAATTGGTAACAGAAGCCATTCATTTATACCAACAGCTTTCCATATTTTATACTTCTACAATTCACTTTCGTGTGGTTATGTGTGACGTCATGAGATGCTGTGCGATTTTCACTTCTAGCGTCTTATATGCGCGTGTTTATCGTTGCTTAGAAATCATCTATGTAAACAATGACAGACTATCATCACTGTTGTGTCCGTATATTGCTTAATATGTTGTAACTGACATCTTTGATAATGGTTTATGTAAGCTGAAAGCTTAGATTGTATTAAAAAAATAGGGACCCTTATTGTCAATTTCTTTCTTCGTTCAACGATAATGTTATTAAACTTATCAGACATTACGAAAAAAATTTACATAAAATAAATAGACAACACTTGTCTATATTATTTAATGCAACGTGCATGAATATATATAATAGAACATACAATAAAATGATTTTATATATATATATATATATAGATAGATAGAAAGATAGATAGAAAGATAGATAGATCGATAGATAGATAGATAGATATCGATATAGATATATAGATATTGATAATATTAGTGGTAAATATACACATATATATGCAATCATATATTTAAAATATATATACATACATACACATACATATATATATGTATAAAAAATAATTCCAAGAGGATAGAATCCAGGTAGAACTCAATGTCCAGGACAGAGTAAGAATATAATAAAAAGGCTTAAACACTAATATTCCATGGTCATAATTTATTCCAATGGAATCGTAAATACATTCCAATTCATCAGACCTATGATTCCAGTGGAATAAATTATGACCATGGAATATTAGTGTTTAAGCCTTTTTATTATATATATATATTTATTATATATTATATTTATTGTATGTTTTATTCTAATAGTTTCTTTTCTCACCCTTCTTACCTCTGGAACTCTATTCCTATTTTCTGATTCCCTACCACCTACAATCCTCAGGCTTAAGGCCACATCACCTTGGAACATCCATACGATCACTAAAGTTAAGCAATGTCAAGACTAGTCAGTACCTACACAGAGTGACTGCTTGGGAATACCAAGTGCTGTATGTGCAGGTAGTGAAATGGATAATGATTTGGAATCATTAATTGAAGAGCTGAGTTCTAATTCCCACATGGTTTGTTATATTCACTTATACTCAAATACCCTTGAGAAAGGCTTGAATCTACCTCTTCTCCCCCGGCTATGGGTTAACTACTAAGGCTTATATCACTAAAACCATTATTATCTCAAAAAATATTCTTAGAATGTAAAAAACTTTTCTAGCTTTAGATAATCTGCAAATAAGCAATGGAAAATGAATCAATCAATACAATCTTCAAAAATTTAAATGCTTTGCCAATCAGCATCTTCTGTCTTCTTAAATCTTTTATTGTCCTCACTAAAGTCTTCTCATTCTTTTTTTCCCTCAGTAACCCCTTGTCTCTTGGTGACATTATTACTTTGATTGCAGTGAAATTATTAAAATAATATACATAATACTTATTATAAAACCCAGGTTGTGTGTGTGTGTGTGTCTGTACGCTTATATATTGGATCGGATTTCCTACATTTTTCAACCGATTTCAACAAAACTTCACAGGACTGCGTAAAATTACCTTGCGGTGGTTCTGACAGTGCCAAAAATTGGAAAAACACAATTGTATTTGCACAAAATCAATTTGAAAACACGATTAAGAGGCTTCGCAAGAATGAAAGGGGGACAACTCATATCAAGTTATATTTATTATAAAACCCAGGTTGTTTGTGTGTGTGTGTGTGTGTGTGTGTTCATTTATATATGGGATCGGATTTCCTACATTTTTCAACTGATTTCAACAAAACTTCACATTTTTTTGGCAGGTAGTATTTCTTATTGTCTTGCACACTTTTGACTTTATTTTTACATTCAGAATGCTTTAAAAATTCCATTTACAAGACAATTGTTTATAATAAAATTCTATTCAATCGGTAGACTCATAACGATTGAAAACAATGTTTTTGTTTGAATTTGGGTTTGACCAATTCGTAAAAAAAAAAAAAAAAAAAAAAACTAATTAAGACATGTGTGTCCATCAACCTTAAACAATAATTTTTGTCAATTTTATTTTTCAGTCTTTATGATGGGCGATACTTGATCTATCTCTTACTGTTACATCCCTGGGCAACGCCGGGCTCTACTGCTAGTATTTTATATAAGGCTGGATTAAACATTAAACAAATCAAGAATGTACTTAGGTCTCCAAAAGAAAAGTATGGAATACCATGTTTCTTTGTACTGAATAGATAATATTTACACTTTTTTATATTCTGTGCTAATAGGAAAATATACTTGAACAACACAGTGGATAAAATAAGTAAAGTTTTACTGTAAAAAACTAGTACATTAAGAATAAAGGTAACAGTTTGCACAAGGTTGTTGCAAGTCAATCTAGTAGTGGGTGCTACTATTGGAAGGTCAGTAGTTCTTGTGTAAGTCTGAGTTGTATTCAACAGATTCCAGCTAGTCTCTGTAATCCGTTGACTTACAGATACTTATAGGTAGTTACTACATATAGTGTAGTCACTCATGTGGGTGACAGGTTATTCCATTACATCAGCACTAAAACCACATGGGCTAAAAATGAAAATTTTGATCCCCTTTTTTCTGTTAACTATATGTTGTAGGAATCTTATTCCAAGTAGACTGTGCACCTTTTTAGATTTTTCAAAGAGAGTTTGGCCAGTGGAAATTGGCTTCAATTAAGTTAAAGAATTTTCTTGAATTTCTGAAATAGCTTTTTCCCTCTCCTGACATTCAGCCTCTTGCAGTATCAAAAAATATATCCATTTTAATATCTGTCCAAGGTTGACTGCATGACAACAAGTGTTTGGATTTCTCATTAATTAAATTGCCAAAGAAATAAAGAAATAGATTTTCTAACTATATGAATATACAGTGGGGGACCAAGGAGAGCACTAGTGTTAGGTTATGATTGTGACACCAATTTGTATTAATCCTGATGTATTCAGTGGTAGTTGTTAGATCCACATGGGAGCTAGTTATATTTAAATCAGCATCTGTGGGCTTGGATAAACCATGTTGTTTTGAACAAGAAATGGCTGCTGCTGTTCCTTTCTTTTGGTTTTTATATCTAATCTGAAAGTTTTAATAGAAAAATCTTGCTGCTTGGTAGATGATAGCCCTCACCATATTCAGTTGCAGGATAGAGGGAGATTGAAAAAGGGATAGTTTCCTGAGGTTAGTTTCATCTCAGCCAACAATGAGGCTATTTATGAACAGAATAATAACAGTCTGAGGATTATTATTGGGATATTCCCAATTATATTGGTAACAAAAATATTGTGATGCCGGCAAGAAGAAAGGAACACAGACACAGTAGAAAAATGTATGAAAAAACATGTATTTGTAGGAAAACAGAAGTAAAGTTTCAAATTGCAAGCAGTCGGTTTGCGGGACTTATCTGCAAGATGCGTCTTTATAACAGTTTTATCTTTCCTGTTTGGCCGGGTTGAAGAAAAATAGAGTCCTGACTCATGTGCTTCAGAGCAGTAACAGTGGACTTGAGAAATATATTTTTTGGGAAAAATTGGTTTAAGAGAACAATTTCAATTGAAAGTAGCACTGGCTGCTCAGTCAATGAAATCTAAATATTTCCTTATAAGGAAATGGTTAATATTATCATTACTATACATTATCAGAGGAATATAGGTCATCATTGTTAATCCTTCATTGAACTCTGTTCTAGCATCTCATTCTTGCTTCTGTCCAGTTGTTTCTTCATGTCTTCCCATGTCTTCATGTTTTTATTGACTATTGCCATAAAAAGAAAAAGAAATTAGATCTAAGGAAATGCTCTTGAAAAATGAATAATTTATAGTACTACTTTGATAATAATACTAATTTGTTTGTTTGTTTGAGTTTTATGGCATATCAACCACTGTGGGTTATTTAATGCCAAATCCAGTTTATATATATATGCCAAATATATGAATTTTAAATGCCTATTTTGTATGGAACATTTTTAGCAAGCTAGAGCTCATTTGCTTGTACACTGCAAAATAATCCTAGGTATTTTTGTTTAAGTGAAGAGTTTCCATTTGATAAGGACATTTTATTTGCAAAATGGTAAAAGGTAGGATATGTTGTTTACACATCAGTCTACATCTTTGATAAGAGACCAATTCTTTTTAGAAAATCCAATATAATTTTTGGTTCAGTTTTTGCAAATAATTTCTTCATGTTCTTGATTGATTAATTAATTGTTTTGTTTAACGGCATCTCAAACTTAGTGGTCACTTTATGCCAAAAATGATTTTGAGTGACTTTAAAAGTCAAACTTATAGCTGGCAACATTATGGTTTCAAAAAACGTATAGCTGGCAACATTATAGTTTCAAAAAAAACAAAAAACAAAAAACAAAACGTATAGCTGGCAACACTATTGTTTCAAAAATGTACAGCTGGCAACATTATTGTTCCAAAAATGCAAAGCTGGCAACATTATGGTTTCAAAAAAGTATAGCTAGCAACATTATTGTTTCAAAAAAGTATAGCTAGCAACATTATTGTTTGAAAAACGTATAGCTGGCAACATTATTGTTTGAAAAACGTATAGCTGGTAACATTATTTTTCTGTAAACATTATCTGAGGCCTTGCTGTTGGATGCAGTTTATCACCATACCCAGGACGCGGATGTAGTTTATCGCCATACCCAGGACACGGATGTAGTTTACCGTCATACCCAGGACGTGGGTAAGATCTGGAAAAACTAGGAGTTCCCTATTTGCCCATAGCTGGGACCCTAACAGGTGCTACCTGGGAACACCAGCAATTAAGAGGTGGTTCCACGCTCTGCAAAACCTCCTGATCAGAGGCCCTGCTGTTGGATGCAGTTTAACGTCATACCCAGGACGTGGATGCAGTTTAATGTCATACCCAGGACGGTACTAATTTGTGCAAACTTACCTTACCCCAGATCTTGTGTAATGACCCACTAATTCATTAGATTCAACAGAAAGGAAAAGATAATAATAATAATAAACCTTATTTATTTCTTTGACCTATTTTTTCTCCTATTTTACCAGTTTGGTTTATGAACCAATATCTCTTTTCTCTTGATAGCTTTACGCATTTACACACATTTAAACACACACTTCTCCAAGAAAAACAATTCTCTCTTCTGATTGATGCATCTGTTATAGTAATTTTATACTCATGGGAACAAAGGTGAGAACTTGTTTATTCTTTCATTGAATGTCAACTGAGTAAATATTTCATAAGTAAAGAAAATTACAGGCATCAGTAAGCCTCAGTCTGATACACCTATCACCATTTCATCCTACAAAGTGAAAAGAAAGGACTTCAGAACCATAAAATATCAAGCTGTTCAGGGCAAATGTAAACTACATTTGTCATTTCTGGAAATCCGATAATTTCTTTGTTCTGTCGTCTTTCTCGATTTCTGGTGGAAAGTGCCAAGCAACAAAACAAACCTTCAGATTTATTCAGCTTAGGAAAATAATTTGCAGAACATCTGTAGAGTTATTTCTTTATGTTAAATATTAACCGTTTGATTAACTCTGATAGCCGATAAATCAGTTTTGTGTTACAATGTGCAAATTATGTTGCAATCATTTTTCTTTGTTAAAAACTAGTTGCTGTCCTTTATTTATGAGATCTGCCCACAAATGGTTGAAACATTTAATTATAATGGAAAGATAGCCTGCCTAGAGCAATGGCGCCTTATTCTGTAGACATATTAAAATTTAATAATTAAGATAACTAATATAGAAGCATATAAAAAAGAACAGGGACCAGCATATCAAAATGGCAGGTTCCAATAAAAAAGAACACTACCATTAAATACAAATAAGGTTAGAAATTTGCATACATGAAGAACAATGTACACATCCTATAAGATATAAAAAGAGAATTTTCAATCAATAAGTGTTCATTTGTACAAACTCAAAAATGTTTGAATTTGTATCCTCTAAAAAACAGATAACTACGAACTGTTGATAGCTTTAGTCTGGTGTGTTGTGGCTAGAAGCTGGTCAATAGTAGATACTGACTTTATGAGGAAGCGTGATAGTATTGGCTGCTACTTTAGGAGTTGGAAGAAAAAGTTATGGTGGAGATTATCTTTTTACTGATGGTTAGGTTACTAGTCAATATTTGCCAAAATTAGGTATTCAGCTCCAAAAGAATTGAGTAAAGACAGGGTCAAGCTGTGATGAATAGAAAGAAGAAGACAGACAACATGAATGAATTTGTTTTTTGTTGATGTGTCTGTTTTATTCTTATCTTTGATTAAGAACATTGCTTAAGTTTTTCTCAGGCAATGTTGGTGGTCATTCACACTGCTAAATTTGGGAGGTCTGGCTTGTATGGAGTCTAAATAGAAAAAAAATTTTCTGTTCTTCAGAACTCTGTCTTGGCATCACCAACCCTCCCTGGTTTAGCATAGCCAGGTGAATGTCTGCTGTGAACCATTCATGCCTTGAAAAAAGTTGCTCAGTGCTTCCTCATTAGGTCATTCCAGATGGCGACAACAAGTCTAGGTCCCTTGTGCACATGGTGAATTTGTTCTTCAGAGGCACAACAGGTGGTATCTTCCCTCAGCAGTAATTTAGAGTATAGATATAATTTATAGATGTTTTTTTACTTTATTCAAAGTTCTAAACAACTAAAAAAATATACTGTAACTCACTAGGAAGTAATAAAATATTTGCATAAATGATGTTATTTCATTTAAGTCAATGATGATAATGTGTTGTCTGTATGAGAAATCAGAACTAATTTTGTTCACTAGTAGACACTTAAGAGAGGGTACCCCCACTAGATTCTTCAAGCATCAATAACCATAAAAAATTGCAAACTTTCTCAATGTTATTAAATCTATTTAAATTAAAACTATTTTCAAGATATTGGATCTGAAAATTTATTGAAATTGTTTCAGTTTTTATGAAAAATATTTTCATGGCAATTGTTCTGATCCTTGGTGTCTTGATTTCATGAATTTAAGCATGCTACTAGATTGGCAATTAGGTCTCACTGTTTTACTGTGGAATTGGTTAGATGCAACCGTATTTTCTATTGTAATAGTTTTTTCTCACAATTCTAACTTGTAGAACTCTTTTCTAATTTCAATCTTCAAAAATTTAAATGCAATGCCAATCACCATCTTCTGTCTTCCTGAACCCTGTTCTTTTATTATTTTTTCTCCACACTAAAGTATTCTTATTCTCTCTCAATCCATCATGTCCTCATGGTTTTAATGTCTTGCTTTAAGTAAAATGTTTAAAAAAAAATTAAATTTCACTTATTAAAACTGTTGTTTTATTTATTAGCAAAAGGATATAGAAGAAATTAATTCATATTTTAAATAGAATTTAGTTTATATTACAAATACAAAAAAATTAATTTATACTTTAAATAGAAGAAACAAGATTTTTATTTTATACTAAAATTCATTTTTTTTTTAATTTTTAAACAAAAATATGTACAGTATAACCCAGATATAAGATAAACCCGGATATAAGAGAGATTTTATCTGCTCCCAAATTAGAGCCTGTGTTAATGTATATAAAATAGACCAAACCCGGATATAAGAGAAACCCGGATATAAGATACTTCTTCTCCGGTCCCGACAACTCTCTTATATCCAGGTTACACTGTACAAGAAATGAGTTTTTATTTAATAGTGAAAATTTTGTATTCCCATTCAATTAACCAGTCATTTGTTTTATCTGTTGCAAAATTATTTTCTTGTGGGAGAATTATTACTTTGCAACATTGAAAAGCAAATACCAGTCTTGTAAGGAACACCTTTTTCTCAGTACTACAAAAACAAATTATCTGAATTAAGTCTAATTACTTACGTTCACACACAATCTTACACATTTTTATTCTGAAGTTTAGCCAATAATTTTCTATATCTTCTCTCAAAGAATAAAATGGACTAACTAAGTTATGCAAAAATATGTGCTACCACAAAACTTTTAAAAAAACTGAAAATACATAGATAAAAAAAAAGAAATAATACAGAAAATTATTGGTCAAACTTCAAAATAAAAATATATGAGATTGTGTGGGGAAATATATAATTAGACTATTATTATTAGTTTATTAATATTACCATTACCATGACTATTGGACTTCTAGATTTTTTTTTGGATATTACAGATTTTTTGTAGCTATTAAAATGAAGAATTTTTTAGGTGTAAATATTAGAATAATAATCAAGTGGAACTCATGTCCAAATGTATCACTGTATTTACTTTGTTTGCTTGAGAGTGATTTTTAGTCATACTTGAACAACATTTACTTTTCTTCTACTAACTTGTTCCAATATAACACTGTGGTGTCAGCAGTAAAGAGAGCCATGAATTAGATTTATTACCTTGCAAGAAAAAGAATCATATCTTGAAAAGACAGAGTGAAAAGTGTCATCAGTAATTTAAAGCTGTCCTGTCAAACTCAAAAGTATATATCACCTGGATGAGCATTTTATTATTTCCATATTAAAAATGTTTGTTTCTCACAACAAAACATTTGGCAAATAATCCCACTTTCAGTTGAAATTTATAAAATCTTTCTCTTAAAACTGTTTTTTAGCAAAATAGGTTTCTCAAGTCCAGTAACTGTTATTGCTCTTTTCACTATTGATGGGAGTTTCCATCTTAACCCTGTTTTTAATTAATGTGGAATGTCAGCTTCTTGATTATGTTATTATTTTCTCTTTGAGATACATGACATGTGCAATCCATTTTCTTGTTGCTGATGTTGAAAATCCTTATCTAATGTGATTTCTATATTTGATAGTTCTTTGTGTGTCTTCACTGCCAGTCTACAAGATTTAAAGAAAGATGGTCTTTGCTGAGACCTACAGGTTTCATTCACTCAAAGCTGTTTTTTAAACATTGATCTGAGGAACTGATTGTTTAAAGCTAAAGGTATTTTTGAACCAGTTTGATGCCATGCATGACATCCAGTTAGTTTCTCCTTTCTTCTGTAGCCTTTCATTAACTTGATACATCTCCTTATAGTGCTTCCATCAAGTAAACATAAACAGTAACTAATAAAAGTTTCTCATTCTGAAATGAATAATTCTATATTTCTCTACATTCTACATGAATCCAGAGGGGCAGCCATTTTAATAGACTATTATGGGTAAGAATAGTGATAGTAACTGTTGTTCTAATCTGATATAATTTGACCAAGCAAATAGATTTTTTTCTTTGACTACCAATTGATGAGGTTAATTCTACCATCTGTCTAATCTATATCTATATTTCTCAAAATGTGTGTGTGTATTCAGATGTTGTTTATGCATTTCCACAGTTTTCATCTGATTTTGATGAATTTTTTTGTTTGATAGTGTTATGTAGTGGTTTCACAGTGGAGGCTTGTCCTAAAATAGGTTTGATGTACAAAATGTTAGGAACTTGATATAATAGGTAATGACGCAGTAATCTAGTTGTGGTGGCTGATACTTTAATATCTGACTAACGGTCATTCGACATCGACTGACTGACCAACTCACTGAGCGACTCAGAGACTGCTACTACTCCTACTTATTATAGGTGGGAGAGTCTATTAACTATAGAATAGGTGTGTTCCACTATAACAGATAGATAATTCTTCAGTGCCAGTTTTGAGTCCAAACTGTTGGTGACAACGGCTCTCCACTACTTCCTCAGCAACGTTTTACTATTTACTATCTGTTCTTGGATATATATTTTTCATAAAAACTTTAATAAAAATAAATACTTAAAACTATTACAATAATATTATCTATATTTATAATTCTCAAAATGTGTGTGTATGTATGTGTGTGTGTGTGTGCGTGTGTAATCGGATGTTGTTTATGTGTTACCACACACAGTTTTCATCCGATTGTGACAAAATATTTTTTGTACGATAGATAATTCTTCAGTTCCAGTTTTGAGCAACAGTACAATTTGTTTCTATTGGTCTTCCTGACACATTATGTTTTGTACCTAAAAAATCCCTTGGAATTCTAAAACTTAAAATTAAATTCAAACATTATTTTTTACTGACTCTTGTATATGCAAAGGAAGATGCAAAGGGAAGTTGAACAAACTTATCCATTTGTATGCATTATCTAAAATTTCCCATATCTTGCCAAACATTATGCATTAAAATCAATGTTCAAGAAAATAGAGAACATTATTTTATGTCAGTGTTTTTTTTTTCTTTATTTTAGGAGACATTTTGTCAATTTAAATTCCCTGAAATTTTAATAGCACCCCATATGTATGCGTGTACCTGTGTGTCTCTGTGTATATCCAAACACAACTATACATAACCATTTCTATTTATGTAATGAATATACATATATAATATTTCCTTATTTTTATATGAGAAAATGTTAAAATCTTCGATAATTATTTCAGATGTCCTTGGTCTTCTACTGAGCTTTATGTCATGAAGGTCTTGTGACTTGGAACTAAATGACTCACAGACATTTATGATCATTCCCATTCTGCTTGTCCGCAACCAGCTGAAAACATGTGCTGTTTCCATGCATTACTTAGCAACAGGACACAATTAGTGCACCCTGCAGTGAAAGCAATTCAGGCCCGCAGACAATTCCACATAGGATGCAGCTGTTTATGAAAAGGCTGACTTGTTAATAGTAATTGAATCTGTTGATAAAAACAACACTACACACAATATCTCTGTCATGCACATGCAGCAGTGACAAGTGTGCTAGCAAAAATAAGGCCTCTATCTTATTAAATAATTGAGGCTATGGGATCTTTACTGACCACTTACAGAAATTTTTGTTTAAAAAAAATAAGTCCTTACATCTACAAATTCAACAAATAATAGATACAGTATTTCTGACATTTCCAAAAAATAGGGCTTTAGTAGATCTGCTAGCCATGAAGTGAAAATGGCTTTGACAAAAACAGAAAAAAAAGATGCATGTTGTTAATTACTACTGGCATAAGGTAATATTACTAATGGCATTTTGGTTTTATCATGCACTAAATATTATTTAAAATTTTAATATAAAATATTTAAGTAAATTTTATTATGCTTTTGTGAGTCAATGTTAGAGATACAGCATATGAAGATATGGTGGAAGAATAATGCATGATATATATATATATAAACATATATAAATATAGATATAAAAGTGAACATAGAAGTCAACACTGAGAAGCGACAGACTGTTTCATGCTAGATGCAATCATCAGGCTCTGAGTCTAGCATGAAACAGCCTGTTGCCTCTGAGTGTTGACTTCTATGTTCACTTTTATATCTATATTTACATAGGCTCTATCTATGATATTGACAACTTTACCCCATAAATATAGCACACATTAAAACTATATTTCTTCATATATATATATATATATATATATATATATATATATATAACCCCATAACTATATATATAAATAACCAAATAATATATCTATATATAACCATATAACTATACAACCTCATAAATCAAGCCCTACCCACATATCTCACTCACACAATCCAGACATGCTTGCGGAGGTGTTGAGGTCTCACACTTATACACACACTAACATATACACTTACACACATCATACACACTCTGAACTAAATGATAACATACACTTAACACAAACACATTTACTTCCCAGGAGCCAATAAAACTGTCAAAATGACCAAGGGAATTCAGCCTCTATCTTAAAAACAACTTAAATGTGGCCCTTTGACCAACACAAGTACTGACCAAAATAAACGATAAAGAAACAAATGAAAACTGCAAGTTCATTTTCCTCAGAAAGTCATTCATTCCCGTAGTTCACTGCTACTAACAAGCAGGAATTTTTTCTCCTGATGATGGCCATGCTGGCTGAAACTAGTTCAGGAACCTAATTGACGTAATAAAACAAAAAAATATTAACATGCAACTCAGTGTGTTTGAAAATTTTAATTTTTTTAGTTTTTCAATATTTTTTATTGTTCAATATATATATATATATATATATATATATATATGATAAAATATAGTTTTTAAGGTATGCTATATTTATAGATTAAAGTTGACTCTGGGTGTTGACTTCATGTCCATTTTTATATGGTGCAGTGGATAAATTGTCATCTAAATTATGCAAAAATGAGAATAACACTAACATCTCATTTTAACAGTTATAGTTAGCAAAATTACACAAAACTATCTTCAAACACTAAAGAGTAAATTTATTCAATAAAATCGCCACAACCACAGCCTCCAGACAACTTCAGAATCTCCTGGATGGTTTCCTTGTTGAAGTTGTTGAATGCTGCCATAATCCTTGGTGTTATAATATCATCAATACTGCCATAATACATGGTGTTACAAGGAGTTTTATTGGTCTCTCACTCAACTTGCTCCCCACTGATAATAATCAAGGGAGTTGCAGTCTAGGGAATTAGGTGGCCAGATGTAAGGAGTGATATGGTTGCAAAAATTGTCTGACAGCTATGACTGGGTCCTCCAGCTTGTGTGGCATGGTGCAGAGTCCATTAGCCATCCTCTTGACCCAAGGCAGCACAACCTCCTCAAGGTACTCGATGTAGGTCTCTGTGTTGAGTCTGAGGCCCTGTGGGAAGATGAATGGAAGCATAACATTGCCATCATTAGACTGATGCAACTCTTTCCAAACACCCAAACACTCTGCTATGTTTGTATTGGAGGTTCTGGCACTAATGCCAAGCAATACATCATGCCATTTCCAAATTTCTGATAGAGTAAATTGCATCATCATGCACTTTTTCTTACAGACTGTGCCCAACTGAACCTACTATACTGTGTAGTTGACAAAAACAAACAACATACATGCACAAAATTAAAAATATGAAATGCCAACAATTTACCCATCTCACCCTGCAAAAAAACCATGGGTGGAATCAATGGATAACTTGCCAAAATCTAAAACTCTTATCCAGGTAGTCTCAAATAAGATTAACAGTAATGAAAAAAGAAAAAGAAAAATGGCCTAAAGGCAAACTTACCTCCTCAATAAAGTAAAGTACTTGAAGCATAGATTGCCTAGGCTGAGCAAAATTGCTTAACAAATTTAAATTCTATGAAAGGATGGCTCTATTCATATCCCATATTTCATGCTCACATGATCTTCATTAAGTGATAGTGCTAATGAAATAGTGCAAGCAAATATATGGATATAGATCCGACATTATGAAGGAAAATATACTGAAAAAACAAACAAAAATCCTTATATGCAATTATGCTGTTTTAATGTTATGAATATGTCCTGAAGATGGTTTATTAGACCAAAACGTCTGACGTTGACATTATATTAACATTAAAACAGCATAATTGCATATAAGGATTTTTGTTTGTTTTTTCCGTATATTTTTCTTCATATATATATATGTATATAGTGTATTTAGACAGCAATCCATCTTTTATACATATTTCATTAAAGATGACTGATAAGGTACTGCCATTATCTTTTAATTAATCTTTCTTGTGTTTGTATAAGTGTTTTCTTTTCTGGACACAAAGGGTGTAAAAACTGTCCAAATGTTCTGTAGTTTCCAAGTGCTTTTGGTTATATTTTTAGCCATTATCAAAAATGCTTTTTAATTTTAACTGAATGTATGGCTTGTGTGTATTGAGTTATAGGGATGTTTTATTTTCCAAATGCTGTCAGCACATTGTGGTCATATTCATAATTAATGATATTGAGTGTTGGCTTTTTTTTTATTAGGGCTTCCATTACTTTTAATCATTTTTTGTGTGTTTAAATAAGTTCTAATGGAGTTGTGGTCAGATAGGTGTAACATAAGTCATCTGGATAGGTGTGTAGTAGTGTGACCGATGTAATTATTTATATTTGGTTTAATCAGGAACACAGTTCATTAAGGGACATTTGGACTCGTAAATAAGGTTCATTCTATGTAATTTTGATTTTGCAGGTGTGTTGTTATTTTTGAGGATAAGGTTAGCCATTTTAAATTTTTTTGTAATAGATAATTTAATTTTTTTGCTCACGTCAACTGGTGTAGTGTATTTCTTTATGATATTTCTAAGGCTAAGGGAATATTCATCTTGCATGTAGTTGACATGCATTTGTTTTTTGTAGAAGGTATTTATGCTTTTGTTTCTGTCTGTGTGTCCAGTATCATTATTATTTACTTTGGAATGAAATAGTCTAATCATGAAAATATTCATAGAAAAAGAACAGGGAAACTATGTTACAGAAGCAGGAAAGTGACTGGTACTGAGAAGTCAGGGCATAACCATTAACATTCCTCTCTGTATTTTAGCAAGAATCTCTAAATGCATAGTAGAAACATCATACCAGACATAACAGTAATATCCAATGCATGGATGAATGGATGATGTATAAATATATAAGATAGATTCTGGTGAGAAAAATTGTCTTGCATGACACACTGAACTAACTTTCATGTTTTGGAGGCTTTAAAATTAACAAGCCATTTCTTGTCCAGTTGGCAATAGATAGGAGGTCATTTTTGACATCTTCTGCCAATTTGACCGTATCAAACCAATCAGACTTACCATTAAAATGGTAGTAAATAGTTGTCATAGCATAGATAGTAATTTGAGAAACTATTGAACCATGAAGGTTGTGGATGAAAATCAATGTAGGTCCAAGGATAGAACTCTGGGGGACACTAACATTAATGCAAAAAGATCAACAAGAGTGGTCATTCAAGAATAACTTTGATTTTGTGATTTGATATGAAAGACTGAATCAGATGAAAAATTTGTCCAGAAATACTTTAACTTCAAATTGTGGAGAAGTTCAGTATGCCAAACCCTTTTAAATAATACCATGACATTCAAAGCAACAACCTGAACTTCACCATTCTTAACTAAAACTTGATAGCAATATCATTTAATACATCAGCAGTTGACCTAGAGGAGTGAAAGCCATATTAATTGTTTGAGAGAAGACCCTGTGTGTTGTGATGCTGAACCAATTCAGAGAAAAAAACTTAAAAATAAGTAGAGGGATCAAATGGTTTGCCTGAGTTCTCAAAGACTGGAATGACAAAAGATTTCCAACAAGCAGGAAAGCAAAAAGTAGGAAGGCTTTTATTGTAGAGTTTAGAAAGAACACAAGTTTAGAGATGATTAAACTATGAATGGAGTTATATTTAAATGTGATGAGTTAGAAGCCATTGTCAAAATGCAAGATAAATGACATGAACAGAATTAATAAAGTTTGCAATGAAAAGTAAAAAGGGTAAAAAGGATGAAACAGTAACAATCATGCAATCAAGCAAATAATATAATTAAAGCAAATCAAACAGGTAAAAAGGCAAAAGAATGTTTGTACACAAAAGCAAGGTCAGACAAGAGAACGCAATAGGTCTGCCTAGTGGATTAGGCAGATCTGGACTGAATCATGTCAAAATACAAGCCATCCCATTTTATTGGCTAAGAAAAATATCCCAGTATGCATTTTGTGACCTTCTGACTATAAGAGGGGGAGGGAGAAAACTTTTGCAATCATTCCCATCCAATTGGGAAATCAACAATATAATTTAATAGAGACTCAGTTCTAAATAGAAAGTCAGGCAATGATGAGTCAGGAATAGAACTGGAAGAGAATTTATGAGCAAAACATTCTACTTCATCATCAGAGGATGTTAACAACTCAAATTACGTTAAGAGGGGAGGAATAGAAAACTTACTCTTATCAGATACACTATTACAGAGCCACCAGTACTTATGAATGTAGCCTCTAACAGTTCAAAGAAGACGGGCAAAGAATGGAACATGGAAACAAGTATATTGATGCTCATAGATAGAAACACAGTGTCTCTCTAATCCCCCATTTCATATTTCCCTTGCAAGTGTGTTATCCTTATATCCATTTCCCAGGATGACAGTCATCAAGCAACATAGTGTTATCCTTATATCCATTTCCCAGGATGACAGTCATCTAGCAACATAGTGTTATCCTTATATCCATTTCCCAGGATGACAGTCATCTAGCAACATAGTGTTATCCTTATATCCATTTCCCAGGATGACAGTCATCTAGCAACATAGTGTTATCCTTATATCCATTTCACAGGATGACAGTCATCTAGCAACATCACAATGAGAACCAAACTTGCTAGAGTCATTATGGTGTCTTTTAGTAAACAAAGACTCATTATAAGCGGAAACATAGAGGCGTCTGTGAGATCAGAACACCCACTTTCTTACAGTATTTACATTAGTCAAACTATTGTCCTCATCTTTGTCGCCATATTTGTCACAACGTTTTTGCTGTTGTATGCTCCGGCCTTCTTCAGGTGGTTGGAATTTTGAACTGAACTCTTTATTTCAATCATTGGGGTAGACTGTTCTAGTTCCACGTGCCATGTTTGATGGATGTCAGTTATCAGTTATCTCCTGCTAATTTTTCCCTCTGAAAGTTCTCCACTGCCTTAACCAGGTATTGAACTCACACTCTTTTGGTCTGTCACTGGATCTAACCAACGTCATCAAGGACACATGGCACAGTGGATAAAGGCGTTGGTTAGATCCAGTGACAGACCCAAAGAGTGTGAGTTCAATACCCGGTTAAGGCAGTGGAGAACTTTCAGAGGGAAATTAACAGGAGATAACTGATAACTGACATCCATCAAACATGGCACGTGTAACTAGAACAGTCTACCCCAGTGTGCGAAATAAAGGGTTCAGTTTCGAAATTCCAACCACCTGAAGAAGGCCGGAGTGTACAACGGCCGAAACATTGTGACAAATATGGCGACAAAGATGAGGACAATAGTCCGACTAATGTAAATACGGTACATAATGCCTCATCTCAGAAATATAGACAGACCCTCTTTCTTGTTATTTTTTAAGGGATACTTGTTTGTTCGATACGTCCTATATATTTTCTATCTTCATTTTCTCATATTACCTGATAAGTTATTTGCTGCTTCCTTCTGCTTATCTTACCTTTCATATGTCCTGTGATTATTAAATTCTCCAGCCCTCCATTCTCATTTAGGATCCCAAAATTTTAACACTTTCTTTATGATTGCAAGCAGTGATTTCTTTATAGCTTCTGTTCTTTTTCATCATTCATCAAATGTTCTATAAAAGCAAATTCTACTAGATTTTAAATAATAAAAAGTTAAAGTTAACAATTCAGTAGTTTATTTATTTAATGATGCTTTCCAAAAGTATTAAGAAATTGGAAAATTTTGTTAGAAAAAAAGGAAAGAATACTGAAGTGTTATATATTATTAATTCTCCTATAAGGCAGTGAGTGCTAGACAGTCTTCTCAGAGATGAAGAAGAGACATGAAGTAACAAAAATGTGGTTCTACAGAAGGATACTGAGAATACTATGGACTGAATCTGTGAGAATCTACAGAAGGATACTGAGAATACTATGGACTGAATCTGTGAGAATCTACAGAAGGATACTGAGAATACTATGGACTGAATCTGTGAGCAATGAAAAAGTTTTAGAGAAAATGGGAACAAAAAGATGCATTTTCTTAGAAAATGACAATTGAAATTTTTAGTGTACATAATGAGAAAAGAGGGTTTGGAAAATTTGGTACTCACTGAACATATTGAAGACAAGAGGGACAGAAGCAAACAGTGCATAACCTACCTAGTGAGCTTGTGTAAATGGATGGCAGAATAGGGATTAGAAGTGCTAGCAAAAAGACAAATGTTGCTCAGAGCTATAAGGACAGGAAGTTGTGGAGAGCCATGATCATCCATGCCCTGAAGCTACACAGGATGCTTATTTATGAATTATAACTCAAAAATATTTTTTTGACTTTATAAGGGCAAAATATTCCTTAAAAATTTGTATATATGTTATTTTGAACATTTGTGTGCATGTTTAGGCAAAGTTTAAGTAAAGGAAAAAACAATTGAATGAGTTATTTTACTGGTTTATGTCACATTGATGCTTTGAAAAAACAAAACATTTCAAGGCTGGAAATAAAAATGTTTCCCTGACTGACTGAATATTTCTGTTTGAAAGTCATGAAATATAGAAAGATCTTTTGAAAGAAAAAGTTCATTTCATCTCAAGTCAACTGGTTCAGATGCCAACTTCGGAAAATAAAAACCCTATTAATCCTTCATAGTTTTTTTAACTGTTATGCTTCAAAGATTTGATTTTTCTTTTTATATAAACATGAACATTTTTTTGATTGTCTTTTAGAAAAATGCTTCAAAGACAGAATAAAAAAAAGGAATGAAATATTACAGTAGCATTTTTATCTGCATGTTTTCATTTTATTTTTCTAAACAAAAATCAGTTATTTTCTCAAAAAGTAAATATTCCTATATTCACACACAAATAGAATATATATATATATATATATATATATATATATATCAACTAAAAGATTTTTTTTTAAAGTTGGTGCTATAAAAATAGGTTGATGTGAATTGGAAAGAATTTATGTGAGATGTTCCTCCTCTTCCTTAACATTGCAAGACTCCCTGAGGAAGTAAAAAGACACAGCCTCACCATATTAGGAATTACTGCTGGGGTGCTTGTAGCAAGTAGGTTTTACAAAATGGAGTCTCCAGCCCCATGTCCAACTAGTTTTGAATTCAGAATTATTTTCCTCCTATACTAGTTGCCAATCGAAGCTAGAAAGCCCAGTCATCCCTGCTATTAAATCTTGTGATCGAATGGTCTCAGGTACAGGACTTTCACTTTTGAGGTCTTTGGTTCACATTCCAGTGGTATTCCCTTGGAAAAGGCACTTTGCTCTAATTTTCTGCTCCATCCAAATCTAGAAATGGCTACCAGACTAACTGATGATAAAACCAGCAACAGATTCATGTCCTTTCATGGAGATGGTATGTAAGACATGTTCAGTTAGTGGTATGCAAACTGAGGGTGTACCAACCACATATGGTCTTTCTGGCTTACAAAGAGAACTTTGCCATAAGAGATGTTCCCCACCTTTAAATTCAAAAATTGAATCTTATGAACACAATATTTTTATAGGTAATTTATATTTATTGTCAAAGGTCTTTTTTCTCAGGTGACATCAGGGCTTCTCTAATTATTCCACTCATTTTGATTACAAATATCTTCATCTTTTGTTTGCTTTTTTTTCTTTTAAACAGTGTTTCCCACAGAGATATTGTTCATCCTTCAAAATAAACCATAGAAATTTAAGTTAAAGATATTGGGGAAAATGAACTGAGATTTACAACTGGAGATTTCTATATCATGAAGAATATGAGTTCCTATCTTTTGGTAGCTTTTTTTTAGTTTTTAATTTCTATAATTTGTTTTTTTTTTAAGCATTCCCCCTCAAGCAAGGCAGGAAGCCACAAGCACACAAGGGGTTACAGAGAGTTGGAACGAGAGCAAAGAGGAGTGATAGAGGAAAGGATGAAGAGAAGGTTAGGGGATAGATCAGAGCATCTGGAGATGTTGATTGACATTACATTTGAATAGTTGGAGATTATAGCTATCAGGGCAACAAGAAATGAAGATGGAGTTCCACAGGTGAGAAGTGAAAGACATGAAGTTATTGGAGTAGAAGAGATGGCTACATTTAACTGTTTTGACAGTGAAAGGGTGAGAGCGAGATGCCAGCCTAGTTGAACGCTTAAATTCATGAAGTCTGGGAACCAGCGAAAGCAGCTGATCAGAACAGTTACCATGAAAGTATTTGTAAAAAGACAGAGGGAGGCAATGGCACATCTGTGAAAGAGTGACTGCAGATGAGATGCCAGATCAGGGCCAATTACATTGCATCCATCTTTGGATTTTATCAAGGACTTTCAGACAAACACAAGGGGCTCCAGACCATATATGGCAGCAATACTCCATGCAAGGGTGAATGGTTGATTTGTAAATTTGAAGGATTGACTCCGGCGAGAAAAATTTCCTGGTGTGGCATGGGTTGCAAAATTGCAGTGGATGAAGCTATTGACTCAATGTATTCATTCCATCTCAGGTGAGCAGACAATGTGAGACTGAGCAGTTGCAAAGAGGTGTTCTCATGGAGCTGAACATCAGTAATGCTAATGGGAGGCAGGGATGGTTCCCTCTGGTGAGTAATAGAGAGCAGTTTTGTTCTTGAGGCATTAAAGTTAACCAACCACTTCTTGCCCAAATCTACAACTGATTGCAGGTCTTTTTCGAGATAAACCAGGTTAGTTTTGTCGGTGACACTAGATTTGTTTTTGACGCAGGAGTAAATAATAGTGTCATCCGCATAGATGCCTACTTGGGAGCCTATAACAATTATAGATAAATATAATTTCCATAATTTAACTTGAAAACTGAAGACTGTATGGAATGATGAAAATTACTGATCCTGAAAGCCTCAGACAAATTTCAAGTATTGTGATAAAAAGCTACAAAAAAGATGGAAATATTCATCCAAAACATGTGTGGTGTGTAATAATGAAAACATAAAATATCAGAACCTCAAACAATTTTATGACCAAGAAACTATAAACATAAAAATGTTCTTTTCCGTCTGTGATAGTGCGATATAATGTTATCATTAATTTTTTAAATGTTGAGATGAGTTGAATTTTAAGTTAACTTTAAAATAGAATGATTCTGTCATTTTTGTGAAGAAAAACTTAAAAAATGTATTTAAATTAAATTTTAGTAAATAATAGCAAACACATAAGAATATATTCTATTAATCAAATTCAAACAAAAGAAAAATCTCTTAATATTGAAAATTATTAATAAAATATGCTATACAACTGCTACTCAATGGCTATCAATTTAAAATAAAATTTAATTAACTCACAACTTACAAAGTAAGATAAATATTACAGAGAATTTAAAACAGATTTTTTAAAATCATTTCACCCCAAGCAAGGCAATAAAGCCACTCAGATTAAAGGGGTTACTGAGTACTAGAGAATATGAGAAAAAAACACTATTAAGGAGAGAGTACAATTAAAGAACTGGAATTAAGAATATGGAAGTTAGAAAATGTCATGGCAATTTTAAAAAATACAAAAACAGATAACAATTGACAGTGCATTTAAAAAAATGAAAAATTTGAAGATATTGACAGTGTATTTGAAAAAATGCAGAAATAGAAGGTAACAATTATCAGTGGATTTAAAAAATGCAAAAAATGAAGATAACAATTGACATTGCATTTTAAAAAAATGGTAAACAGAAGATAATTCACAGTGCATTTTTAAAAAATATTAAAAAACTGAAGATAACAATTGACCATGCATTTAAAAAAAATAAAAAAATAAAGATAATTGATAGTGCATTTAAAAAAATGAGAAAAACTGTCTTCAAAAATAAGAAACTTGTCTGAAAGTATTTTTAGAAAACACTCAACGATTCTGAGATAAAATTTGTATTTACACTTTATAAAATAATTATATAAATTATTAAAATGCAAGCTGATTAAATTCTTTTAAATTAACAGTTTCTTTAATTATTGCCTTATGACTCATAAACTATATTACTCATTGAAACAGATTCAATTTAGAGAGTCAATGGAAAACTCTTTACCTGTGATATGTCAGTTCTAATGTCCAAATCCTATCAATATGCACATTGTTATAACATCTCTCCTACAAAATGTTGTTTCTACAAGGAGTACTGCCTAACTTACATCTCAAAATCTGCTCAAATGACCAAATATTAGACTATTTTTGGAGGGCATGCTTGTTTAGGCTGAGAACTTTGCAACAGCCTCCATTTGTATCTACATCTCTCGAGGTGAGCCACAAAGTCTGTATCTATCCCTCATTCTTCCAGCATCTTTAGTAATGGTAAGAATATATGAGTTCTATGTGAGGTCTGAAGTGAATTTTAGTCTCAAAATTTGAGGGAAGTGGCCTTATTGAGAGTACATCAGGACTGGAGCAAATTTAGGTGCTGATGAAACTTTACAAGATTTGTTTGGGATGTATTGAATGATACAAGCTAGTTGTTCCATCACTGAACTGTGAGAGGTCAGAGGCGAGATCAGCTGCCAACCTCCAGTCATCAAAATTTTTCTAGGAGTATGCATACACCATGGTATCATCTGCATATATATTTACTAATGATCTTCATAAGCAGATCATATTAAGTAGAAAGATGTTAGGACTGAGCAGAGAGCCTTGTATGACACAAGTACTGATCTTATGTACTTCAGAGGACTGGCCGTTGACAATGACTTTGATCTACCTATCTGATAAGACATAACTGGAAAGTTTATGTAGCTCCCCCTCCCCATGCCACACTTCATTAAAAGTTTTCTTGTTATTACATGGGGTAAGATATACAAAATGTTCACTTAGTGCTATGGAAACTGCAGATTCACCTGTCTGGTCATACAAAGTCAATCTGTAAGGTAATGGAACTTATCCGTTCTTTGATGTGAGAGGCATCATCCATGGTGAGTTCTTACCACAGAGCCAGACGATCAATCATCAAGTCTACAAAAAGATCCTGTGGCATTTGCTTCACCCATATCCAAGAAGAGATGAGAATTGTGTCAGTACAAATCAAGGTTGCTTTACCACAATAATGCACTTGCTCACGGCACCCTGATCATCTAGCAGTTCCTGGCCAAGATGACCATCAACATACTGGAACAACCTATCCATCTGATCTTGCTTTGTGTGACTTTTTTCTTTTCCCCAAGCTCAAGTAGATCATCAAGGGGACCATTTTTCAAGGTATGTAGGCCATCAAGAGGGCTGTAACGATGAAGCTGAGGGGCAGGCAAGAAGATTCCTTCCAGCAATGCATTGAAGCATGGCAGAGAAGGATGGAAAAGTGTATTAGACTCAAGGAGAGTTACTTTGAATATAAAAGTGGAAGAATTCCTTACAGTGCCCTGGGACTTTATCATATACTACAACTACACAACACCTGATATAATCATAAGAAATTTCAAAAAACACCATTCACATCAACCATTCTATACCAACCAACAGACTAGATATAATAATAAGACTTCACAAAACAGAAGTGCTTTCTTGTAGAGAAGACAACTCCATCTGATAAAAGCATCTCAGCAAAAGAACTTGACAAACATTTAACATATAAGAACTTGGGAATAGAAATTAAAAGAACATGGCATTTAAACACAGCTCTCTATACCAATAATAATAGGAGCACTGGGAATGATTAAAAGAATACTGATAGAATCCCTGGGGCTGGCAATTCCATAAAAAACCTACTTGTTACAAAATCTACAATAGTAGCAGCTCCTACAGGGATGGATCTGTGGCCTTATACTCCATACAGAAATCAAATGGCACTAAATAGTAGAAGGAGAATGTTTATATTAAAATTATCAAATAAATTCAATTATGAAAAACAATGCTGCTTAATTTTCAGCTTCTTATATATGAGCTCTCTCAAGAACATTTTCCATAACAGCAGTCCCCAATTTCAAGCTGCTGTGTGTAAATTACTCTTGAGTAGTTTTGTAATACATTTATTTATCATCTCATTTGCGTCTGTCTTTGGGCAGAGTACACTCAAGAGTGGCTCTGTCAAAGGACAGAGTCACAACTGAGGAAAATTATACTGAGAGGTGCCCAGCCCTGGGAAACAGATGCCCAAAGCCGCACCCTCTCATTGCAGCAGAGAGAGGGATCAGTTCTCACACTGAGGCCAGTGCAATCCATGGTTGTGGGGGCATGGACAATTTTTGTTCCTAGCCCGAAGGGTATGCACTCTGGCTCTCCTATTAAACCAACCTTGTGTCACAACCTGACCTCACCAGGGGTTGAGTAATTACAAAAAAAAAAAAAAAATTCAAGCTGCTGTCCCCAAATTTCTACAAAGATGAACTACTTTAGGTTTATTGTTCTAAACACGATCCTTGAAGAAGAAAATAATTAAAGAATATCAAACCAGGAGAATATAGCGCAGCTGATTTCTGAATTTCACAAAATTATTAACTGACCAAAAACTTGAATGAGAATCATAGATTAATTTATTATAGTATGATTTCTCCATTTTTAATTTCTAAACATGACTCTCAAATTCTAAAAAGAAAGGTAATATAAATGATTGAAAAACACAAATATTATTTATCTGCCTATATTTCTGAGATGAGGTACTGTAACTATTTACACTAACTTTACATAGTTAGGACTGTCTTCATCTTTATTGTCATATTCTCAACATTTTGGCTGTTTTTACGTTCCAACTTTCTTTAGGTAATATATGTAGGAATATCAAACTGAACCAAGGACAAATGACCCAGTGGATAAAAGTATTGGTCGAAGTAATCCAGTGACTTGACCCAAAGAGTTGTGAGTTCAATACCTGACCACAGCATAGGTGAGCAAAAACTTGTAAAGTTGACTTACTAAAGTAAAATAACTGTAACTGAGATATCCAGAAAAGGCATGAAATATGGAACTAGAACAATTTACTCCGGGACTAAATAAAGGGTAGGGTTCAAAATTCCCCTGTATAGACCCTGAAGAAGGCTGGAGCATACCACAACTGAAATGTCATGAATATGACAATAAAGATGAGGACAAAAGTCCAAACAATGTAAATAGTGTAAATAAACATTATTTAATTTTTGAATCCAAAGGTGACTTTGGTAACACTCTGTGTGATTATTTAATAGTTTATAATGTAACATCTAAGAGAATTGTTTATACCAATAAATTGACAATACTTCTTTATAAATTCAGTTAAGTGATGAAAGAAAAACATGTTCTCATGAATAATATTCTGAATATCAGCTGCATGTGGTCAGCATCAAATACAAAGCAATTATTTAAGGCCAAGTATAGCAAATGAAACCAGTCTTGTCACTAGTAACTGGACAGCAATTTAACTCATTCTTTTTATCATGAGACCTCATCATTAATTCTATCAAAAGCAAAAAGGCTGACTTTCTCGGGAATCATTACAAATTCTGTAACCAATGATACTATTTTCCTTGTCTTTTGTCTTTTTTTTTTTTATCATTTCTTTAAAATTGTTATGTTTCCATATTTTGATGAGATGCAACTCATTATGCAGGAACTGATCAACAGACTCCAATATTGCAACTCTCTAAAATATCAAGATATTTGACTCTGTTCATTCAAACAATTACTCTTGAGATGAAATTGATATTTAAGCTAGTAAAAGGTTATCAATTTGTTATTGCTTTAACATTTTTACCAGAAATCCATTATTCTGAAGGCTCAAGAACTTCTGAAATATTACTTGAAACCTTTATTTTACAAAGACCATTTTAGGTTGAGATTCACTTATTAAATAAGTTAATCTCAGTCTAAAATGGTCTGATTATGATTTTAGAATTTAGATTAAATGACTTCATATTTCCTGGGTATGATGATAAACTAGATCCAATAGGAAGGCCTCTAATTAGGAGGTTTTGAGGAGCATGGAACCACCTCTTAATTGCTGTTGTCTCCAGGTTCACCTTCACCCAGAGTGGTAGTACCTGTTAGGGTCACAGCTATGGGCAAACAGTTAAACCCCAAATTAGTGTCAAAACACTATGAGAGTATAAAAATAGATTTTTATAGTAAAAATGCCAGCAATACATTTTGGGAAAAAAAATGATCAAAAACACATTTGTCTCTTAACAAAAAACCCTATTTACAAAAATATGTCAATCAAACCTGATCTACAAACTGATTTCTTACAAAGAATACTTATTCTATTCATATGGACTTATCTGAAAAATCTTCTAACCCACTGAGGTTGATAAGTTGTAAAACAAAGTAAACCAAACCAAACTGACTTCATACTAATCAGTTACTGAAAGTTATTCATTATATTTTCCTGATAATATCATTCACTTACAAGACCCAAATCATTTTAAAATCAAGAGCAATCAAAAGTAATACGCTTCTCAGTCAAATATGATTAATAGACAAAAATGGTGGGCAGTTATTTCTACACTAATTTATTTTATCATCAAAGAAGAAGTAATTACTGTTAAAGTATAGAGAAAAGATTTTTGAGCAGTTTTAGATCCCAATAATAGTCTACAAAATCATAAAAAATAGCACATAAAATCTAAAATAAAACAGTTACATAGAGTAAATAATGGAATATTATAAGAGGAAGACCTTTGTGCTGCCTCTATAATGACTAAAATAAATTCTCAATGTTATTCTTACTTAATATATTTTTTCATAAACCAATAATGTTTGAAAAATTTAAATCTTTTGTTGACTTTTCAGTTCCTCCATTCTTGTTTCTAGTGGAATTATTCCATGCACTCTATTTATTAGGGACATGATATGGACCCATGCCTTGTCTCTATTGACTATCATATTCCATGGTTTCATTACATGCATGGCAATGTTGTAGACTTTTTATATTTTTTGTTACATTTAGCTGCATTTAGGAATTTATTGACTTGATTTGCTCACATGATAAATTCAGTTTTCTTGCTTTGATGTAGTGTTTTGTCAAGATAAGTCATTTATAACCATCATCATTCCTACTTTGACGTACCAATTTTACTTCTTAGTTAGTATTATTTTTCTAAGTATTTCTTGGAAATTATTTTTGGCCAGAAGACATGGGTTAGAAGAAAAAATGTGATTGAGTTGACGGTAGAAGTCAGTTACAAGGACGCCCGACTCTAAGAAAGTTTACTTCGAGACTGTATATAGTGGTCTTTGATTAATACTAACCGGCATTCCTGGATTTTACTAACAGCATTACCTTTTGTATTTTGTGTAAATACATTTAATTTCTTAGCTTAAATACTTGCGTTTGTCATTTATTGGAGATCGATTTTTCACGCGGAATCCACAACACTTTGTCTTCAATGAATATACTTTTTACCTTAAAGTTTCTTGGTTGTGACCTGAACCACTCAAAAATATCTTGTCCAAGAACAGACACTAATTATCTAAATTTATCTTGACAGCATCATCAACTTTGAAGAAAACTTTTAATTTACTGCATACATGTCTACCTCAAAAGATTACTCCAGCTCTCTCCTGTAGTTTTGTAAAATATATATATATATATCAATTGAAAAGTGAATAAAATATGCTCATGAAAATGTACTCAGTACAATACCATCTGAACTTGGTATATAAGATCTAAAATTGAAATCAAGATTAATGAAAAGAATTTATAACTTTTCTCTTTTTATATTTTCTCATAAATTGATGCATTTTTCTTCTTTTTTCCTTCACAAATGCGATGAAATACAAGTGGCAATGAACAAAAAATAAAAATGAAGCTCTAAACTTGTCTTTTTTTATCATTTGTGGATGTAACCAGTTTTATTATTCCATGAAATAATTGCCAGTTCTATATTTGCTTTTCACCATTTAATCTTCTCTGTGATTCTTTTTAAGGCTTTTTATGAGCATTTTGTCCCTCTTACAGTAAGTTATCAGTTGGTGATTTACGTTTTTACCTAATACAATATTTGTGTAAAATCCATTTCATTTACATGTATTAAAAATAGTAAGGGTTAATTATCTTTTTATTTGTACACACTTCAAGAAATTTTGCATCAAAATCCAAAGCCATAAGTTTGCATTATACATAAACAAGGTTATTTAAGCAATTTTATTATATTGTATCTATAAAATAAATGCAATGTACAATTGCTTTCATTTTGAATGGCTAGCCTGTAACTTTGCCTGTTTATATTTGGCTAGAACCACTTGCTAACTTAATTTATTTCTTATAAGTAGCTATCCAGTGTCGCAGATATTTTTTATGGCAAAAATACATAAATTTGTTCCAAACTTCTTTGAGACAAACAAAGATATCCAAATCTAAGAATTATACAAGCTGCTAATATCACCAAAAAAAGATTGCCTAAAATGAAGGCTGATCATTTTAGACCTTACTTGAATAGCAAATTAGGGATCAAATTATACTGGGTTGACCAAAAAGCACAGTTTAGTAATTAAAAATATACATTCTTTTTTAACATAAATTGACCAACATATTTACCATCTTGTTCCATTATTTTGTCATCTTTCAGACAACTTCATAATTCTATACCCCCAATAGAAATGTTGATCTTTCTTAGCAAAAAAACTGCTCAGGATGTCTTTTATAGTATTTCACAGAATTTAAATTCTTTTCTTTAGGAGAATTCTGTAAAGACCAGAACAATAATCAGTTTACTGCATGTGAACATCCGTCAGTTTGTTTCACAGATCATCAATATTACTACTAGGCAGTCAAATCAGTCTTCACTATGTACCCCATGTTTGCGGTCTTGTGTCAGAACTAAGCTATGCATACTCAATAACTATATTCAGTTCATAATTCTATTGAATATAAGGTAGCACCTTTTTTCTACTTAAAATTAACCTGTATACATGATACAATCATACAGACATGCAAAACACATAGTTGTTGTTGGTGTTCAAAGTCAGATCAGCAAGCTGAGTTCAAATTTCAAAGCTGCTTCATTCAATTTAGTACCAACAACCTTTGAAGAGGTATGGACACCACACCTCTTTTGTCCCTAGCTATAGGTCAAATAGCAAGGTAGACTAGGCACTCTTGCCTTGAATGGCAATGAGCCTAAGAGAAGAAAAACTTTTCATTTCAAGACTATAGAGAAGGCAACAAGGTACTGTCCCACTATATTTCCCAAGAACACATAACAATTCACAGATAATAACAAAAAGAAATCTGCAGAGAGCCATGGTGAGCTACATCTCAAAGGGATATGGCATGCAAGAAAATACAGGCATATGATATACATGAAATTTCATTCTAATGTCACAGAAAACAAAATGATATCACAGCTGTATGATTATTTTATTTGTAATTTTACTTCATTTTATTATTGTTGCTTTTTGTCACAACAGTCTGTTTTGATACTTAAATGCTTCAACTGCCAAAGAAAATATCAGTGTCTTCCTTGGAAACTTAAAAGCACATCAAACACTTAAGGATATCTGTCTTTTATGGATGTCTAACCATTTTGTCTATGGAAGTGTTAATGATTAAGTAGAACACAAGTCTGTCTTCATTCTGTCACCCAACCCACTCCTTTCTCTTTTTTTTTCTTTATATCATTTTTGTGCTTAATATCTTTTATGTCATTATTCACCTCCTCATGAGGGAAAATCTAACACAAGGTTATTTTTAATACCATTTTTGGCTTCATACATTTCCCCATAATGAATGTATCCAGTTCCATTTGATTTTGCTGTAAGCACCAACAGGGCATACTCTTGATTCTGCCTTGTTAATGCAAAGGGAAGATGCTATCTTGGACAAAGTTCTATATGAACCAGGTTCACTCTCATTAAAGATCTCTGGCCATAAATGAATAATAGAATTATTTAAACTAGTGATTTTTTTATACAATTGTTCACCTAATACAAAATCCAGGAGCCACTCATGGTAGAGCAATACTGAACAAGGTTGTTGTAAGAGCCTAAAAGAAGGAAATGAAAAGTGCATATCATGAGAATATGCAGCATAGATAATGGTTGATCCTAGATTTGAAGAGGTTAAGCTCATAGTGATCAGGGAAGCATACTTTAAAGAGTTTGTTTCAAAAGCAAACAGTTCTTGGGAGGAAAATGTCCAAGCAGGACTTGCTCCTTACCAATGGAATATGAATAGAATGAAGATGAGTAAACCCTGTGTACCTGCCATGAAACGTTCTAGCTGTGAAGCTCTGGACTGGTGGAACTAAAGAATGCAGTTCACCTGAATATCTGCTTTGTAAATAATGATAGAATAAAGGCTAAGAGTGTTTCATCTGTGGCAAAAAAGATTGTAATGGGGGGGGGATTCATCACCCACAAGGCCGTGTAAAATATTTGTACTCTGGAAAGCCTGGAAAGAAAGGATTAGGCAACAGCCTAAATATGGCAGCAATACTCCATCTTTCAATTTGCAAAGACAGAGCACATCAGTAGGGGTCAGATACTTACTGGAGCAGTACAAGGAATCAACTAGTTTTTCTGATATCATTCATAACATATATGTAAGCACACAAATATATATGATCTATCACTTGAGGTCTGGAGTGGGCTAATCCCAATAGGCATTCAACACAAGGAGCCTTATTTGAGAGGTCATCTCTCAGGTCAACCTGCTGATGTGACTGGCTTCTTTGAAGGATTGAGTGTAAAGTCTAATTTGACATTATTTGAGGGGAGCTACAGGCTATACTAAATTGAAAATGAATAAGCATATGATAAAACATTTGTTTTCAGATGTCTATATTTCAGAGATGAGTTATTGTAATTATTTACACTATTTACAGTGTCTGAACTCTTGTTCTCATCTTTGTAGTTATATTCACGATGTTTCAGCTGTTGTACACTCTGGCCTAATTCAGTTCAAAATTCCAATGGTTATCACCTGAAGAATGCCAGACCATACAATGTACAAAACATTGCGAATATGACAACAAAGATGTGGACAATATTCTGAATATTGTAAATTGTTTACAGATGGTAATAATTTGTAAGTTTCTTCAAACAGAGTTTGGAGATTTCAGTAAGTCTGGCATATCTTAGATTTTTTATAACTAGGCTGAAGTTTAATCATAGCAATATCATTGAACATATCTTTGTCATTGATAAAACTGCAAAATTGTCCATTGTTATCAATATGTTGAAGAGGGACTTTCAGGGTTATTAGAAATTTTGTCAATGTTTTTTGTCCTTTTAAAAAAATTTTCCATTTATACAACAGTGTAAAGAATTATATGAAAATAAATGGAAAATTAATATAGCCTTGTAGTTTGTAGATATCATTTGATGCACTTGGAAAAATTGTCACAGCAGCAATGGCGGCTGACATGGTAAATTTGTTATCAGCTTCCGAAACAAGATGAACGTTTCCATAAATAATCATGTTTGATGAATGAATGCAAACAACATGGGTTTGAATATAAGAAGAAAAATCAACATTTAACTAAAAGCATCATAAATTACAATATAAGTGTAATGAAAATCAGTGATAGCTGATGTTAGTTTCAGAGTTCTTTGTGTTTTGTTCTGCATTTATGTCATGTAAATTAAATTGGCAGTACTACTGCAAAACACAAAGAACTCTGAAACTAACATCAGCTATCACTGATTTTCATAGTAATAATTTTCCAACAAATGATAATTAGGATAATGATGATAAATGATAATCATGCCTGTTGAGGTGACAAAGAATCCAAATGAAAAGTAAAAATATACAAGGTAACAGAAGGAGGAGAAAGATCTCTTTGTCTGCTGAACATAATTGACCAATAGTAATATTAGCTGTTTCATTATAAGGAAACATTCAGTCTTCATTGACCAAGCTGTCAGTGCTACTTTCAGTTGAAAATAATAAAATCTTTCTCTTAAAGCAATATATGTTCAAGTCCATTAGCCGTTATCACTCTTTCCAGTATTGACGAAGGTTTTGTTCCTAACCTTGCATTTGAAGAAGTAGAGAATGTCTATATCTTGATTATGTCATTACTTTCTTTTTGAGTTAGATGTGATATCCATTTTAGTTGTTACTGTTATCAAAAGTTCATATTGATCATTCATTTCGAGATGAAAAAGAAAATCACTTTAGATTGAACAAAAGAAAATTGACAGTAGATAAAAAAAATTGAATTTAGCTTAAGGTGTAAAAATGATTTAAATGAAAATTTGATTCACGCAAAAAGATTAGATAATTGAATTACTTTTACATAAAGAGTAAAAAGAATTATACATTATTTTTCTCCACACACACACACACATAGTGTCTGTAATGTAAATACATATATAACATGCAGACACACACATACACACACACACACACACACACACACACACACATATATATATATATATATATATATATATATATATATATATATAGAGAGAGAGAGAGAGAGAGAGAGAAAGTGAGAGAGAGACAAATAGGTAGATAGAAAGATATATAGATAGATAGTAGTGTGTCACTTATGGAAATTGAAATTGTCAGAGAGATGAATTTCCACCAGAGAGCCCTACATTCATTTTCATATTGATAACTTTGAAAATGTATGAATCCTTCTCTACCTTCTGCCCCCAGCTCAGGCTTAATAGCAGAGCAGACTTGGTTCTTCAGCTTTGGTTGTCAGCCAGTCTAGGTGAAGGACAATCCTGAATTAACAACTTTTAATATGTTAACAAATATACATACATAGACATAAATAAAGAAATATCATAGAAGCCAAATCATAATCGTGAGCAGGATATTAACAAGAAGAAAGGATAACTGGTGAAGCAAAAGGTTGGTTTAGTAGTATCAAATGAGTAGAAAACACAGCAGGAAAAGATGAGGCAAAAACTGGAGAGATTAAATATAGGGGTTTACCAGTATGGCAGAGCAGAAAATAGTGCAGTAACTATTTGGAATTGGAAGGAATTGTTAAGTTTTTTTCCAAGAGTGGACCTAAAACAGCTGCTGCTTCTATGTGCCATATCCCTTCAGGTGTGGTAGATCATTCATCTTTACAACTTCCTCTCTTTATTATCTTTTAGTAAGGTTTCTTTCACCATCCACCTCTGTCTCAGTTCTGCCATCTGTTTACACAAATTGATTAGGTAAATTATGTTGTCTCCTGATTCAAGTTTTTTTATCAAAGGGTGAAGTGAAAGTTATCCTAAATGGCCACTCCTCTAGATCCTTTCATACTAATGCAGGTGTTCCCCAGGGCTCTATCCTTGGTCCTACTTTGTTCTTAATTTTCATGAATAACCCTCCCAATATCATCAGCTCACAACGTGGTATCTATGCTGATGACACAATAATTTACTCCTGTCTTGATAGTGAGTCTGATCAATTTGATAAGGTCAAATTGACTGCTGATGTCAAAAACAAACTTCAGTCTGTTGTTAACTGGGACAAAGGATGTTTTGTTAATTTTAATGCCTCCAAAACTAAACTGCTCTCTGAGGGACCCCTTTCTGCCTTCAATCAGCATGGATGATGCTAACCTCCAGGTGAGTGACACATTTTGTCTGCTTCCGCAAAAATTCTTGGCTGATATGATGTGGAATCCATTGCTAGGTCACATGCTAGCAAAGTAGGTTCCCTGTATCATGCTAAGCAATTTTTCTCACCAGAATCTATCTTACATCTCAATAAGTCTACCATTCATCTATGCTTAAAATATTGCTACCACATAAGATCCAATGCTCCTGCTATATATCTAGACCTCCTTGATAAAATCCAAAGAATAATCAGCAATATTATTGGTCCTGATATGGCACATTGCCTTCAGTCACTTTACCACTTCCATAATGTTGCCTCCCTGTGCCTTTTTTATAAATACTTTAATGGTAATTGTTTGGATGAACTATTTGCTATGGTACCTAGACTTTATAAAATTAAACTGGCAATGAAGTGTCATCAATTTACAGTTTAGTTGGCTAGATGAAACTGTAAGTTCTATGCTAACAGTTTCTTTTCTCACACTTCTCCCTTTGGAATTCCCTTCCAGCTCCATGCTTTCCAGCCAATACAATGCCAATCACTATCTGTTGTTTTCCTGGTTGCTCTTCTTTGGTTCTTGTTCCTTGGGAATGTTTCTGTTTTCTAATTCTTCCACACCTAATAAATCCTTGTGTCTTAGTGGCTTTACTGCCTTGGTTGGGATGAATTTAATAAAAAAAATAATGTTACTCTTTGCTTTCCTCTGTCCATCTTACTTTCACTATGTCCTGTGAGTGTCTAATTCTTCAAACTCTCTTTTCTCATTATGTATCCAACAAATTTCAACTATCTCTTTCTGATTTTAAATATGTGATTGTTTTGTTTTCATTTTCCTTAAAACTTCCTCATTATTCATATGTTCAGTTTGTGGTAACTTCAGCATCCTTCCCCAAATCATATCTCTGTTGCTTCATGTTTCTTCTTCACCTGTGAATAGAGTGTCCAGTATTCACTGTCATAGAAGAGGATTGATATTAGATTGCAGTTCAGCACCATCTCTTTGTTTCTAACAAAATTTTCCTGTTTCTTAATACTTTGCTTAGCTTTTGGAAAGCACTTTTGCTATTCCAATGTGTCTTTAAATTTCAGTGCTACATTTTCTGTCCTCTGCCAAAGCACTTTCCAGATATTTACATTTGTCTGTTTGTCAATATATGTGGATAGATACTAAATGTGTATATATATATGTGGATAGGTTCTAAATGTGTATATATATATATATATATATATATATATATATATAATAGTAATAGTAAAGTATATATATATATATAGGTAAGGCTTCAAGAACACCAGAAAGCTGTAACACGAGGGAAAGTAGAAAAATCAGGCGTGACTGACCACATATATAGAGAGAAGGGAGATCACCACCCTCTGTGGGATCATGTTGAGATCATAGACAAGGAACACCATTGGAAAATTCATAAACTTGAGGAATCAGCACATATGCTAGGCCACAGAAATCTAAGCCGACCAAGCATAGAAATAAATACAATATGGGAACCAGTAAAAAGGAGTGCCAGAGAAAAGCAATGATAACAACAAAGTTGCAATATGAGCTCTGGTAAAAACATGCAATGATAACAACAAAAATTGCAATATGAGCAATATGAGCACTGGTAAAAATGGTTGCTGAAGACATCAGGTTTATAATACCCAGAAATTCATCAGGTTTATAATACCCAGAAATTCATACCCAGATGTCCTCAAGGACATGGCACAGTGGATAAAGGTGTTGGATAGATCCAGTGACAGACCCAAAGAGTGTGAGTTCAATACCCGGTTAAGAACTTTCAGAGGGAAAATTAGCAGGAGATAACTGATAACTGACATCCATCAAACATGGCAGGTGGAACTAGAATAGTCTACCCCAGTGAGCGAAATATAGGGTTCAGTTCGAAATTCCAACCACCTGAAGAAGGCCGAAGCATACAATGGTTGAAACGTTGTGATAAATATGGCAACAAAGATGAGGACAATAGTATGAATAATATACATATATATATATATATATATATATATATATATATATATATATACACACACACACACACACATCATTATTATTATTATTTACAATGTAAAAAATAAATATGACATATTGTTCTTTCTTCAGGGTTCACAACCTGGGATAATGACACTGTAAAGTCAAATGAAGATTATATTTAAAATCTGTTAAAAATTTTCTTAAATAAACTTTAAAAAATAGTAAATGGAACCTATACAATTGGCAAAGGCTTTCCCACCTTTATAGGTTGTTCAGCCTTTTCTAAGTTTATACTGTATCTGATAGTATTGATTTTTAAAAACTTTCATTAAAGATTTTTATATAAATATCTGCCTTAGATAGGTCAGAGATGCAAAAGTGGTTACAATAAAAGTAATGTTACCTATCCAAATGCTTCATCAAATGGGGGATGCAAAGCATTCTTATGTGTTTTGAAAAAAGATTGATACTACTTGAATGAAGCTGATTAAATTCATTGGAACTGTGAAGCAAAAGCATCTTTTTGAAGCATCAGTTTAAAACAGAGCAAAAAGTTTCCAACAAAAAAGTAAAATAAGGAAATGAACTTTTCATGTGAGCATTAAACCAAATAAGTTTTTATTACTCAAGGTCTTGATTATAAAGGAAGACTTCATCTAAAATGATTTCAGTATTCACAAGTTAATAAATGTTGTTAAAAGTTGTAATAAAATTGAGTGCTTATAATAGAATTCTGAGTGCTTATGAAAAATAGCAAGGTCATAATTAACAAATAACATTAATGAGATAAAAAATAATTCTCCCTCCAGATTTTATGGAAGTAACAAGATTAAGATTAAATGAGAATACATTATAATTATATTGTTGTTGCTACCCACACCAAATAAAAATAAGAATAAATATTTCATATTCTTTTTCATCTTTTATTGATTGTTGATAGTTATTAAAATACAGCCAAATGGATGTATCAATTTGGAATTATCCACTTGCTAAGAAAATGATAGAGTGTAATGGTTAGCAAGCTTGTTTTACTAGATCAATTATGACTGAGCAGTGAGTATGATCTTTACTGAGTGCTTCATATTTGCAGACATGTCACATTTAAGCTGTACTTAGTAAATTGCTTCTTACCTAGAAACTCATTATTCAAAATCCTATACAGATTACTTCTGAGTCTGCTAGTCAAACTCTCTGCCAGCAGGCAGAGAGGATCCCCAGACTAGGCTATGCCAAAGGGCAAAGTCTCATCTTAGGAGACAGCTACACAACCCCATTCTTTACAGGGCCTACGGGGAATTTTTGGCCAAGCCTATGGGCTTGGATACCCCACAATAAACTCAGCCTTGTGCCACATTCAACTGCATGGGGTGGCTAGTGAATATCATCATTCAAAATCCTTGTTCTGTTTTCGAATTTGAAAACCATCCTCTGGAATCAGTTGCAAAACTTTCAGTCTATTCAGTTTTATTCCTCTCTCTCTCTCTATCTATTTATCTATCTCAGTCTATTCATAAGTATCTATCTAAGTCAGTTTGTTCATCTGTCTCTCTGTCTAGCTATCTCGGTTCATTAATATCCGTCAGTGTAGCTATCTCAGTCTTTTCATATCAGTCACTATCTCAGTTCATTCATATCTGTCTCTCTGGTTAGCTATCTCAGCCTGTTCATGTCTGTCTCTCTGGCTAGCTATCTCAGCCTTTTCCTATCAGTCTCTATGTCTAGCTATCTCAGTTGGTTCATATCTGTCTCTCTATCTTGCTATCTCAGTCTGTTCATCTGTCTTTTTGTCTAGCTATCTCAGTCCATTCATATCTGTATCTCTGTCTAGCTTTCTCTCTGTCCATTCATGTCTGTCTCTCTGGCTAGCTATCTCAGCCTGTTCATGTCTGTCTCTCTGGCTAGCTATCTCAGCCTGTTCATGTCTGTCTCTCTGTCTAGCTATCTCAGTCTGTTTATATCCGTCGCTGTCTAATTATCGCAGTCTGTTTATATCTGTCTATCTGTATACTGAGCTATGTAGGCAGGTCTCATTGTCTTCTGCTTCCATATATTGTATGTTTCATGTTATTTTTAACTTCTGTCTTTTTATTTTTATTTTATATCCTCTTCCTTTTTACCCCATATTTAAGCTTATCTACATATTTCTTTTCCTTTTTTTTTTTTTTCATGTCATTTATTTTTCTGAGCAAACACATCTCAGACAAATTTTGAAAATGGCTACTTTACACTATTCATAGTATTCTCTCTTTTATTCTACTTTCTTCTGTTCTTTGCTTTTTTAATTTTCTCAAAGCTTCCGTGTCCATTTTCCTCTCCTTACCATTTATATTTTTGTTCTTCTGAGCATTATCATCATTAAATTAGCAGAGACCATTTTTGGAACCTTGCCAGAAACATGATACAACTCTCATCAACAAAGAACCAATTAGTGTCATATCCACAAATCATTCTCACCACTATTATCTATCTTTCAAATCATTATTTATTGCCGCCATTATTTTTTACTCACTTGTTTCTAATCATAATAACTTAATCAATGAAACAATAAGATTTAAACAGTAGTTTGAAATCTTATCGAAAAACATTTATTTTTGAACAATGAAAAGTAATAAAAAATTTTAAAAACACAGTCAAATTGAAAAAAACTTGGCTTACAAGACCATATTTTGTATTGAAAATGTTTTTTCACTTGTCTGAACAAAAGTGATTGACTGATTCTTAAGAGAATACATATATATCAACATTCATCATGTTTTATATTATGAGCTTAGCTGATTGGCAGAGTGACAAACATGACTCTCTTGGATTATTCACATTGACTCAGTAAAAAATGATATCATTTAAAATTTGTAATGATGTTTAAAGGTAAAAAAATATTCCCTAGTTATAAAATGTCATTCTCAAAGAACCAATCTATTTAAAGATGACCTGGTATTTTTTCTTTGTTTCCATTTAGAATCTTTTTTGTGAATTGCCAACTCTGTAAAAGCCATTAGTGCTATTAATGTTGAATTTCAGAAAGCAGCTTGAATTTATTTGAGAGTGTGAGATTTGAACCAGTTATAGTCAATAAAAGTTTTTTTTTAGCTTTGTACCATTTACCTTTCTTAATTGGATGCAAAAGTCTCCAGCACCTTTTATGCAAAATCCTCTATTCATTATTGTGAGACACTCATCAAACACTAAATGGGTGCTCTAAAGTTCTCAGCGTGATCCACTACCCCAAATCAGTAATTTGATCTATCAACACTATATTGATGTTAAGGCTTACAGCCATATGGTGTTAAAATACCAGTTCCTGTGTGATCACCAAAGTTAAGCAACATCAAGCCTGCTCAGGACCTAGAAGATTAACCACTTGGGAATATCAGGTACTGTTATCTTGAATGTGCAGCTGGTATAATAGATAATGGCTCCAAATTTTTAATCAGAGAGCAAAGTTCAAATTCCAGTTTGGTTTGTTATATTCACTTATGCATAAATACCCTTGGGAAAGGTATGAATCCACCTCTTCTACCCCCAGCTATAGGTTAATTTATTAATTAACCTATAGCTGGGAAGAGAACAGGTTGTATCACTAAATCATTAATATCTCAAAAAAAATCTTACAATCTAAAAATAATTTCTTGCTTAAAATATCCTGCAAAGGATTGATAAGCTGTAAAAAATCAATCAATCAATCAAAGTAATCAAACTGTAAGTAGTTTCTGTAAAGTTTTCAGCCTAACTCACTCATCATTATTGCCTGAATTGATAATTTTTCAGTACTCTTTTAATTAAAATATTAATTTTCACTCAATACGAGGCTCGAGAGCTACTCATGGTAGAGGGTAACTGTTAAAATGGTTAGGATGAATAAGGTGAAATAGGAATGAAAAAGGAGGTGGTAAGAAGTTAAAATTTTGAGGATGAGGAGGATAGATAATAAAGAAGTTAAGATTCTTGTATTCAGGGAACCATCCGTATGGAATTCTGTTCCTCACTGTAACAATTCTTGAAGAAAAAACTGTTGATGGGACTTTCACCTTACATTTGGAATATGGAGGAAATGAGTGTGATTCAAAGAGGGAAGTTCCAAACTTTATGGTCCAGTCTGCTGAAACTAAAAAAGGAAAGCTCATCTGAACATTTGCCATTGAAATGAGACAGAATAACTACAGGCTTGCAATGTTGCCTATGTGAGGAAGAGGTTACAAATAGTGTATATGACTTTCCCCAAAAAACTGTATAAATGATTTTGAATTCTGTCAAGGCTGGTAACTGGTCCAAAAAATTCCAACTTAGATATGGTAGCGATACTTCATTTTCAGTCTGATCTAAATCTGGTAATGTAAATATCTTGAACATGTTTGAAAATCTGATCAGACAAGTATGGAAAATTAAAGTGATACAAAAAAATTTAAAGATAAATGGATCTGACAAGTAGGCTAACAAGATAGAAGAACTTTTACTTGGTATGACCAAAAAGAATATGTTTATTTGAAATAGATTTAATTAGAAAGGAAAGAAGGATATAAAAGCTTGCTTAAAAGATGATTTTCAGTGCCTAATAAAAAATGAACCTAGGTACCATGGAATGAACATGTGAGCAAGAACAAGGTTTTGGAGAAAATGTAAACAAAAAGCTAACTTATACTTATGTTTTGAGTAAGATGCAGTTATATAGGCTCTATTTGAAGGTCCTCACTCTGTTAGAATTTTGTTTGCCTTATATATATATATATATATATATATATA
>OZ010593.1:27314129-27374129 GCA_963932145.1 Acanthosepion lycidas
TCTTATGTATTCAGTCTATATTATTCACAACCTATTATTGTAGAACAACATCTTTGTACCTTAGAGATTGTTCTTAATCTGAAAAGAAAAAAAATACTTTCAAGAAAATTTTATTTCATTCATTCCCAAAAATATTAACTCTTTATTCAGGTTAAGCAAAAAGTAATAAAATATAAAGCAATAGAAAGTAAATATGACTCCTTAATAATAATAATAGTAATAAAATATTGAACAAAAGAAAATAAATATGATTCATTAATAATAATAATAGTAATAAAATATAGAACAATAGAAAATAAATATGATTCCTTAAAAATAATATTAGTAATAAAATATAGAAAAATAGAAAATAAATATGATTCCTTAATAATTAATAGTAATAACATATAAAGCAATAGAAAATAAATATGATTCTTTAATAATAATAATAGTAATAAAATATAGAACAATAGAAAATAAATATGATTCCTTAATCATAATAATAATAGTAACAAAATATAGAACAATAGAAAATAAATATGATTCCTTAATAATAATAATAATAGTAATAAAATATAAAGCAATACAAAATGAATATGATTCCTTAATAATAATAATAATAGTAATAAAATATAGAACAATAGAAGACAAATATGATTTCTTAATAATAATAATAGTAATAAAATATAGAACAAGAGAAAATAAATATGATTCCTTAATAATAATAATAATAGTAATAAAATATAAAGCAATAGAAAATAAATATGATTCCTTAATAATAATAATAATAGTAATAAAATATAAAGCAATACAAAAAGAATATGATTCCTTAATAATAATAATAGTTATAAAATATAAAGCAAAAGAAAATAAATATGATTCCCTTATAATAATAATAGTAATAAAATATAGAACAATAGAAAATAAATATGATTCCTTAAAAATAATAATAGTAATAAAATATAAAGCAATAGAAAATAAATATGATTCCTTAATAATAATAATAATAATAAAATATAGAACAATAGAAAATAAATATGATTCCTTAATAATAATAATAGTAATAAAATATAAAGTAGTAGAAAATAAATGTGATTCCTTAATAATAATAATAATAATAAAATAAAAATCAATAGAAAATAAATATGATTCCTTAATAATAATAATAGCAATAAAATATAGAACAATAGAAAATAAATATGATTCCTTAATAATAATAATAGTAATAAAATATAGAACAAGAGAAAATAAATATGATTCCTTAATAATAATAATAGTAATAAAATATAAAGCAATAGAAAATAAATGATTCTTTAATAATAATAATAATAGTAATAAAATATAAAGCAATAGAAAATAAATATGATTCAGTTAATAATAATAATAGTAATAAAATATAGAACAATAGAAAATAAATATGATTCCTTAATAATAATAATAATAATAGTAACAAAATATAAAGCAATAGAAAATAAATATGACTCCTTAATAATAATAATAGTAATAAAATATAGAACAATAAAAAATAAATATGATTCCTTAATAATAATAATAGTAATAAAATATAGAACAATAGAAAATAAATATGATTCCTTAATAATAATAATAGTAATAAAATATAAAACAATAGAAAATAAATATAATTCGTTAAGATCTTTATTTTTCATTAAAAAAACTGCTTTAAGTATTTAACACTTTGTGTTCTGATAAACCATAAATTCTTTGTCATAACAATTCTAAACAATCCTAGCAGATCTTTTAGTGTTCAGGCTTCATTCTTTATTTTGATCATTTTCTGAAATTCCCCAGAACTCACAAATTATTCCATCAAAGACTTTAGATAATTTTTTTTGTTGTTAACTCAAGTTATGAAGCACTTATATGGTTCAAATTTTAGTGAGTAATTTCAGCAACTGACAATGATAATGTTTTTCTTTTCCACAATTTTTTGTGTTCTGTTAAATTGTTGCAAAATTAAACTTGAGCATAATGAGGTTTTGCTCACAGAGGAAATGTAAAATGAGATATTGTCATAATAAAAATTAATAGACCAAATTTAATTTTTGTTGATTAAATTGTTGTTTTAATTTTGATTAAGGGAATAAAAATATTCAATTGCTTCAAAGACACAATTTTTGTTAAGAAAAAAAAAGTCTAATATTTTAATCATACCAGGAAATACCAGTGGAATGAATGAAAATTAAAATCAAGGAGGAACATTAGTGCTAATAGAAGTTTATCTGTGGTGTCCCCAGTATATATTGGGTTTACTTTGGGATACCAAATAAGCTTTTCATCAGTTGGTTGACCTTGTGCAGAAAACAGGTCTCAAACTATGTCAGTGTCTTCCCCATCAACATGATGGAGCTGAGTTTAGGATATAGACATGTGAGACAACTGGACGAGAAGAAGTTATGTAAATGTCCCAGAAAGTCTGCATGGTTGATATTAACTGCTGAAGTCCAGAAATGAATAAACACTAATTTTATGTATGAAAGATTTAGTTTTGTCCTCTTACCCATCGTTAAAATGATAATGATACAAATTATCTAATCATTAAACGATGTCTGATGCATTAGTATTATAGGTAGAAGACTTATCACTGAAGATAAACTGTACAAACAGCATTGAAAAGTGTAAACCATAAGTCTTATTGTCCTGCAAGTGACAGTAAAAAATGTTGATTCTTCAAAGACTTTATCAATTATTAGGTAAATTATCATTGTTTCTTTATCACTTATTTTAAAACTGGTTCTTCGTTTTTACATTATGCTTGTAAAGTACAAATATAAAGTCACATTTATAACGATGCAAAAAGCATTTATTTTGCATAACATAAATGCATTTTAATATCAAAAGAGAAGAAAGTGGTAAGGATCAGCTTCGTATTTTAGGGAGAAAATATTATGCCAATGCATCAGGCATCGTCACTTGTAATAATAAATATATATGGACGTGTGGCTGAGTAATCAAAATGTTCATTTTCTAAACATGAGGCTCGGGTTTTAATTTCACCAGCAAATTTAATCCCAAGGTGCACAAAAGTAGAGAAACAGACAAAGTGGAAATGGTTTTTATTGACATCGTTTTTGAGTTTTTGAGCATACTGGCATTATTCAAACTGCTGATCATGACATTATACACTGTCTCCCAGAAACTGTGCCTCATATATGCTCAGCATAGTTGCAATATAAACCACAGATGGGTATGTGGTTGTTGCAGAAGCAAAAATATACCTGAGCAGTTGTCTACAAGCCACTCAACCAGATCAGATGAGTGTGCTTGGAAAGCAAGAGTAGCCTGCCATTATATATATATATATATATATATATATATATATATATATATATATATATATATATATATATATATATATATATGTGATTAGTCACAAGTAAGGATCATTGATAAATTTAACATATTTTGCATTATTTAAGCTTTATCAGAAATGTTTTAGGTGGGTGGAAAATTTTCCTCAAATATTTTTTGATGAAGTGGAACGTTAAATTTACAAACATTTCCAATTTGTTCCTTATCCTATCAATCTCTCGGATTCTAATTCATATTTGATCCCAGTTCATATATATATATATATATATATATATATACATACATATATTATTCATTTTTTTATATTAGTCAAAGTGTTTGCCTGGCTTGATAGAAATTTGAATTATAAAAGAAGGGATGCTGAAAATACAGTGGCTGTAACATGTAAGTGACATGGATATTTTAATGAAAATAGAAATAAAAAGAATGCTTATACTTCAAATTAGAAAGAGATAGTTTAAATTTCTAGGGTACATAATGAGGAAAGTGGGCTTAAAGAAGTTTGCTCACAAAACATATTGAAGAGGAAAAGGACAGAGGAAAACAGCAAGTAACTTAGCAAATTTATATATAGATGGAAGCTCATCAGTACAGATCCCTACTTGCTTTAAAACAACATTTTCATAAGCTATTCCATTTATCTTTAACAAAACTAATATCTCAGTACATGTTTCTGACTTTTGATACATATTAGTATATACATGGTACAGGAATTTCCATGTCGTAAGCATTTGTCTGAGGTAGAGATATCGACTACTTATTGCACTTACAGTTTGTGTGGTGAGCACAAACCTCAATGTTTACAGTTCTGCTAAAATTGCCAGAAACATCTTTTAAAATGTTAACATATATAATATTCTCTATCATGTTTATGTATATATATATATATATGTATATATATATATATATATAAAAGGCAGGATGTGTGTGTGTGTGTATGTAACGAATGCATGGCCGCAATTTTCGATGCATTTGCACCAAAATTTACATGCACATGCTCCAAGTTGGCAGAAGGCCAAGACTGACTTTGCATTTCCCAACTCCCATCGATAGTGGAAATAATCAATTTTTTCATGCTTCTACTGAAGTTTTCATGTAGTTTGTGGCTATTTTCTACTGGCCAGAGTGAGAGCCTATAGCTGGCTGTCACGAATAGGCAGGAAGATTCTATTGGCCAGCGTGAGAGCCAACAGCTGACTGACATGAATGTTAACTAGAATGCTAGCATGCAAAAAAAATCGATAGCTGCATTCGTCACAAGTAGGAAAAATTTAAATCTCCATGGCACTTTACTCCAATTGGCTCATTCGCTTGCTTAAACTCAACGTTGATTCTGATTCCACAGAACTGGGCTGGGTGTGAAAAAGTATTTGTTGTTGACATTTTTTTTTCATTCGGTTTTTCCAGTTACAAGTCCTTTTTTAAAGCTGATCGTTTTGTGTTCATTTTGTTTAGTTCTTTTTTCATAACAGATTTAATGTTTAGTATAGAGCTTAGAAAAAATTTGCAATGTGAGATAGGCAAGAAGTAAGGCATGTAGCAACATCAGCATGGCAAAGGGCACTCCTTTAAAGGCAAGGAAGGGCAAAAATATTTTAAATCAAGTGATAGTGATTGCTGTATGAGTCGTATGATTTTTGAATCAAGCACGGGCAATGCTGGGCCATGCTGCTAGTATATATATATATATATATATATATATATATATATATATATATATATATATCCTTAATAATGGCTAGTATAGTCAATGGTGCTCAGACATATAGAACATTCAGACAATTTTGACATAATTTATATCCAGAAAAGAAGAAATATTAAGTAAAATACTTAACAGCAGTACCTCATCAGTCCGTTTTAATGAAATTTATATAAAAGAGGGATTGCTGTCAAAATATACAATATATATATATATATACTAGCTTAAAAGCTTCCCTATCAGATGGTATTTATACTAGTTCCTGTGAGGGGGCGGGTGCTCTTGATTGGGTTTTCATCACAATAGGTAGGGAGGAGTAGATGCGATAGGCAACACTAATATACAGAAGAACTTAAAACTGATCACTACATTCAAGTATTACATGAAAATTTAAGTTTACCTTTTAAAAGTTTAATGATAATTCTTCTGCCATCACTTAATTTAAAGAAAATTTAATGTCCATAGGTCCTTATTTTCTGTACAAACAATTATTTTTATTTCATAAAAAATTTCACTGGATTTCGCAATTAATTTTGAATGTTCCCAAATTTATTGCCAAGTTATAAAAATTGTTATTGTACAAAAAATTTGTCACAAAAAATCACATAAAAAAATTGCCAAAAACAATCGCTGTAATGAAAACTTATGAATCCAAAAATTTAAAGATTGCAGATCCAGGTTTTTAATTTCCTCATGGAGTTAGCCTAATTACAAAATGGTATGATATGTTGGGTATAACCTCTCAGAGTATGTATTTATATAATGTTTTCATTTTCAAAACATACTTGTTAACAACACAAATATAATTTCATCATCTACGTGCAAAAAAAGGCTAAAAATAATGGAAGCCTTATTAATAAAAACAAAAAAAAACAACACGCAATAATATAAACAATGAACATGGACACAATATCTTGAACAGGTTTTTAAAATGAAAACATTATATAAATACATACATACAACAATCTATTTCTTGTTAACAGTTAATATATTTCTAAAATGGCTAAATGTATAGCTGAAAGCTCTTGGATAAAAAGAACAATTGGACAGTTTTTATATAATTTATCATCCAAAAAGAAAAAACAATTATTAGATCACATGAGAAATTGTATAAAAAAACTAAATGTCTGTCATATTCAATGAAATATATATATATACATATATATATATATATATATATATATATATATATATATATATATATATATATATATATATATATATATATATCATACATGCACATATCTATATGAGAGAAAGAAGATTGATCTTAAAATATAAACAAATTTAAATTAACATAACTTTTAGTCTTTGGATTTATACAATGTGCAGAAGAATACCTTCCACATAATAGTATGAGATTTGCTAAATGAAGGTATCATTGTCACTAATGTCTTAACATTATGTGGGAGTATCTCTGGGAGGTACATTTCTGCTGCACCCTGTATAAATACGAAATTTTGCTAAAAAATATCAGAAATTTTTTCTTGGCCCTCCTGAACATTATGTGCATTTCAATTTTCTGAAACTGAGATACTTTCAAACCCTTTAAAAATAATTATATGCTTACCAGCATATTAAATTAAACTCTGGAATTTCTTTGGCTCTACCAATGAGATAGACAACTCTAACCATGGTTCAACTAACTCTTCCTTGCACTCTCTAATATAATCTGAATTCCCAATACACAAACTAGTGACAGACTTCTTTTTCCACCTAACTTACCAGACAAAAGAATTGATTAAAACCTATCTTCTCATTTTTTTTTTTTTTGTTTTACTTTTGTCCGAAACACTAGTGACACCACTGGGGATTTCAGCCTGATAAGAAAATACCTTACGCAATTAGTAGCAACAAATCAGTTTCTTCACTTTCTTCAGACTAGTTAAAATATTTTTGTAATCTATTTGATGGATTTCTCATTACAAAAATATATTTTTTACCTGAACATGTAAACTCTAATATAGGTGTTAGCAGGATATATAACCTGAACAAAAGTAAAGAAACAAAGTGGAAAAGGTTCATCATTTATAATAATAAATATATATGGACGTGTGGCTGAGTAGTCGAAATGTTCATTTTCTGAACATGAGGCTCAGGTTTTAATTTCACCAGCAAATTTAAATGATAATGATACAAATTATCTGATCATTAAACGATGTCTGATGCATTAGTATTATAGGTAGAAGACTTATCACTGAAGATAAACTGTACAAACAGCATTGAAAAGTGTAAACCATAAGTCTTATTGTCCTGCAAGTGACAGTAAAAAATGTTGATTCTTCACGGACTTTATCAATTATTAGGTAAATTAACATTGTTTCTTTATCACTTATTTTAAAACTGGTTCTTCATTTTACATTATGCTTGTAAAATACAAATATAAAGTCACATTTATAATGATGAAAAAAGCATTTATTTTGCATAACATAAATGCATTTTAATATCAAAAGAGAAGAAAGTGGTAAGGATCAGCTTCGTATTTTAGGGAGAAAATATTATGCCAATGCATCAGGCATCGTCATTTGTAATAATAAATATATATGGACGTGTGGCTGAGTAGTCGAAATGTTCATTTTCTGAACATGAGGCTCGGGTTTTGATTTCACCAGCAAATTTAATCCCAAGGTGCACAAAAGTAGAGAAACAGACAAAGTGGAAATGGTTTTTATTGACATCGCATTTTGCCTTCATTAAAAAGTTTAGGTTAAGTGTGGAAATGAAAGAAGAAAACTTATTATAATTGTTTTGCTCTTTCATTCCAGCCAGAAGACACCAACCTTGACATTAAGAGATTTAATATATAAAAAAAGAAAACATAAACACTTGTGTTACATTCTGATCTAAAGATGCCTACCTACCTAATGAAGGTGGAACACATATTTGATAAAATACTTTATCATTGATGAAGCATCTTACTTCTTTTTCTTGATTTCACTAAAAAAAAATTTTAATTTATAAAAAACATAAAATATCTGTGAAATGAATTTGCTGCTTCAAGCTCAGTTTAATCCATTAATGCCTAACATAAAATCTGGTACTAATTATCAAAATTAATATAAAAATCAGCTCTTAACTATATTTTTTAATCCAGTATTAATTATTAGTTTATAAAAAATATGGTATTATAAATGACTCATTAATACCCACTGTCCCCAAAATGGGATGGTGATATTAATGGATGAAATTCATTTGCCTAAAGCTAATGTCCTCTTCCTCTTTTTCCTGAAATGATCAGATCGAATGTGGAGTACTGTTTCCATATATTGGCAGGATCTACCTAGTCTTCAGTCTCAGTAGAGTCTAAAACCATTTCCAGGTCCTTGTTGGTGATGATTTATTTTCCACCTTGAAACCACTTTCCCATAGATGAAAATTTGCAAGCCCCTCCCTGCTCTATTTCCATGGAAAGTCTTCCCATGAATGACATGCCTTAGTTCCATCAGTTCTAACCGTCACTTCAAAGATCTACCATGCCACACACATTATAGTGAACCACCATCTTTCCCTTCATATTAATTTAATGAGATATAAGTTTCAATTAAGCAGCTTCTTCCCATTAACTGCCTCTTTGTCAATCCAATTCTCGAGAGGATTCTTTCCCAATCACTATAATCTTAACATGTCCAATCTAGGCCTAACCATTATCTCCACCCATAAACTCTACCTCTTACTCTTCAACTCTCTACTTTGAGTGGCTCTTGGGTCTTTTACAGAGTGAACATCATTGTAAAAAATGTACCTGAATTTTGGGTATCTTGCCTAATATTGTTTGAACTAAATCCAATAAATTGGAAATGTTCCATCTTGTACATCATAAGCATGGGTTTTCTGAAGGCTGGGTATTACATGAATTCACACTAGGCAAAATTAAAGCAATTTATTCTCATGTGTAAATTGAATGATCTTTTATTTATAACTAAGAAATAATTATGGCAGACCCTGTGTATACCCCATGTAAAGGCTAACATTTGAATATTTTTTTTATATCAGACTACTATTTTTTTAGACAAGAAATTTAAGACAACCTGATCAACATTAGTTTTTGAGGTTGATGAAATAACAAATTAGCATATAATATGCAACATATTACACAGCACTAATTTGGATTAACAAATACCAAATTAGAACAATTACTTCACTACTTTTGTAAATGTAAAAACAGTCTCAGTTGGCATGAATATAAGTGACAGATGGTTGTAAAAAGGCACTGTTGATTATTTATGGCTAATTTGTTTAAATAATGCACTGGATACTGTTTGTGTTGCATGGCAATAATTTGAAGTAATATGAGGCAATAAAATAAATAATCAAGTAACAGTTTTAAGTTCTATGAATATTTGTGCATATAAAATTCCACTGTATATTTTAGAATATGAAACTCCATTCTTAAAGCTTCATCAGAAAATTCTCTCCATCCTAAATAGTTAATGTCAATAAGAATGAACTACTGAGCATCAAAGGCAAAATATGAATCATTTATTGCAAAGCATTTCAACAAAATATTGTTTATTTCCATTCAAGTTTTTATGTCAGTTTATAATATAAGGTTGTTTTGAAAATAATGTCAAATTTTAGAATAACACTTTAGTATTTTAATATATAATTATAACCGTTGCACAAAAGTAGATTGCTCTTTCTTAATGAGTCCTCGTTGAGGTTAACAAGGTTGTGTATATTTTAGGTGAAGGTGCATGTTCCCTATGCAAACAAAGAAGATAGAAGCATAGAAATCTTATTATTATGGATGTTTATTCTTTTTATGCTGACTGTAGTGAAACAGAGTTCTCAATATCTATTTGGTATGTCCATTTCCTTTTTTATCCAGAAGTTAGAGTATATAAGTATACGTATTGTACTCAAGTCAGCCTTGTACAGAGTTGGAACATCCAAAGGAAAGCTTCTACTTACTTTATCATTGGAGATTAAACTTGATTAGAGGATGTCTGTTCTTGTGCTGAGTTGGAACAACCATAGAGAAAGTTTGACTTACTTCATAGGTTGAAGTTTTTGGAAGACACATGCAAATACCATACATCGGAAAGTGGGAAGAACGTCCAGTTTTCAGTGAGCTGGGGAAACTAACATTCCTCATTGGGAATGTAATTACCACATGGTTCACATCTTGGAGCAAAGAGGAGAAGAAGAGAATGAGGGAGGAAATGTTTGCTTTTTTTATAGGCTTCAACAACACCACCTACATTTGACGAAGTGGAGTAATTATATTTCCAGTTACTTTACTCTTATTGTAATGGGAAAATGTAATTATTTCTGTTTTTTAATATGTATTATTATTATTATTTTATTTATAGATCATCTTTCCACATCTTCTTTGGTTAATTTTGTACCAATCTCTTTTAGAATTTAACTTAAAATGTTATATACACCTCAGTTGAACATGAAAAAAGAAGAGATTCATTTACTCTTTTTGCATGCGTTCAAGCTTGGCCATGATTCTTTTCAAACTGTTGCCAATATTTATAGAGCATAGCGGAAGGATCCACTTGTGACTGGATAGGATGGCACTGGTTTCTGAAGTTCTGCATTGAAAACACTAGTCAGACAAAAGCCATGTAAAATTGTTGGAGAAATGTCTCAGAAATTTGACATGGTAAAGGAACTCAAATAATGTTTCATATAAACTTGATGTTTTGATGTGTGTTTGATGCTTCATCTGCAAAATTCAAATGATTCATTTTTGATTGATCAGTGACTTTGATGAGAAATGGATCCTTTATAACAATTGTAAATGATCAACTCAATGTCTTTATCATGACAAAGGACCCAAACACTTTCCAAGCTGAAATTGCACCAAGAGAAAATTACGGTGACTGTTCGGTGATCGGTCATTGGCATTATTCCTTACAGCTTTCTGGAATCTAAACAGATTGTCACTGCCAGAGTTTACTGCCAGTAACTGGATGAAATGCACATTCAATTAATTAAAATGTGACCAGTGCTGGTTTAACAAAGAGGTCTAATTTTGCTTCACAACAATGCCCAGCCATAAATTTCCAGAATGACATTGCTCAAGCTCATTGACTTGAGATACAAATCTTTGCCACACCTACCATATTTCCCTGATCTCTCACCCACTGACTGCCAGATTTTTAAACCATTGAAGACATTGTCACATTTTTTAAGCCAAAAGACATTCATTTGCAAAGAAGATGAAAAAACTGTATTCCAAGCCTGTAGTTTTATTATAAAGGCATAAATAACTTTGTAACTTGATGGTAGAAATGTATAGATATTCGGAGTTCTTATTTAAGTACTGTTTAAATGAATTAATTCAGAAATAAATGCTGATTCTATAATAAGACATTATTTTCCAAACAACCTTATATTATTTTCATAAAGCTTTAATTTGATTTTCCAAAATAAACTATTTGTTTTTATTTTTGTTGTTTTTCATTCTAAAAATGTCAGATAGGACACTTGAGACAATATATAACAACAAATTTAATAACAAGATATATCTATTTTTTAAAATGGGTGTTTGAAATTCCCACAATATGAATGCTTTGACAATGAATCATGGAAGGATAACTGATGAACCTTTTTTTTTGCCTGAAGCAAAAATATTGTTGCTAACCCTCACATCATGTTTTGATTCCAACATTACTTGGTCCAATTGTCACCAATGCCAGTTTTTACCTGTGCTCAGTTACCCAGACTATACACACTTCTCTAACTGCATTGGCTCTATTGGCTTGGACATGTACAACCTATGCTAGATGGGAGGATGAGAGCAGCAAGAGAACGACATCATCCACTTCAAGCATATCTGCAAACAGGACATGAGAGCAATGGATATGTACATTGAGAAGTGAGAATACGTTGCCAATGATTACTCATGCTGGAGATGTAATTTATACTGAGGGTTAGAGCAAGGAGAGGAGAAACAGAGGATTGCCGCTGTTAAACGTGCTTGATGGAAAAAAAAACAACACAGCAACATCGGGGTGAAGCTTCTTCCCATGCATTCATTGCAATCAAGACTGTCACTCCCTTGTGTGCCTGTACAGCCATAACAGATGCTGCATCACTATCAGCATCTGAGACATAATTCTTTGGGAACAGATACATGGTATCTGAATATGTTGACTTCAAAATGATTTAACTTTAAATTAAGTCTTACAAACTCAGTTGCCTCTGAGCAAGTAACACATTACTTCATTATGTAAAAAGAGTCCTTTAATTTTTACTGGTACAAGAAAAATTATCAGGTACTCCCTAGAATTGCAGTAATTTTGATTATTTGATCACTTCCTCATTTTGAAATCAGATCAAATTTATCATGTTGCACAAATTATTTCACACATCTGTCAAATAAATAACCAGATTTTGTCAATTTTTTTCATTCTTTGAGAAAGTAATTTTAGGGATAAAATTCCTTTAGATTTTGGATTTGTACCAATTTTGAGTTTTTATTTGTATTTTAGTAACAGTATGGACTTATAAATTTATGTTGTGAATATTTTCGCTATAATGCATTTTCTTTATTATTAACTTTGCCCCTAGTTTCTTTGTCTTTCTGTTGATTCTTGTTAGAAAATTTTAGTCCATTCTTTAGATCAGGAAACACCAACCATTTGCTATGTGTTGACTTAAAGGTTTTAAAATCATTCAGTGTACCAACAACGTATGTATTTTTATACAAGTCAAGGTAAACATACCTATTCTACAACATATTTTATATAGTAATATATAGTATATATACTTTACTATATATTAAAATTGAAACAACTAAATATCTACTTTGCATTGTAGTGGTTATTTGTTTGAACTTTGTGATGTCATTTGCAGCTGCATGTCATTAGAAATTGCTTGGATTGCCATGTGTGGCTCACGTTCCACTGGTTGCCAACCCATACTTTAGATTATAAATTCAACCTCAGAAATTTAGGATAAAAATAAACCCCTTTGAACAAGCTCATAATCCATTAACAATGTTTTAACCAATGTGTCTGTGTTTTCCTCTCACCCTTCCCCTGCTCTTTTCCTTCCCAATTTATTTTTATCAGTAATTCATGTTAATGAAGCTGATTTGTCTCTTGTCAGTCGCAGATTCTCTGAAGATAACCCAAGCGAATTGACAATATTGATGCCAACAAAATCACCATATATGACTGAATTTTTTTTTCATTCTATTTCTGTTCTATCAGACATGATGTCTTTATAATTTGAAAATACATGGAGATATTAGAATGATAACTACATGCATCTTTGACAAATATCTGGTTTTAAAGTTCTCAGGATTGACTACAACAATGTTATTGATATATTTATTGAAGGCATTTTTTAAAGCAGGATTAAAATTTATATCATTATTTATAAATAAAATGTATATTATTATTGGTTATTTTCAGATTATTTTTAATTTGAAATTTTATCTGGAGAGGTATATATATATATATATATATATATATCTTGTGAGGAGGTAGCTATACCATCAAAAAATATTTTCACCAAAACAATACAGAATGAATGTAAAATAGACATCAGTTTGGAATTTTATGCAATATTCATTTCATAAAATAGGATATAAATAATAAAATTTTACTGTTAAGAAGCTACACCTTTCATTTATAACAGTGTCTGAATCCAAATGCCTACATTTTTAGCAAAGGTAAATCCTGCTTAAAGACCAGCCAGAGAGGAGTGCTTCCTAATTAGAGCTGTGAACATGAACAAAGGAGAAGAGAGAGTTTCTTTGTGAAAACAGCTTTTTAAAGGTGCTATTCAAATGTTGCTACTATTATATATTTCCTTTACAAAAAATTGTCTGAGTCCCCTGCTACGATTGGGGTATAAACTCACAAAATATCTGATAAATTGTTGCAAATAGCACAAACATTTATAGAAATTTCAATAAACTTAAAATCTATTAAATATATGTAGATAAGAAAGTAATTTAATAAATTTAATAATGTTAGATATTTTTTCTAGCTGTTTAAATTTCCCTTCATATAAGAGACTAATAAAGATACTTGAAGATAAGAAAAGGAAATTCTTTGGCAATTCTGACTAAAATAAGATCACTTAAGTCTGACAAAACCAAAGAATAACCAGCAGTTTAAGTTTTCTAATTGCTTTTCTCTAGTAATTATTTTTCTTTCTTTCACATTCATTTTCAGAATCACATTTGAACCCAAAAATGCATTCATTTGAAAAGATGAACTGGTTTTGCATTTATATTTACATTACATATTTGAAAAGAGTTTTTCCATGACTCCCAAAAAAAAATCTGAAATAGAAAAATTTTTTTATGTATACCTTTAATTAAATTTTCTGTTACTTTTTTATGTAAAGATAAAAACCTCATATTGTATAAAAACCTAATAACAATATTCATTTCTTTCACACTTTAGCTGCGGATTAAGACAGCAATACACATGTTGTGGCTTGTGTTGGTCTATAGTAGTTACATGCTTTATAATGAGGCAGAATAGCAACACTCATCACTATCTTAAGGTTAGAGAGAAAAATGCCAATAATTCTGTAAAAGTCAATTAACGATTTGTCACTGTATTGATATTATAAATGATACCCCCTGCTTTTAAATCAATAACAAATCAATATTATACTGACAAGTGCCATGACCTTACAAGGGTCTAAAGAATGCTAATCTTCAAAATTGATTAACCAAAACCAAAAAAAAAAAAAATAACCCTGTTTTTAAGAGTGGACCAGTCTGTTTAAATAGGCTGGATTAACTTTATTGATGGAAGGGTCACTAGTCAATTGAAATTAGGGAGTCAGCTACTGATAATTTATGCAAAGAACTATGATGGAAAAAAAGGAAAAATGAAAATCCATGTGTCTGTGGCTATAAAGAGATGAGCTCAGTAGGTGTTCTTTATGTTGCATATAATCAAAACCTCCACTTTTCCATAAGAAGGTGGGTATTTTTAAGTTTAAGTCACTTGTATCAGTTTTGGGTACATATCATTTTTTGCATTGAACACATGTATAATTTTATATCATATTTTATCCTTTATTCCTACAATTTTTTTTTCTTTATGTCAGGTGTTATGAGCTGAAAATTTCAGGCTATACCTAAAATTCTTTTCCTTCTTCTATATACCATGTTCCCTCTAAATGTAGGCAATCAAGGCTTTCCTGTTCTTTGAAGCTTGTAATGAATGCTTTTATCTCTTGTAAACCCTGTCTTGCCAGATTGAAGGCAAGAGGAATAAAGAAAAGCAGTGGATAACCTACCTAACAAGCTTGTGTAAATGGTTGGCAAATGGATTAGGAGGGATAGCAAGAGGATAAACTTCACTAAGAGCTACAAAAGTCAAGAAAAAGAGACACTGCACATAGAAGAATTTAAAATTCATATTTATTTATCTACATAGTAAAGGATATTTCATCAAAAACATTTAACTGAATATTGCCAGTAGGGATAGAAAGAGTATTTTTACAGTTTCCCTTAACCCAGCCCAAAGCTTTGTGTGAGGCATCCCATCAAGTTAGTGACATTTAGTGCATCATAAAATTATTGGCAAAGAACTTAATAATAGCTTTCTAATGAAGGCCATTATTAAGTTCTTTGCCAATAGTTTTATAGTTTTGGCTGAAAAAGTTTCATATTCCACCAGTCCTAAAGGACAGTGTTTGTACTCAGATTTTTGAATTCTGATTTTCTATGTAGACAGTCATACTTACCTATATTTGATAAATTTATGTGCAATAATTTTTCATCTCTCATTGAGCTTTATGCTAAACTAATCTATATAAACCATTTATTTTTTGAATAAATTCCCTTTGAAATGTTGATTTAATTTAATACTTTTCTTGTAACATTTCTGTAGCCAAAGTAACCTATGGAATGATTGAGCAATTTTTCTCCTCTTTTTCTTTCAGGTGAGTACAGGTATTCGGCTATCATCAAGATGAAAATGGATTACCAAGCAAGGGATTATAAAAAATGGGGTTTGCACAAGAAAAAAGAAACAGTATATATATTTTTTCAATTTTACCTTTTGGATGCAATTTAGATATTGAATGTCAGAAGCATGAGAAAATATTGTTTCTATTCTTTGTTTGGGTTTTTATATCTTAATTTCAGGCTTTTCAATGCATGGCTCTGAAAACAAGAGTTGAGTTAAAAAAAAAAATTAATATATAATGAAAGTGTAAAGGTTTTTATATACAAAAATGATGATGCATTTCAGTTACATTAAGAACCTGATTATAAAATAAAATGTTTTCCATTAAATCCATAACAAAATCTGGTATATTATCAGTCTTGACCTGGCATCTCAGCTTTGATCATTTTCCCAATGTCATAACGTAACATCCCTGTAACTTTTCTTTAAATTTTTTCATGACAATTTCTGATGATCTTTCCTGTTTGGTACCACAACTTTATTAATTTAAGCATAAGACTGAGATATGTCTCATTCTATTGCTGTAGTTGGTAATTGTAATCATAAGTTCTATTCTTTTAGTTTCTTCTCCCACACTTTTCATCTTTGAACCTCTCTTCCATCTTCTTACTTTTCTGTCAACTAGGATCTTCAAAAATTTAAATGCAATATCAATTGTTGTGATCTGTCTTTCTGAATTTTTTATTAATGTCCTTTTTTCTATGCAATATTTTCTCAGTTTTTTTTTCACTCTCAGTAACCCCTTGCAACTTAACAACTTTATCACCTTGCTTAGGGGGAAATGATTAAGAAGATTTTTTTGACTTGGGCATAAAAAAGTATCAGTTAATGGTAAGAAGTGCATAAATATTTAGTAGTTGAAAATAATTTCAACACAAATTAATATGAGTAGATAGGTCCACCAATAAACCAGTTCACACACTTCCACAGTCATTTGAACAGGAGTAGAGGTTTTTCCCTTGTTTCTTGTTTAGGATTGGGTTGCTGTTTCTTTCCAAATTCTAATTCAACTCTATACTTCTAACATCTCTGAAATTTATACTATTATTGGGCTTCTGGTTCCTTTTAAAGTTTTTCCTTCTCTTTCACTTCCAGAAATCCCTTGCATCTTCATGTCATTATCCCTTACATGGGGTGAATTGATTAAAAAATTCAACATGACAGCAGAAATGTAATAAATTCAATGATTAATATTTGAAGTATTTTCTTTTATTGATTTGAATCACAGTCAGCATTAAATATTTAAGGTTTTCTCAAAAAAAAAAACATTATTTCAAATAAACATTCCTCATCCTTAAAGCAGGGTACCAAAAAATAAAATTCAGGGGTACTAAAACTGATGTTACATGTATTAGAGGGTACTAAATAAGATATTATGTTTTAAACCTTCCTGATTCTATATTTTTATATGATCCTCTAGTAAAATTAATATTTATTTAAGATACATTAGTCATAAATAGTTTCTGTTTTTGGAAACTAATTGCAGTGATGAATATATAATTCAATCTATTACTTAAATATATAATAACAGATGATGAAAAATGGGTTACATGCAACAATGTTCAATATAAAAGGCAATGGACCAACAAGGATAAATCTCCACAATATACCTTGGACGCTGAGCTGTATGGAGTATGCTAATATTGTGCATGTGGTGGCATTGTCAAGGTAGTATTCATTTAAATGTTTTTAAAATGCAATGAAAAACTAAATGCACACTTATAAGTCCAGCAGCTGCAACATGTCCATAAAAGTTTGGTCGAAAAGTACTCTTTGCTTGTCTAGGAAAAATGTTATCATACAGCAAGAATAAATCAGGAAAAATTCTGAAATTCTGTTGTTCTGTTCTACCACACATGTTATATTCACCTGACATTGCACCAACTGATTATTACCATTTTTGATTGCTGCAAAGTGCTTTGATGGGGAAATTTAGTTTACATCAAAACTTGTGGAATTTTACCCAGAAGTTATGAAAGAGCTGCCTGATAAGAGGCAACAAGTGACTAATTGCAATTTATTCTACTGAGCCTGTTACCAAGAACAACTTACAAACAGGTCTTTGTTTCTCGAACATTGAAGTTGACATAGACTAATTTATTACAGTTTTCTTTTGAATTATCAATTATTTTAAAGAATGTCTTTCTTTACCAGAGGACTTCTCTTAATGCTTGCGAGGTGACATTGTATAAAGCAGTGTAAAAGGGAAGTTTTTCTTTCTCTCTTCAATGACAGGTTACCATAGTTTCTCTGGAAGTGGTTTTCTTAGTTCCATTCAAATCATGTGTTTTATTACATAGAACATGCCATATAATGTCCTATTAAAAAAGCTCATTTAAGCATAATAATATCTTCACTATAACTCACCATATAAAACTTACTCTACATGCTTAGTGTGTTCCTCTTCGTTCTTACTCACTATTAACACATTGTCAATGTATGTAAAAATACAAGTGAGGCCACAAAGCACCTCATCAATTAAATGTTGGAAGGACTGTGCTGCCTCTTGAAAACTGAATGGCATTTGTAGGAATTCGAATAGTCTGAAAGTGATTGTTACTGCCATCTTTTGGATATTCAGCTCCTGTAATTTGATAGTATGCCTTCATGAGATCTAGTTTGGTGAAGATATGTATCACTTGTAAGGATATAGCAAAATCATTGAGGTGTAGCCAGGATATGTAGAAGCAGCATTGATATTATAAAAGTCTCCACATCATCTCCAAGAGGTATTATCTGGTTTAGGGACCATATGTATTGGTGAAGACCAATGGCTTTTATATGGCCACCTGATTCCCATATCCAGCATTTGTTTAAACTAACATATTACTTAGGATTTAATCTATGCAGTGTCAAGTGAGTCAGTTGTGCTGATATCTTTATGTAATGTTCAGCTGAATGTTTCATTTTGTCCATAAACTTGAATGGTGTTGTAATCTCTGAGTATTTTTTTTAACAAGTTCCAGAAAGTTTCACTTTCAGGAATAATAGGGCAAATTCCTGTTGAGATGTAAATAGATTGATTGACCTGTATTTGGCATTTAGTAAGATTTTCTATAAGTGGGCAAGATGCCATAGTTACAGATAAATTGAAATAAGTGAGGAAGTCAGTACCTAAAATCTGTATTTTTACACTGGCCGAAGTGAAAGTCCATGAAAAAGGGCAACATAATCCTATATTTAAGGTTATGGTTTTTTCTCCATATGTATTGAAACCATTCAAACCATTTGCAGCTTGTAATTTATATGAAGTGGGTATGTGTTGCGATCCTGTCTTCAGTGGGATTATGCTGATTTCCACTCCAGTGTCAACTAAAAATATATACATGTGTGCAATCACAGCTATAAAATAGGTGACCCTTATGTTTTCCAGCAACAGTCATTGCCACTATTGGTTGGAGTCGCCATTTCCTTGGTACATTTAAGTTGGTTGAGTGCTAAATGTGGATAGTTTGATATACTTGTGAGCATCACTACTAAAATTGTGGTGATACCAACAATATTCCTCACAGCGGGAATTTCTCAACCTGGAAGGGCATCTGAAATGGAAATGTTTCCTATGTGATGTACAGTTGTATGGATGATGCTGGTTTTTATGAAGTGCCAGGGTTTGAAGTGAGTTCTGATAGTTTATCTTCCATTTTTATCAGGCAGAGTTTCTCCTGAGAATATAAGTTATGGTTTGCCAATGCATTATTATCATGAACTTTATCCTCGATGTCAGCTATTTTGTCCAAGTTCAGATCATCAGAAAGTGTGGCCAACATTTGAGTAATAAGAGGATATAATTTATTGGTCCATAATTTTTTAACACAATCTCAAACATTAGTGAGTAGTGCTTTCATTCTGCAAAGGAGTGGTGATGGTTTAGAGTCCCTGAGTGTTATATTGCAAAAAAGGTCATGCAATTTTTATTTATTGGATTTGACACAAATGCTGTATTATGCTTTTCAGAGTAACATGCAACATTTCCTCATGCATAAACTCCAGTAAGTCTACAACTTCATTCACTACTTCTGGAGGCAGTTTCTCCACAACATATGTATATCTTGAGTTGAATGTAATTATGGACATTTGAGGAATTGAAAAATTATGGACATTTGAGGAATTGAAAACAAGCAGATTAATGGTCAAAGTCCACAGGTTTTGTTGTGTTCGCCACCATGCTAGTAATCCATTGACGATTTTATATGAAAATTTTTCCTTGGAAGGTTTGTGCTCAGAAGGATGTCAACTATTGCAGGACAGATTAGAAGACTTGTTCAAAGATGGGGTTGAGGTATCATACAAGATTCTCCCTTGTATTCTGTCAACTTCTATATTGGCAAAATACAGAAACATCAGATCTGATCGAGTAAAAACGATGAGTTGTATAGAAAAAAGAAACTCTCTTTTTGTTTGAATTTAACAAGAATAGAATTTTACATACTTGGAATAACAAAATGTTTGTGCATACAAAAAGTGAATAATGTTCATAGGAAAACTTTATAAGACAGGTCAAAGAATGATTGCATTTGAAGCAAAGTTGTTTGAAGCGAGAGACTGTATATGTGTTCTTTGAAAAGGAAAGTCCATAACAATAAGTGTATGTATGCTGATGTGACTTAAAGGAAAGAAAGGAACGAGCAAATGAATGTAATGAAAATATATACTCATTTATATGTGTGTTAGAATTTCTTGTGTGGCGACTTGAAGACTGTGGTGCTGCTGATGACTTTTCATTCTCCTAATTTTTTTTTCTCATATTCTCTAACACTCAGTAACTCCTTGCATCTTAGTGGCAGTATTGCCTTGCTTGGGTTGAAATGATTAAAAAAGAAAAAATGAAAGCTTTTAATTTAGTTTCAGCCAATAAAAATAGCTGCCAATAATAAAATGTATGTGCTTTTTATGGAATAGATTCTGTATAATATGCATCTGTTTTGCCAAAACGGTAATTATTTGTGTTCACGATTTGAAAAAGAAAGTTTTATCAATTGTATGTTGCAATATTTGAAGAAAAAGTGAGCTTGTACCGTTTCACCAAGGAAAACATGTCACAGGAAACATGGTGTTGAGATTGACACTAGGAAATCATTTTCCATGCCCTCTGAGATATCTCCTCCCCAAGCTACTGGATAAATAGAATTTGTATCTGGAAAAATCATTATTCTTAAAAAAAGAATTCTTTCTGCACTATTCACTTGCAAGAAAAGAATTATTCTTACAATCCAAAATATGTTTCAACTTTAACTCAGAGAAGCATAAAGATTATATTAGAAGTTTAGCACCATACCTGTCCAAAATAATTTTATTTCTGCATTATTTAAAATAAAAATTTATAAAATAAAATAAAATGTACGACAGGTTTGTAAACATAAAAAGTGAAATAAATTAATAAAAAAAGTTTTAGATAATTGAACTTCAAAATGCTATAATTTAGTAATGGATAATAGTACAGAAAGTGTAATTAGTGAGACGATTTCAAATGCCAGTCTGATTCATCCACTTTTTCACTGTGGATTTGGGGGGAGATGAATCCTTCTTTTCTCCCATAGCTATGGTATAAATAGTAGCTGAGACTACAATTTCCAGCCTTCAGTGTCAGCCAGTCTATGTGGAGAAGGCAATGGAAAATCACTCCACTATCATTTACATTGTAATTCACAGTTAATAAAGAACTTGTAGAGTCATAGTAGTCTATCTTGAAGGAAGATAGCCTTAAAAAAATAAATGGTGAGACATTCATTGAAGGTTGCTAGAAAAAGAAGGCAAAAGAAGGACAGAAGCAATAGAAAAATGCTCCAAACAAGTGGAATTGACATTTTCTCTTTTCCAAGCTACTTCAGTTTTTTTCTCTACTTCAACCTGTAAACAGCCTACAACATTCCCTGCCATTTATGAATCATAGCCAACATGTTTCTTTTATTGCCGTAAGTGTATTTCTTACTCTCTGTTTTTTTTTTCTTCTACTGGATATGATTATCAGGTCAATGAACATGATTATCAGATGTTATTGCTGAAGGTCACTATATATTGATATACTGAAATCACTTTTGCTCTATCCTTTCTGACTAAGTGTGATTGCCTACAACTATTGAAGAAGATAACATAATCTATGGCTGCCTTTTTAATACCTCAACCAAGTTTGTTCTGTTGACATTGGTTTAAACAAAAGAGGACAATGGGGAATTTATATATACCAATTCTTTTCTGGTATTTTTTTTTTTTTGTAATAAGTATATGTAGGCAATATAAAATTAAAACATTTTTTGAAGGCATAGAATTTTATTGTAGATAATTAAGGTAGATATTTTTTTAAAAAAAGGAGTAAGGAAAAAATATATTTACCACATACAGCAAACAGAAAAGAAAGATGAAAAAGTATAAAAATACAAGCTGAGCATTTTTCATTTCACACTCTTTAGAGCTCGATCAAGGACTTAAAAGAAATTTTCGCATCAATTAAAGTAAGGAAAAATTTAACTAAAACAAGGTATTCACTTATATTAATAAAGGAAATTCTAAATAATTAATAGATTTCTTTTTAAGTCTAAGAAAATGTGTCCTCCAGAAGGAATTGAACCTGTATAAATCATTGCAAGAGAAATCAACATCTGATACAGCATGCTTTGACCACTCTGCTACAGAGAGTATCACAGTCAAGCAAAGTTCTGTTTGGCTTTAATACATATTCACTCATTCAGATTATCAGTGGAGTAGATATAGATTTCCAGACAAAGTAAAAACTCTCTATGAAAGCAATTATACACAAATACAGATTGCAATGAACAGACCATGTTATTCATATGGCAGATGACATTTGATCATTTAGGCAATTGACATGTATGGAGAATTGGAAATCGGAAAAAGACTGCAGCACAAGCCAAAACTCTGTTACAAATATTGCCTTAAAGAGTCACTATACATGTGTAATATTGGTCTGGATAATTGGGAGAATCTTGCAGAAGACTGGGTTTCTTGAAGAGTTGGTATAGCTGATGGCATCAAGATCTTCCATGAGGCATCACAAATATATGTGGAACTGAAGAGAGGTGTTCAGAAGGAACAGAGAGGTTGCCTTGAGGTACCAACCTGGCAATGTGCCTAATGCAATTGGATATGTCTGTTCAGGGCAGCTCTGCTCAGTCACCAGAAATCACACCAACACCAACGGTCTATTGCATATGATGATTTTGTAATGGCATGCTTTGAATGCCCAACTTGCACACCGTAGTGCAAGTCCAGGTTGGGTCTGACAAGGTATATAAAAAGACATATTGCAAATGAGGATGATCAAAGTCAACTTCCATCACCCAGAGATGATTTGATATGCCACATATGTAACAAGAAATGCAGATCGATGACTAGCTTTATGAGCCACTGTCATTCACACAATGATTACAGTGTTGTGTGTGTTGGGGGGGTGCAGTTTAACATTAATGGACTGGACATGTCAGTGATGGTCATACTCACATTGTGAGTCAACAGCCATTATATATATATATATATATATATATATTTATTTATTTATTTATTTATCTATTTATTATGAAGTATAGGTCCTGTTCGTGTATGTATACATGTGTGTGTGAGTCAAACATGCACACATATATATGTAAATATGTTTGTGTGTGTGTATGTGTATATATATATATATATATATATATATATATATATATATATATATATATATAAAGGTGTATGGGTCCTGTTTATGTTTTGAGCCTCACACACACAAATACACACACACATATATATATATAAATGTAATAAAAATGATTAAGGAAATCAGGGTTAGTGATTAGTATATTTTAAAGGTTTGATTTGATCTTCTACCAATGAAATCTGTTGCAGTTCAGGTGCAGATTTTATATAAAAGTAGCCATTTAACAGCAAAAGGAGTAGATGTTTATATTATGCAGAGTGTATATTTTTTATTACTGATCTTTACTAATGGCCTTAGACTAAAGTAAAGAATGTTGGACCATGGCTCTCCTCAGCTCTTTCCTGTTCTTTGCATCTCTAAGCAGTGTTTGATCAGAGAGAAAGATTGGTCAGTCCTTTTTTAAGCATATACATGTATAACCACTGTTATATATTTTGACTTGATGGATAAAAATTACTGCAGGTTAGGACTATCTCTTGCTTCCTGACAGTTTATTGGAGACTACACATTAGGCTCTCTGCTGTTCAAATATATGATGTCTTTTATTTGTCATCTTTCAGTGTTAATTAACTGTCCACTTTTCCAGAAGCCATTTCAGCATCCACCCACATGACATGACAATGTGAAAAGACACTGAGCTTTAGCTTCTAACAATGGCTGGAGTCGGCCTCCTTTTTGAAAAAGAGCTTGGGTATTGGTACCCATCATATATGTTTATGTCAAAAGCATTTGTCCTAAACATCACTGATCCTAATGGATCTATGTACATTTTAGTATGTCTATTTATATATTGGAAAATCCTTGATGATTGACGTACAAATAATGTGTCATTCATTTCTACATTTGTGCTTATCTGGACAGGCAATTTTTATTTTTCTTAGTATTTTCTTTAAAATCATTTTGGATATAATCTACTGAATTATGATATATATAATACATAAAGGTTAATGGTCAGAGTTGAATCAGATCAGGAAACAGTAGTATTAAAAGAGCTTAATGCACATGTAAAAAAATAAAATAAATGTAAAAATAACATGTAGAGCTTTTAACTTTAAAAATCAGGAGATCAGTTGAATCCACTACCTTGGTTTTGACCTTATGATATTCTCAAGCAATTTTATCAATTGACCTCCCAATACTATTTAAAAAAAACAAAAACTAATGAATGCTACATTATTTTTCAAAAATAAATAAACAATGACGTTGGGTGTGATAGGAAAGGTAGAGGAGAATGTGAAGAAGGAAGGAGAAGAAGAAGCGGGAGGAGATGAAAAGCAAGGGTATTATAAACTATTGATAATAACTTTGCTTTTCTTCTATTCCCCCTTCTTCTTCTACTTGTTCACTGGTAAGTAATCCTTGTCGTAGTGGTAGGACTGCTGAATTACAAATGAAGCATATTCAAAGGGTTCATAAATGAGAGAATAAGCTTTAGCTTTTTTTTCTTTCAGACTCAACTAAAGTCTGACATTTCTACTGATATTGACACCAACCTGGCATTTCTCGGTTCTTCTAACTCTGCCGGATTGTCAATTCTCCCAAATCTTTAAATCATCTTGACAGCCTGCAGGACTCAATTTAAATCTTTAAAATTTCTGCAGATGTTTACACTGGGTTTTGTCAGCTCAGATTGCTGTCAATTGCCTAAATGATCAAATGTCAAATTACACTGAATAGTTGACTGACACGAATGAATATTCTATTACCTTCAAAAACACATAATCCACTCATAAACTAAATATTCATGTTTAACATGAATGGTTTATATTGATGTGAACTACTGGAAAAAGTGATAACAGTGTAATGGGAGAGAGCTATAGATAAAAGGTTTATTATCCTATTTGTATTTCCCCTATTATGGGCATTATTATTATATTATTATTATTATTATTATTATTATTATTATTATTATTATTATTATTATCCATGATATTTTTATTATATTATTATTATTATTATTATCCATGATATAAAAATGCTGTAATTCATAAAAAGAACAGGATGGATGAAAGGAAAAGAAATGACAAACATGTTTTGTTCTCAGAGAGACTTTTATATCACTAGGACATACACAAAATTATACATACATATATATACATGTCCCACACAGAGAATAATATATCATATGTCTAAACTGTGAGCAGAGTGTAAGGAGAAACAAAAAGGAAAGACATTATATATAATATGGAAATTCTTCTATGCTTCTGGAGAAGCCAGGGTTAGGACTCCAGATTCAAGCAGGCCAGATTCATTTATAATGTCCCAGGTAAAGATATATTCCATGAAGGGAATATGGCGAGTTTGGGATTCCCCAAATTGAGGACTGCGAGCTGGAGTTTCTTCCTATATCTGGAGAAGATATATTCCCAAAAAGAAATGGCACCATCGACCTGCAACATTGCTAGAGGAAGCAGAATTAGCCTCAATCAGGGCACTATGGCCTTGGCTAAAAAAGCAACCACTCAATTTGGCTGCTGTAAACAAATAGAATGACTGGCCACTCTTGTCACAGTATGAATTGATGTCACTAAGCTGCCTGTCATGTGAACCATGTGACTTATCTCCACCAAAGGGAGATAATCATCTTCTGTATCTCTACAACAGTGTACTTAAGAAGCCTGTTCTCTTGAGAATTTTTTTAATAGAAAGGATTTATAAATTTCAACTGACAGTAGCACTAGCTGTTTGCTCAATGAATGCAATATATTTCCATACAAGGAAGCAGCTTATCAGTTTATCATTTTGTTGAATTTGTGTTCAGACACACACACACATATATATATACATCAGATAAATAAAAAATTCTAAAACAACTATAACAAATTGCAGATCTTGTCACGATTACATAAAGTTTGTCTTTGTAATTTACCCCTTAAGATGATCTTAGAAAAGATTGAAAATACCTCTGGTGCCTTCCTTGAAGAATTTCATCTTAACATAAAGAAATTGATTAAACAACTGGAAAGGCTTAGTATAAAAAATAAGTAGACACAATATAACTATGTTATTCAATGAAATATGTTTGAACGAAGATATTCTGCTTAAGTATATCTACATACATACATACATATACACACACACACACACACATATATATATATATATATATATATATATATATATATATAAAAAGTTGAATTTAATCTAGCATTTAAAGCTAAAAATGTTGTGTACTTAGTGTGGATTCAGCTCATTACACTGTGGTAATAACCTGCAAGACTAGCTTATTCACATGTGCTGTACCCTAAACTTTATTTATATATACTGATGAGTATCTCTGTAAATATATTATATACTAAGTGGTTTTGAAAATTTCTTGACCCAATAGCAAAGTTGTTCTTAAAAATTCTGATGTTTGTCTATTTGGTCAAATTCTGAGAAATGGTTTGGGATGAGAAACTTTCAGCACCACACTCGTGCAGAAGCACTTAGTTTTCACAAATAAAAACTAAGTAAAAGAAATATATTTATATTTTATAGGTCTGTCTGTTCTTAGTATCAATGCATATAGGTAGATAGTATGCAGACATTGTAATGAATATAAGTTTGCATCAACCTTGAAATAATCATTATGGCACATGTCCAATTTTTCTTACTTTGCACCAAGAAATATCTATGACTCTTGATTATCACAAATGCATAAAAGATACCATATGCTCACCCTAACTGTTGATTCTCTGAAACAAGGAGAAATATCCTGGGGAATAATCTTGAAGAAATTTCCTGAATAAATAGTCATTCTAATGTGTTCTTTTTTGGTCTTTTTGATAATATCACTTATTGAAATTCATTTCATAAACTTTGTATGTTATTTAGACATCTGTCAGCAGAAAAGAACATTGTTTTTTTAAAGATATTCTTTTTTTTTTCAAACTATCATTTTATTGCTATGCATTTTAACCTTAAATCTCCAAGAGGTTTTGAATAGAATCACTTTCATGACAGTCATCAGTAAGCAGTTTGGTTGGAAATAAAGAATAAGTTGTCAGTAAGACTTGAACCCACACAAATTTCATCATTAGAAGCCAATTTTTCCATGATACCACATTTTTGATCTTTTTGATAATATCCCTTATTCAAATGAAGTTTCCAAGCTTTGGATGCTATTTAGACATTCCTATCAGCAGAAAATAAGATGATTGTTTCAAAGATATTCTTTTTTTTCAAACAATAATTTTATTGCTTTATTTGTCATTGAAATATTTTGAACAAAACCACTTTTGTAACACCACCTTGTACCCATTAAGCCATACAGTACTGAATATATTTAATTTACTTAGGTTGATCAAAGTATATTTTTCTGTTCTTTTCATTGCCAGCTATGATACTCATGATTGAAATCAGTTCAGAGAAAAACGAGAGATCATTCCATTATGATGTTATCTTAAAATAAAACAGATCATTCACTATAAATTGGCAGTTAGGAAACACACATCAAAATGCAATTTTCTAGTTTAGTAAACTTGGTTGTCACTTGTCCCTCGACACTCTGGTCCTGTGCCAGACTAAGTTAAACTTAGTAAATAACTCTGGGAACTACATTGTTGTTGGAATAGGTCTGTATTTCTCATAAGCAACAAAAGTTGGTTTTTGAACCCAGGTTAAAGCCAGAATTTCAGATAATGATTTTGTTGCCAGTCAGGCCCTCTTTACTGTAGTAAGAAAAAAAAGAATGGTGTGCCAGTTGTAGCCTGTCTTTTTGATCACAATCAGTGAGACTACTGCATTAACTCCACCCACAGAGCATGACCACTCGACTTGTCAGTGTCTGCAGCTCTCCTGATGTTCTCTCACTCAAACTTATTTTATTGAATGGCTAAGACTCAGAAATTTGCATAAGCCACAAATTCATCTCACAAAATCTCCAAGCTCTGAGATTGAATTGTTCTTAAATGGCAGCTTTTGGAGTGGCCATATTTTCTTCTATGTATTTTGCATGCAAGACGTGTACAAGCATGTTTTGTTCCAGGAGGTAAGTTACTTTTCTGTCACCACCTACTCTGAATTTTTTTTTAACACAGTCTTTATAACCTTAATTTTCTCTACCATTTGACTATATGTTGTATTCATTAACAAATCTGTAACATTGATTCCTCTTTACTTTTCATTTTCTCTGGGTTTTTTTTTAAATGAAGTTCCTTGGTTCATCACATCACTGCTGTCCTTCCATTGGTCGCTCTAAGTTATTTAAAACTAAATATTTTAACTAAAAATATATCTAACTTCTTTTTAAGTATAAATGCCATTGTAAAGTACCTGGAAGGACTGAATCTATCTCTTTCACTCACCTATGGATGAAATAGCAAGGCAGACTGGAATTTCTAATGTGTCAGAGAAGAAAAATTCTGAATTCAAAATCATAGAGAGGACATTAAGAAACTACTTCACTATTTTTCACAGATAATAAAGAAATGAAAAATAAGGTGAGCCATGTCCTGAAATGACATGGAATTTAAGAAAAATCTTTTGACTATAATTTTTTTCATCTTAATTTTAGTTGCTTTTGATCACAACTCAGAGTATCATCAACAGCAAACAACATAAACAATAGCCTCTTGATTGGATTTGAACTCAAAACCCTTTTGTCATAAGAAACATGTTTTTCCAACATTTTATCAATATGGCCACTCAATTAATATAAAAGAGCTATAAAAGTTTACAGTAAAAGTTTGGAGATCAAATCTAATTATACAGGGTGCGTTGGATAAATTGTCACCTAAATTACACAAAAATGAAAATAACACTTAAGAGATATATTTACCAAAACTACACAACAATATCTTGAAATACTAAATAGTAAATTTATTAAATAAAATTGACATAGGCTTCAACTGCAGCTTCCAGACAACTTCAGAATCTCCTTCATCTCTTCTGGATGGTCTCCTGGTTTAAGTTTGTGAATGCTGCCATAATACTTGCCTTCAGTTCATCTTTGGTATTACAAGGAGTATTGTTGATCTCTCACTCAACTCTGTCTCACACATAATAATCAAGGAGCTTGAGTGGCCAGATGTAAGGGGTAATGTGATTGCAAAAATTGTCTGACAGCCTCTGTGTTCTCCTACTTGTGTAGCATGGTGCAGAGTCCTGTTGCCAGACATAAGGTCTTTTAGCAGCCACCCTCTTGACACAGGGCAGCACTACCTCCTCAAGGCACCTGATGTAGGCCTCCTTGTTCAGTCTTAGATCCTGTGGGAAGATGAATGGAAGCATAACTAGTAATCCCTTCAAACACCATGATGTTGACTAGATATATTATCCAACTCTTTCCAAATTCTCTGCACTGTTCTTAGATTGAGCGAAATAAAGGGTTCAGTTCGACATTCCAACCACCTGAAAAAGGCCGGAGTGTACAATGGCCAAAACATTGTGATAAATATGGCGACAAAGATGAGGACAATAGTCCAAATAATGTAAATAGTGTACATAATACCTCATCTCAGAAATATAGACAGTTAATAAACTTCTTTATGTTCTGCCATCCATTTACTCATGCTTGTCATGTAGGCTATGCATTATTTTACTCTGTTTCTCTTGCTTTCAGTCTTTTGCAATGATTGCCCCTTTACTATTTCTCCCAATCCCTTGCTTTTCTCAATACATCTTGTGAGTATCAAACTTTCCAAGTCATCCTCCTCATTATGCATCACAGATTTTTCAACTGCTTCTTTCCAATATTAAGATTTCTGTTCGAATATATACTAGTTATATTAGTTGTTGTAATATTATTTTGAATTTTGTTTTAAAAATAAAGAAATATTTTCTTAAAATATAAAAAGAAAATCATTGGTATTTATGGCCTGGGATGTGTTGATGGTATAATGGATTGTGGCTCAGAATGAGAAATCAGATTCAAATTTGTTACATTCACTTATGTGAAAATACCCTTAGGAAAGGTATGAATGCATCTTTTCTCCCCCCCTCCAGTTTTGGGTTTAATAACAGGGCAGACTAGTTGCTATAGCCTTGGTTGACAACATTCTAGAAATGGGGACTCAATAAAACCACTTTTTTTTCCAGTAAACCTTGATCGCTTGTTGGGATGCTTCAGCCCTTGAAAACACATAGTGACTGAAATTCTTCAGCCATGTGTGTTGTACATTCTCCTGCAGACAGAAAGCATTTACTTATGGTCTGTTTTTTTTGTGGGGGGGGGGTTCAAAGACAATATTTTTGGAAGGTTTAAAGCACTGAAATATATTTTTTATGTTTGGAAAAATCTTAAAAGGGTACAAATTTAAAACTATTTTTTCACCATGTAAGCTAAAGACAAAAATGCACAAACTGTTAAATTCAAGTTATGTGTACAAGTTTCTTAATAAATATTCTTTCAAGCTTTTCTTACTCCACAAAATTTTCTCCACTGTAATAAAGCAATAAATTTCACTGATATAGCATATTTTGGGAAAGAAAACCATTTACATTCATTTTTATTAAATACTCTTAGGTTGTTCAAAAATAAATATCCAGTTTTAGAATCAAATTTTATTCCAGAATTAATATATTTGAACAGTGTTTAAATCAGTTAAAATATAAAAACTTAACATCTATGCATTTTTGCCATCAAGTTATGAAGTTTATTTTTTTAATTGATTTCATCCTGTACAAGGCAGTAAAGCCACTAAGACACAAGGAGTTACTTGGTGTGGAAGAATTAGGAACAAAAACATTAATAATGAGTGGGAAGAGAAAAGAGTAATCAGAAGGACAGCAGATAGTGACTGACATTGCATTTAAATTTTTGAAGATGGCTGGAAGGCATGGAACTGAAGGGAATTCTACAAGTAAGAAGAGCAAGAAAAGAAAATGTTAATATAGAATTTACAATTACATCTAGCTAGCTCCACTGCAAACTCATGATATCTTGATGCCAGTCTAGTACTGCGCTTAAGTTCAAAAAGTCTAGCTACCATAATGAAGAGCTCATCCGAACAATTACCATGAAAGTATTTAAAGAAAAAGTACACAAAAGCAACCTTACAGCCATGGAAAAGTGACTTATTTTTCTGATTTTGAATGCTGATTCTTTGGATTTTATCAAGGAGTGCATGGTATGCTTTCACTAAAAAAATGTAAATATTTGAGTGTCTAGAAATCTTTGAATGAAGTTTCTCCATCTTCTTTACAATAGAATGTCTTTTGGCTTAAAAAATTATCAAGATTCTTGAAAAAAATGATAGTCAGTGGGTGAGAGATCAGGAGAAAATTGTGGCTACAGGAAGTTTTGTATCCCAAGTCGATGAGCTTCTGTAGTGTTATTCTGGCAATGTCATGAGGCCAAATTGGACTTTGTTGATTAATCAGTGCTGGTTGCATTTTGCTTAACTGAATGTACATTTCATCCAGTTACTGGCACTAAGCTCTGGAAGTGATTCTCTGGCTAGATTCCAGAAAAATCCAATGGTTAACAACAACGGCACACCACTGGACAGTTATCATAGTCATCTGTTGGCGCAATCTTAGTTTGGGTCTTTCATCACAATCAAGACATTAAGCTGATCATTTACAGTTGTCCTAAAGGATACATTTCTCATCAAAGTCACTATTCGATCAGGTGAATTTTGATGGTCTAATCACTTTTCAGCATTCTTCATATTTTCCAGAGATGAATAATGCCATTCCTCTGTCGATGAATGTAATCATTCACTTATTATAATGAAAATAAATAATAGTAAAAAATTAATAATAATAATTATTAACAATAAAAAATAATAAATAATTAAGATCAATGTAAATATTATTAAAAGATTAGTAATAATGATTTTTGATGATTCATTTATTTGAAAATAAAATTAATGTACCAATCAAAAAATTAATAATAATGGTTTACAATAATTCATCTAATTAAAAATATAATAAAAACAAAGATGAACAATGAATACTAATCAAAATTATTTATAATAGTCAGAATTAATAATAATGTTTGATAATTCTTCATCAAATTAAAAATAGAATATAAATAAAGATATAAGTAAATGCTTATTAAAATTAATAATTATGATTGACAATGCTTCATTTATTAAAAAATAAAATGAAAATTATTCTGTTACTATTAATATTTCTTCAATATTTCCTTTTGAAATGAGCAGACATGTTTTTTGCTCATGATTTGGAGATGTAATATTTTTTTCTTTTGTTAATACTTTAATGGCAACTAATGTCATTATTCTCAATATTCTATGAAGATTTTTTCAAAACTATTTTTTTCAGATTTATTTCTTTTGATACTTTTGTGTATCATTCCTTGACCTGGAGGCTTCCTTCAAAGTCGTTGTCTCCTCTTCAAGTTCTTTCTCCAAAAGGAAGGATAATAAATTATTCATAAGATAAATGAAGGAACTGCTCCCAGTTAGGTCTAAGCCTGTTTTCAACAACAAAGCCTGAATATCTTGTTAATAAAATAATTCATAATTAATGTACAAAGTCCTAAGAAATAATTTAATATAATGGAGAAGTATTTTCTGCATCTAACAGCATTAATATTTGTTTTATTGTTTTACACAATTATTTCTCATGGTTTTCTTAACATGATTTTCTTTCATATGCTGAATAATTAACTTTATGCAACTGAAACTCTTGTTTTCAAGGCAGTATTTAGTTATATTTTTATTTCCACTTCAAGATAAAATATAATAATCAAGTTGTTAAAATAGAATTACTATCCAAATTATTATTAGTAGGGGTAGATAAACTAGTCCACTCCTACTGTCATAAAATGGTGGCCATTCACTTTAGGGTTGCATTTTTCTTCTAAAATACTAAAAACTTTCTTTTTTCTGCATTAACTCAGCCAATAAGATCTGATTCACTATTGAATAACTATAGGGGTATTAGTTATAAAATATAATTCCACAACAAAAAGATGAGCAATTCACCTATCGGTCTATAGTGGAATCTTCTGATTACAAAGAAAATTTTCTCTCTCTCTCTCTTTCACACACACACACACACACACACACACACACACACATGTGACGTGCACATATGTCTGTCTGTGTGTGTGTGTGTGTGTGTGTGTGTGTGTGTGTGTGTGTGTGTATATATGTACACATATATATATATATATATATATATATATATATATATATATATATATTATTTATTTAAAAATATGATTCCAACTCGCTACATAAGAGGTCTCATGTTTCAAAACAAGAGCCGAAAACATCAAAATAATATTTGAATTAACTTGAGTTAAAGTAGGCTCTGTTCCATCTTCAAGCGAAATTTTTTGGGTAATGACTTATTTCTGAAATTTACAAGTTTTAATAGTATAGTCAGAATTGAAATCGAAAATTTCCATGGTAACATCAAGGGCGGATTGTTTAGAATAGGCAGCGGTGGGGTGTTAATAACTTGTATCAGTATAAAGTTACTTTCATAGATGCCGGGTCAGGGTAAGGTGGGGGTGGCTAAATTTACGACGGAGGGAATTTTCGCATAGTCTGGCTTGAGCGTCTATGGAGATTTATTTATTTTTTTTTTATTCTATTCTTTTATTTAATATATCTCTTTATGAAAGGGATTTGTGTATATAAAAAGGCCGTAACGTTTGTTTTTTGACGACTTCATAAAGGGTTATCATTTTTTGTAGGGTATTAAAACTATGGGCTATGGATTTTAAAATTTATTTTATTGTATGCGTGTTTTTAGCTAGTTATTCAGAGCGTAAGTTCGGTTGTGTTGGCAGAAAACCGTTAATTCTTGCCGGTTGTTTAATAGGTTTTTATTGTTTAGAAGCTTAATAATAATGTGTAGTTTCTCATGGAGGCACATTTTCTAATGGGCAGTCTACCGGGTTTCTTTCTACAATCACATAATTTTTCCCTATTATTATCTGATTTAAGTGTAGAGTTATTAAAACTATTCAGGTAAGGGGGTTTGTTCAGGATTTTATTATTGTGTCTTATACCTTCTAGATTTTCAGTGCAGCTGTAACTCAATTTTAGTGTGTTCTTATTGAATATATTACTAAGCCTACTTTTGGTGGGAAAGTGTTTATCGATTTGAGCTAAGAACTTCTGTCCTAGTTTAATACTAACCATTTGGTTGAACGGAGGTGTATACCAAATGACGTTTCTTTTCCTGTTTTTTTTTCTTTTGGTTATTGCAATTGTCCCTATATTTAATGTTAGCATTTTTATAACCACTACTTTTTAGGGCAGTGTTATAGAAGTCGTTATGTTGGTGGAATATTTCTTTGTTAGCGGATTTACTGCTAATTCTATTTTCTATTGATGAGGGTATATGTTTAATTGTGGATGGAGGGTGGTTTGACTTCGGGTGTATATATAAGGGGTTAGCATTTGGTTTTCTATAAGGTTGGTACGTGTTGCTCGGTAAGTCTAGGGTTACATCGAGGAAGTTTACCTTTTTCAGTTTAGAAGAGACTGTTATCTTTAAGTTTAGATTTTTAAATTCACTAAACATAATTTTTTGGATCTTCTCTATCTTAAAGCTAGTATATATATATATATATATATATATATATATATATATATATATATATATATATATATACCATGTGTAACAGCAAAATTGTCCAAATTGTAGAACACCAGGCAATAATTGTGCATCAAACAGAATGTTTAATATCTAAAAAACCACTAAACTAATTGAGTTTCTTTTTTCCAGGTTTTCAGATAAGTCATTAACCCATCTTAACACCATTTTTCATAAGAATAACTGAAAAAATCTCTGAGTCATTCAGCTAGAAAGAGAACAAGTTAAAATCATTTTGTGTCAGCCCCACTATGTCTTCCCAACTGAGCAATGGTGAGAGAAATATGATCATTCAGGCCTTCAGTAATGGTACCAACATTTATGCTCTGGCTTCCATCTTCAAAGTCCATTCAAAAACCATCAAGAGAATGGTGAATAAGGTTAAAAAAGAGGGAACATTAGAGAGGAAAACTGGATCAGGAGGTCACAAGAGCCAGACGGATTATCATTTCAATTTAGAGTTAAATACATTCTTATTGTTCAAAGTAGAGTCCAGTAGTATTATAAAAACCTCAGAGAATTCCAATAAGATATGTTTAATCATTTCTAAGATACAACAGTTCAAATCTTAATCTAACAATTGGACAATTTTTCTGTTACATGATTTGAAAAAATTTTGCTGTTACCCCAGGTATATATATTACTTATTTTGCCCCAAGGAAAGGAATAATACTACTAGGTTACAGGGGCTTACAGGGAATAAAATAGAATGATAAGTGGGTAGGAGTAAAAAAAGGACAATAAAGGAAAAGGGTTCAGAAAGACAGAAAATGGCAATTAAAAATTTCATTTAAAGTTTTTAAGATTATAGGTGGCACAGAAGCAAGAAATCAGAACAGAGTTCCATGGGTGAGAAGTGCAAGAAAAAAATTCTTAGAATAGAAATGATTGTTGCCTCCAGCTAGTTCAACAGTAGAATGGTGAGACCTATCTGCCAATCTAGCAGTATGCTTAAATTCATGTAGTCAAGGTACCAAGGAGGAAAGCTCATCAGGACAGTTCTCAAGGAAATATTTATAGAAAAGAAGCCATGTCGATATACTACATGAATTTAATATGTTTCATGAATTTAAGAGTATTGTTTGCTTGGGTGAATTGATTAAAAAAAATAGCAATATTACAACTAAAATGAGAATATTGTGATCACCTTGTCTACCATGTCATATATAGCAGAATCGCATTCAAAATTAAAATATTATGATGATCATCATGATGATGATGTTATAGACAAGCATATGGTTGCAAGAAAGAAATACGACAACAGCAGAAATAGATTTACGTGGTTTATTTCAACAGGAACGTGAGGGTTTGGGACAGCTACCTTGTGGTATAGTTCATAAGTCGGCTTCAGATCTAGGTCGATCTCTCATAGTAGTTCAGACATGTTGACGCTGGTTGATGCTCTCCTGCTGACAGCTGCTGACTGCTGCTGACCATGACAGGTCTGTTCCCTGGCCACCTGTGACTGCCTGTTGAACTTCCATGTGACCCCTTTTATAGCGTTTTTTTATGGCTTAACAGGCTTGAAAAACGAAGCGAGTATAATTAGGAGGGAAGCATTTTTATTGGACGAAAAATAGAACACTTTAAATATTATTTTATTTTTCGACCGGAACTCGTGTGTCGGGAACATTTGTAAATGAAGATAATGGTCATTTTGTGACGGGGCTTTGTCCTGTTCACATCCGGCTCTCGCTCTTGAGTATTTGCCTGTAAATCAGCCGAGATATGTCTTAATTTATTTTATAACAATGATGATCCCCTTGACTTTTGTAATTGTAGTGGGGATCCAAATGCAGAAACCACACTGAATATCCTCTACAATGGTCTATCAATGGTAGCCATCTCTTACTCCATAATCCTTTCAGTTGACTTGTAGATAACTTGGTGGTACATTATGATCGTTTCTAACATATAATTTCTAGCAATATCACATCCAAAATTAGAATAAGTCTTTTCATACCTGGAATTGTATTGTTTTATCTTAAATGCCATTATCAATATTTATGAAGCTTATCTTAACTTAGTACAGCATATAATGCCATATTTTTATTATTAAGTAGCAAATTAAACAATGAATTTCTAGTTATTCTTTGATGGTATTGCCATAACAAAAATCTGATCACAATGGGTTGTTTTTGCCTTGTTACACTCAAGCACACCTTAAAATAGAAATCATTTCATTATCCGATTGTTGCTCAGTCTTTCAGACAATCAAAAAGGTATGAAAACATTGTTTGTAATCAACTTCTCTCCTTTTAATGAAAGCATAATAGTTTTTATATATGTATAGACCTCATTGCTGAATTACTAGAGATCAGAATATCTCAACAACAAATGGGAATCCAAAAACATGTTGAGCAATTTATATAAGCTGATTTAAAAACAAGTAAGCATCTAAAAAAAAATATTAACAAAAATATCAAGGGCAGATACTTTTTATAACAGTCTATGAGCAAAACATATTCCAACTGAATTTGAAGTCATTTAGAACCAGAAGAGAGGACATAAGGTTAAAACAGACTAAATATGAAGTTAAATTTATCTGGAATAAACAAAGAAAATGTTTGTAATAAAAAAATATTGATTTGATGCAATGTCCTGCTTTGATGAGTGGTTTGCTTCTATATGCCATGTCTCTTCAGGACATGGAAGATCATGGCTCTCCATACCTTCTTCTCCTTTGTATCTCTAAAAAATAGTAATCTCCTTACTATTCCTTCCAGTCCTTGTTTTAGCATGAATTTACATAAGCTCATTAAATAGATTACTCACAGTTTCCCTCTGCTTCTCTTGCTTTCTGTATGTTCTGTGAGTATCATATTCACCAAGCCCTTTTTTCTTATGTGTTCAGAATGTGCAACTGTTTCTTTCTAAGTATAAGTGTTCTATGTTATTCCTTTTTTTTTCTGAAAACATCCACATTGCTTACATGTTTTGTCCATGATATTCTCAAAATACCTTCCAGAGAAAAATATCATGGCAATTGTTCGGATGAGCTTTTTCCCCCTAGTGCCCTGACGACATGAATTTAAGTGTGCTACTAGATTGGCAACTCAGTTTCACTATTTTCCTGTTGAACTAGCTACATGAAACTGCCAACTGTAACAGTTTCTTTTCTTGCACTTGCCACTTGTGAAACTTCTTCATGATTACTTGCTTCCCAGATAACTGCAAGCTTCAAGAATTAAAATGTGATGTATATTCACCATCTTGTGTCTTCTTGACCCTTGTTGTTTTTTGTCGTTTCTTCAGTCTTGAAAAATTTAAGTGCAACATCAGTGACCATCTTCTGTTTTCTTGAACCTTGATCATCTTTTGTCCTTTCTGTAATCTTCCTCACTCTCAGTCTTCTCATTCTTTTTCACTTTCACTCACTGGAACCCTTTGTGGTCTAGCAGCATTTTTGCCTTACTTGTGGGTGAAATGAATTTAAAATGAAAAAGAAAGGTCTCCTCTTCACTGGCAAAGAGCATTCACTACCACATAGATTAATGACATTATATATCAGTTCACCATTCTTTTCTTTGGTTTTAATCCTGTTCCTTAATATCTGCTTAACTTTTGGAAGGCAACTTTCCCAATTCCAGTGCAATTTTCCATGTCATATTTTCTGTTGTCTATTAAAACACATCCCAAATAGTTAAATTTATTTACTTGATTCTGTTAACCATTTGTAGCTTTCATCTTGAGCTATTCCCCTTACTATTGACTATATAATGTCTTTTTACAATTTCATTTCTCTCATTTTCCTTTACTATTCTTTCTTGTTCTGCATGTCATCACCATTGGCAGTCCCATTCTGTATCATCTGTTGGTGTTTACAGTTTTCATACCTGGAATTGTTTTTCTGTTGTTACCTGAGAAAAACCGAGAGCAGTTGCCACTCAGAGAAGATAGAATTCCTTATCTTTCTGACTCCATCAATTATTTTCCTTTCAAATGATGCTGACCTGCTTCCTATGGCACACCTTGTAAAGAGGATAGCAGGAGAAGTTAGGAACATACTGGATCAGTACAGAGAACTGACCATCATTTTTAGCAATGTATCATAAGTATGAGTTCTACTGAAGATCTGGGGTAAGCTCAAGTCCCAACAGGCACTCAAGCCATGTTCATGATAAATGAAAATTCAGGATGTGCTGAATGATGACAGAATATCACTAGTTTGGTTTTCAAGGCATTGAATGTGATCAGACAGTTTTCCCCCATTGATCTGTTAGCGCTATGTCAGAGGAGAGTTTTGGAGGTGCACCCATATATCATTGTATTACTAGCATAGATATCCATCTTCGTGGACACCTGTATTGATTACATAGACATTGGAGAACTGGCTGTTAACAACTACCTTCAGGAAGGACTCTATAATTGAAAAACTCTTCCAGTGATTGTATAGCTGGAGAGCTTTTGCAGAAATTATGCCACACCTTATCAAAATCCTTTGAATATATCTAATATGATCATCCTTGAGATCTATTTATTGTCTAGTGCCTTACTGATACTGTGAGTAATGATAGTATATTGGCAGTGAATTTTCATCTGGGCTTGAGTACTGAGTGACTGCTCTTACTTGTCAGTGATATACAACAGCCTCTGCCATTATGTAAGCCCTAATTATGTCATCTCATTAATATGTATCACAATAAACACAAGGAATATATTGAATTTAGAAACTGCAATTAGCAACATTTACCAAAATAAAAATATTATAGAGTTAGTGTGCTTAAATTACCAATGTTGTTAACCGGTTATATTTGTAGGATGCTGAAAAGTTCTCAGTCTGACAAAGACGCCCTTTTAAAATATACCTTTTTTGATATTTGGTCAGAATTTGGGGGATGGTCAAACTAAGAACTTTTCAGTATGCTTTCATATTTATTCAATGTTTAATTCTTTTTAAACTTTTGGGATAAAAATTTGTTTATATTTTTTCCTGGGCACTTCAACAAGGTGTAATGGTTAACAAGCTTGTCTCTCTAGATTAATTATGACTGAGTAGTGACTTTGATCTTCATTGGGTGCTCCATACTTTCAGCCTTGTGCCACACCTAAGCTGTATAGTAGATTGCCATATTTTACCTGACTAATTAATCTGCATTTACTATGTATATTTTAATGAATCTGATAATTAACATGGTAATTTTATTGGTGAACACACATAATACCTGTTAGAGAATTAGTCAAATTTGAAGCAGAATAGAATATTTCTTTGCAAGAAACTTTTCATTCTTTGTCTATTTCTTTGTTTTTAATTGTAGTAAATCTTACATGAATTGTCACTATAAGGGTTTGTTCTTTTTTTAAGAATACTGATTCTATTAAAAACAAAGAAAAGAGTAGTGAACAGTTATGTAATATCCATCCTCCTATATGGTAGTGAATGCTGGACAATCACCTCAAGGATGAAGAGACTTGAAGCAACAGAAATGTGGTTCTACAGAAAGATGCTGAGAATACCATGGACCAATCATGTGAGCAACAACAAAGCTTCAGAGAAAATGGAAACCAAAAGGGCATTTATAGTTAACATCAAGAAGAGACAGTTAAAATTTTTAAGACACAGTAATAAGGAAAAGGAGTTTGGAAAATTTAATATACACAGGAATGACTGAAGGCAAGAGAGACAGAAATGAACATTGCACAACCTACCTAACGAGCTTGGGTATATCGATGGTGTAACAAGGTTTAGGAATGATAACAAAATGACCAAATTTATTAAGAGCTACAAAGGACAGGAAGTTGTAGAGAGCTATGATTGCCCAAAGGCATATGGCGCATGGATGTAATGCTTCTGTAAAAACAGAAAAACTTGATTAGAAACATAAGAGTGCTAAACTACTATGTAACATCAATCTTCCTATATGGCTGTGAATGCAAGACAATCATCTCACAGATGGAGAAGATATTTAAGGCAATAAGAATGAGCTTTTATGGAAAGATGCTAGGAATACCATGGACTGAACATTTAACAAGAATTTTTAATGATAAAGAAAGCAACAATGATGCTTATACTTAGAATAAGAAAGAAACAGTTGCTTTCTGGAACACATAATGAGGAAAGGGTGTTTGGTGAATATGATACTCACAAAGTCAAATGGAAAAAATGGAAACAGCAAATAACTTGACAAGCAAGTGTAAATCAATTGCAGAAAAGTGAGAATGTGAAGGTTAGTGAAAAGACAAACCTTACTAAGAGCTAAAAATCTGTGGAAGTTGAGGAGAGCCATGATCAACATGAAACTACACAGGATATAGGGGATGAATATGGATATTACTCTTACCAGATGATGTGTATGCCATTTGGTACTAACACAAACAACATCGCATGAGGATTTTCAACAACAGCAACAAATGAAATGGATAGCACATGTCACTCAAAGAGAAAATAATGAAATAATCAAGACGTTGATGTTCCACTTTACTTCTGTTCTAACCAGGCATCCTGGTTTCAGTCACTTTCCCATCATCATAATATGCCGTTTCTATTATATTTTCATGATAATTGTTCAGATGAACTTTCCTGCATCATTGCCTATGAATTTAAGTGCAATACTAGTTTGGCAACAAGATTTCATCAATTTACAATTGAACTAGCAAGATGCAACCATAAGTTCTTGTACTTTGTGCTTGTGGAACTCTCTTCTGGCATCTTGCTTTCAAGCCAACTTTGAGCTTCAAAAATTTTTAAATACAATGTCCATCGTTATCTACTGTCTTCTTGATTTCTCTACTTTTATTGTTCTTGATGCTTAATAATGTTTTATTTTGCTTATTATTTCACACGCAGTAACACCTTGTGTCATAGTAGCTTTACTGCCTTGCTTGGGGTGAAATGATTAAAAAAATATCATTCTGTCATGCTTTTCTATCTATGACAGTCATTGCTAACCAACAGGTTTTAGATACAGTATATGATATATAGATAAAGAAAAAATGAAGATAGATTATTAGAAAATCTAAGTAATACAAAAATATAAACAACTGCATTTTGAGTTTGACAAATAAAGAGTTGAAAATAATTTTTAAAAAATGAAGTTTGCCATAAGTTTTAACAGATTAAGATTTTATATATATATATATATATATATATATATATATATATATAAAAGTACAACAAAAAGATGTTTGAATAGACATACACACACATATGCACACAGACACACACATTGCTTTCTATTATTTTCAGAATATTTTTTATTACATTTGTTATTCAAAAGAGATTTAAAAAGGATAGCAAATGTAACTCAAAGAGAAAATAATGACATAATCAACATGTAGACATTCCAAACTACTTCAAACAAAAGGTTAGGAAGTAAACTGCTATTGATACTGGAAAGATTGATAACAGTTACTTAATTTAAGACACCTATTTTCCTGAAATAACCTTTACAATGAAAAGATTTTAGAAATTCCCACAAAAAGCAACACTGGCTTCTCAGTCAATGAATGCCAATGTTTCCCCATAAGGAAACATCCAATATTACATTTACCCTTACCCTTTGTGATATTTATGATGATATCACTTCATTCCCTTTGGCAGATCTATGGAAACTTTCAACCAATTATAAATGTCAACTGCAGTACAATATTGCATTGTTTGAGAAGACATGAGCCTCAAGTAGTCCTTAGTATTAGAGTCAGGTATTTTTTTGAGTCTCCATAAGTCACTATTAAAAATGTAGCATGAATATTTCACTGGATTTAATCTTTCATTTATTTTGCTACTAGTTTTCTCTGCATGATACTAAAACATTTTTCTCATAATCTTTTGAAGAATTGTATTTTTGTCCTGAAAATATTTGCATAAATAGAGTAAAAAGACTGAAAACATTTCTCTGGTAAAGTTTTCTAAACTTTTTTTATTACTGTTGGGGAGGTCAGGAGATCGCAACAATATATGGTGATTCAAAAAGATATTGAGAAATTCATATATATATATATACATTGATTTGAAAAATAAACCAACATTAAAGAATATGCTACACAAATGCAATCATGCTTCGGTGCATATTAACACATCTCATCAGGCATTAGTATTTTGCCCTCTTTTAAACTGAATGTTATGAATGTCAGAATTTGACTCTATTCATTCTCATTTTACATATATATATATATATATATATATATATATGAAATGAAAAAAATCCTATAGAGCCAGGAACTACCTACCTAGGTTTCCCCTAAACAAATCTTCAGGATAAACTGGCTGATGTGTACTATGTGTACAAGACATACATACATACATACATATATATATATATATATATATATATATATATTGATTTATTTTCTTAATACTTACTGAGCTTTTGAAGGTTTTTTTAAAGACAGAAAATATTTTTAGATTGTAAGAAATTTTTGTGGAGAATAATAATTTACTGATACAAAACCTACTAATTAGCCCATAGCTAGGAGGAGAATAACCCAAGAGTATTTGCATGTAAGTGAAGATAATGAACCCAACTCAAACTGGAACTCAGCTCTGGTGCTCCTGCTATTCACCTTGAGATTCTTAACAAAATCTAAAGAAGGATCTGTAATGTAATCAATCCTGACCTGGCAACTCAACTGCAGTCGCTTTCTCACTGATGTGGTATGGCTTTCCTTTGTCTTTTCTACAAATATTTTAATGGCAACTGCTCTGACAAGCTTTTTTATCTGGTCCTCTGACTACATGAATTTAAGTGTGCTACTAGATTGACATCTAGGTTCCCCACCTGTTTACTGTTAAAATTGCTAAATGCAAGCACCACTTCTGTTCGAAGAGTTTCTTTTCTCATACCTCCTGCCTGTGGAACTACCTTCTGTTTACTTACTTCCCTGATAACTATAACCCTCAAAAATTTAAATGCAACATCAATTGTCATCTTCTATCTGCTTGAATCCTGTTCATTTTATGTCCTTTCCTCAATCCTTCCTATACTCACTTATGACTAAAAAAATGCTTACCAATTTCCAAGCCATGTCCAAGCCAATAACCATTACACCCCATGCACATCCAAGCTTTTGAGCAATGCATGTAAGAAGAAAAACAGTTGGATGTTTAATTTTTTTTATTCTGTTTTCAGTGTTTTGTACAGTAAGAACATCATTTGCACAAGAGAAAAAAATCAAAGTCAAATTGTTGCCATAGCAACCTTGTTACCTCGATATGATGTGGTTAATTTGAACATTTTTGAAAATTTAACAGTTGATAAAATTCAAAATAAATATCTAACAACTTACAAAATAGATTTCAAAATAAATGCAAAATATGCTGATTTGGCATAGAAAACATAAAACAAAGTTATACTGAGAAAATAAATTGCTTATATTTAAAAAAAAATAATGACTATATCTAATTCAAATTATAATTTATGATATTATTATTTAGGGTTTACGGAAAATATAGAATTAAATTAAATTAAAATAAATTTATAATAAAATGTTAGTGAAGTGTTGAACATCTTCTATGTACCGTGTCCCTTCAAGACATAGCTCTCCACAATTTTCTGTCCTCTGTAGCTCTTAATGAATTTTGTCTTTTTGTTATCACTCCTAAACCTTGCTCCACCATCCATTTACTCCAACTTGCTAGGTAGGTTATGCATGGTTTTCCTCTGTTCCTCTTGCTTTCAGTCCCTCCTATGAGTATCGAATTTTCCAAGCCCTCTTTCCTTATATGCCTTGGAATTTTCAACTGTCTCTTCCTGATCTTAATTATAACTGTCCTTTTTGTTTCCATTTTTTCTAGAACTTTGTTGTTGGTCATTTCTTCAGTTCATGATATTCTCAGCACCATTCTGTGGACCCACATTTCTGTTGCTTCATCTGTGAGGAAATTCTTCAGCATTCACTGCTATATAGGAGAACTGATATTATTTAATAGTCCAGTACTCTTTTCTTTGTTTCTAACAAAATTTACCTGTTCCTTATTACTTTGCTTAGTTTTTGGAGGCATTTTTCTCTATCCCAATATGCCTTCGGATTTCAGTGTCACTCTTTGTATCCTCTGTTAAGAGACTTCCCAGGTGTTTAAATTGTTATAATTGGTTGATTTTGTTATCTCCAATTTTTATTTTACATGTTGGGCCACGCTTTTTACTAACAACCAGGCATTCCATTTTCTTGCAATTGATGTTTAGTCCTTTCTTCTCACTTTCCTTCACTATCTTCTGAATGAGTTCTTGTAGCCTCCTTATTTACTAAATTCCTTTACTATCCATACGCAGGTTGTTTACTGCCATAAATATGTCCTGGATTGTTTTTCCTGAATATGTCACATTCACCTTGCATTTACAACAGTTATTTGTGACATACTTTATCAAAGGCTTATGCATAATCTATAAAACACAAGTACACTTCCTTCTGCATTTGTGTTTCTCTTTCTGATATCATTCTTAGCATAAATATCATATTCCTTGTTTGAGTACCTTTAACAAACCTACAGTGTTCTTATTCTATTTCTGGTCTGATTCTATTGTGTACTCTTTTCATCAGAATTTGGATTATTATAAGTTTTGTTATAGGGCCCATTATGCTGATGGTCTGATGTAGTTCACATTTCTTTGCACCTGACTTCTTAGGCAGTGCACTGAATATAGGTTTTCCATAATGTTTTTTTTTTTTTAACATACAACATGTGTTAGCACGCGCGATACCCTGTCTTCATCAGTTGCCGACCAGGGATGATATCACGGTTTCGGTGGCTATGGCGGGACCGCCACCCCTGGCGCCACCAGCAGCATTTGCCACCAGGCAGGGTATGAAGATAAGCTAATTGATTGTTCCTTTAAGTAAATTCTATATGTAATGAAAGTTTCCTGAATGCGTTTGCCGTTATTGATGCACTCATAAAAATCATTATAGACGACCACGCAAATATTTCACTTGCGCATGTTAGGTCGTGATGTTGTATAGGAATAAAGTGTCATTGCTGACACTGTAGTTTGAACACAGATCATCAGTGAGCAAACATGGATGATTCCATTAGTAAATAAATAAGTAGATCACATGATTGTAAAGGAAACATGCTGTAATGAATATGCATACACCTGGGTTTCCCTCACAGTAATATGATTGGCTGGTGTCAGCCATAAATACAGACTGAAGAGGTACAAGGACTGCGCCTATTGTCTTCGCTTATTGCCTACGCCTATTGCCTACCACTATGACGAGGACCAGTCCATTATGGTTACCTGCTAGATTGCCTTACCCAGTTACAGTAGTGACAACTACTTTGCTACTTCGAATAAATATATCCCTTTCCGGGACATATCAAAACTTATAAATGAGAATTAGTATGACATGAATTGATTGCTATTCTTCATACTATCCACTAAAATATTTCTCTATACTGATCATTATATAAATTGATATTTAGCAATTACTATTTGAATAAGTATTATAAGTGCGAGTAGTATTTGAAGGCGTTACTACTACCAGTATCTGCATTTACAAAGCCTCATCTACAACAAGCATTTTGGATGTGATAATAAGCATTCATTGATCTAAAGTTAGGAGTGAGCATTGAACATCACAAAACATTATATCACTACTGTTGTATATTTAATTTATTATGTCTGTAATCTTGTCAATGCCAAAATCATCTAAGGCTACCAGCATCTCTATATTACAATTCTGTTTGGTTCTGCTGCTTTGTTTCTGTTCACTTTAGTCAGTACCAAATCTACTTGAGATTTTAATATTTCTGGTCCTTCAATATATTTCTCTATATTGCTGGTTCTATCTTCACCATGAAAGAGTTCTTCAATGTATTTGTTCCATCTCTGAAGTATTTTTTTTACTCTAATATCAATGTAACATCCATGCATTTTATTTATTCTGTTGATGAGCATTTATTCGGTATTTTGGCATTGTTTTTTGTCTCCTTTTCATCAAGTCAAAAATTTCATCTGTTATCCATGCTTTTTTTTTGTCTATTTTTCTTTGGTATGATGTTGATTGTTGATGTTACTAAAGCTTCTCTTAATGTGTCTCACTTCAAGTTTACTTTCTCATTTTGTCCATTGGATCTGCCTTTAACACTGTCTACACATTTCTCCTTCACATTCAGATCATTCAGGAGTCTGTTGTACTGCAATTTGGATGCTGCCTTGGCCTTTTTCCATCTCTGTAGTTTCACTCTAAGTTTACATGTCACTGCAAGGTGATCTCCTCCACAGTTGGCACTTGGGTATGTTTTGCAGTGTAAAACTGCATTCCTGAATGTTTTATTGATAGTTATATAGTTGATTTGGTTTCTCATTTCTTCTCCTGGGTTTCTTCATCTTCATATACATCTTGGGTGTTCTTGAAACCTGGTGTTCGCTACCTGTTTATTCACATTGCCTCCATTTTCCTCCATGTTGATTCCTCATCAAAAATTACCAACTATCTCACCATCTTTCTCCTTGCTTAATTTGGCATTCAAAATTCTCCCTTGACGGTCGTAATTCTGATTTGCATTGAGCCTTGGTGTTGTCTAGTATACAGTAAAACTTTTATTTTAATATCATTTTCTTTAAGTATTATCTTAGCCAGAAAAGATCTATGCATTTAGATTATTTTTTCTTCTAGAATATCTTTGGTATTTAATCAGGAAGAACTACTGATAAATTTAGTGATGTAACTAATAGAAAAATCTTCAGGAAACATTATGGAATCATTTACTCAGTGGCTGATGAGCCACAAATCTGGAAAATCATCACATTTTAAAATTACCAGCTTATCAGATGCATGTTTTTAAAAAGAAAAGTACCCTATTCAATTTAAATGTATCCAATGTGCTAGTATTAAAACTAGGTCATTTAGTAAAATGCAAAATGGACAGCTTTGGAGTATCAATGAGTTGTATTGAGTGGCTCTCCTACAAATATTCTTATGATACCATATAGATTAGTATATTAAGCATGTATACCCACAGGTGAACATTAAAACACAAAAATATTAGGTTGAGTCATAAGTAATTTTCGTTTATCAGGACCAATTGTAATGAAGAATGTATCCTCTTAGAAGTTAATCATATGTGGCACTTGAGAATAAATTTTAAATCCACTGACATATACCTTGGTTTTTACATGGTAGTGGCAGCATACACAGTGGATTAAAAGAAAAATGTTCTCCTTCATGAAAACCCATGGCCACATAGGGCAAAGAATAACGCATAAAAAATGTTCATATTCAGTTTTTCTGATCTACCCCCACCTGTCATATTGATCTGATCTTGCACCATCTGATTATTACCTTTTTCAATTGCTGCAAAATGTTTTGACAAGGAAAAAAATTAATCTCATGAAAACTAAATTCAACAGGTTATCAAAAACTTTTACTCAAAAACTTATTTCAGAGCTGCTGTGGCAATAAGTTATTGAAAATAATGGTATATATATAACTAAATAAAATGTACTTGTACTTAGCAGAATAAAGATGATAAACAAAAAAGAAATTATTTATAGCTCAATCTAAAAAATTTAACTGTTATCCAAAATTTCATAATGCAGGCATTAAAACTTTTTGCCAGACACGCAAGCATGAAAAACCCTATCAACAGAAGTAACCTCTCTTCTGTTTTTTGGTTATGAGTAAAAAGAAAAATCTTGGAACATGCATGCTGTAGATTAGAAGAGGCTGGTTCTCTTTAATTTTGTGTCAAGGTCACAACAGGATGCTTAAGTTAGTGCTGTGTAACTGTGTACATGGCATGAACAATACACCTCGTTTACTTGCTAATTCAACATTTCCTTCGTTACTTAGAGAACATTCTTTGAAATTTTCTCTACCTGAAAAATGTTCCAGATAGAATAAATATTTCTATCATGTTTTATTTCACTCTTTTATTTATCTGTTTTCTCAACACTTAGTTTTTTTTTTAACACATGACCCCTGACCTAGTAATAAAAGTTTGGTGATGATGAAGTTAGCTGTCGGTTTCTTTACTTCATGTTAACTTTATATGTTACAGGAATTGGATATATTATAACTCAGTGGAAGCATTAGTGTACATATGAAATGTTAAATAAAAGTGGATATTTTCTGTTCATCAATGGCAGGGGAAATCTCTTCAGGAAAAATATATATCAGCAGATATCAAAGCATAATGGGATATGAAACTGTTTTTTTTTTATTTTCTCAAGGATTAGTTGTTAAAGGTTGAGCTCAAGTGAAACAAAAAGCAACAAAAATATGAAGGTAGAAATTTGAATGATAATTTTTAAAGCAAGCAGGCATGCTGTTTGCACTTTGAAGATTGGTACAAATTCTCTACCAGACTAAACTTGAACAATTCTCATATAAATATGTAAAAGTACAAAAATTTTATAAAAATAACCCTGTCTTGTAAAGATTGTAAATTATGTAAGTAAAGGTCTATGATAATCGTATTATTTCACAGCCAGTCAGATTTTTTTTAAATTCATTCTTGATCAGAGACATAACCAAAAGTCACCAAACAGTTAAAAATTTAATATAACTTGTGGTTATAGGTTTATACAAACTTAAACATATATATATATATATATATATATATATATATATATATATATATATATATATATATATATATATATTGAATGTGCAGTTGGTGTAAAGCTGGGTTTGAATTCCAGTTGAAGTTGTTACATGAATGAATTCATCTCTTTGCCTACTCCTAGCTATGAGTTAAATTGTAGGGCAGACTGGGCTCTTTAGCTTTGCTTAGCAATCAGTCTAAGAGAAGAACAACTCCAAATTCAAAACCTGAGGAGGCTTGTTTGTAGATCTTGCGTCACACTTCATTCACCAGTTCTATGTATTTGGCTCTATCAAAATGTCTGGTTGTATTTTCACAAACCATCACCACTATAATCAAATCATATATGTGGGTAGTCCGGCTGTCCAGTTCTAAGAACCAGAGATGCTGGACCCTCATAGCTTAAAGACAATGGGAGAGTTGATTATCATTATCATCATATACATGAAATACACATTTATGGTCTGTCTGAAATGTATTTAGCTATTTTGAATGCCTTCAAAACTGGTTACTCAACTGATGTAACTTGACAATCAATGAAAGAGGATATTACGAAATATGCATGAACAGACAGTCTACCATTTTGTTACTCTCTCAGCATTGAGGTACCATTAAGTGAGGTTTCATACTGTGTGACTGTTATATCTATAATTAGGGGAGTATATTGTTCATATCTTGAGCAGGTATGTTTTTGTCAAACATTGCATCAACTATGTCTGTTAGGTTCCATTTACTGAAGCTCAGTTTATGCGTTGTTTTCCTCTGTCCTTCTCTTCTTCAATCTGCCCTGTGAGTATCAAATTCTCTAATCCCTCTTTCCATATTATGTACCCTAGAAATTTAAACTGCCTCTTCTTGATGCCAAATATAAGTGTCCTTTTTTCTTTGCATTTTCTCTAAAACTTTGTTTTTGTTCACATGTTCAGTCCATGGTATTCTCGGCATTCTGTCTATAAAACCACATTTCCATTGATTTAAGTCTTCACTTCATCTATTAGGAGATTGTTCAAAATCTTAGCTGACTTTCAGATAAGTATTTAAATTCTCAAAAGGAACACATTTAAGGGCACTAAGACAGAATTGCTTTTAAAATAGATGAAAATTTTTCTAAGACTGAGAGAACTGATGTAAAAATATATGCACACACACACATACACACATATATATAAATATATGAAAATGGCTAAATGCATAGCTGAAAATGCTTGGAAAAAAAGAACATTTGGATAGTTTTATATAATTTATCATCTGAAAAGAAAAAATTATTAGATCACATGAGAAATTGTATAAAAAAGCTAAATCAAAGTACCTCGTCTATTGTATTCAAATGTGTTTGAAAAAAGGATTGCTGCCTAAATACACAAATTTTATATATGTGTATGTGTGTGTGTATGAGTATCTGTGTGGTGTATTATTATATGTATATAGATAGAATGAGAGAGAGACTTTATACTCTGTTGTATATCTTTATAAAATTGTATATATACAGATATAAAACTATTAATGAAATATCATATTAAACACACACTGAATTAGTTTTGATAGCTAAGAATTTCAAAACTGTCTTATCCAAATACATATACACTCCAGACAAAAATTTTGGGGACAACCTGCATTTCCTTAAAAAGCACCTTAAAATGAGATACTTTTTGTATTTTTTAAGTAAAAGATAAAATTTCAGTAACTACAGTATATTTGATTTTATTTTGAAAAAATATAAGCACTTAACTATAAAAAATGATCATAAAACAGTATCATATTTTTTTTTGTCAATAAAACCACCATGAAGACTCATCCAAATTTGAACTTTTTGATAGTGAGTGGAACCTACAGAAAAACTGGAAAAGTAAATGAAAATACACTGTAGTCACGGAAATTTTATCTTTTACTTTAAAATATTACTAAAATAACTCATTTTAATGTATTTTTTAAAGAAATGCAGAGTGGCCTCAAACATTTTGTCAGTAGTGCATATTCATGTTCATTTGAAAAAGAATTATTTTTTTATTGCATGAAGAGCCTCTTTTGAAAATAATCAAATGAAATATTGCCTTTTATCAAGTAGCACCTCTGTTCATCAATAGATATCTGAGATATGTTGTCTTTTGACGTAAATAATACATTAACATGTCATCTAATTGGAAACAAATTTTTAAAAACAAAACTAATGAGAAAATAGCGAAGAATGATTATAATAATTGTTGTTCTTTATAATCGAGGTAGACAACTGCGAATCCTGTGGTCAATGCAAGACCTTTTTGTCTGAAAGATTTTTACATTGGCTCAGTGCTTGGGCTGTCAGCATGGCAACCTGTAGCAGTAGTGGTCATCATAATGACAACAGCAGCAGAAACAAAGATGTCAAAGAGATGGTTGGGCACTCAGACACATGTTAATACCATAATCTCAATACTTAGGCATTTAATACCATTTTCTTTCTATATTACATCTGTTTCAGATTTCATTTTAATTATTTTTTGTTTTGATTTTTATGAAATGGATACTTAAAAAATATTTAACTGAAAATAAAATATATAATTATATATACCATTGTATGCAAGAAATTTTATTAAACTATTTGGGAGAATTAAAAAAAAAGTTCTAATTCCCCAAAATAAAACAAAAGTAATTTATAAAATATGCATAGTCATGAGTCTTTTGAAATTATGATTTGCTTGGGTTGGTATTAGAACTTTTAGTAATAGTAAATTTGCTAATATTTAATAATAGTAGAATATTTACTTATTTTAGCATCCAAATACCAACTCTTATTTGAACCCTAAAAATTCTAAAACCTATTTCCAGATAACCAACATTTCTCTCTGTAGTGCTTTATATATATATTTTAGTTTCCTCAGTGTTTCAATTTTATATTCTTTCTTTCAATATTAATGTTGTAACCTAGGGAAAGTTACTGAGTAGAATAGTCAAACAAAGGTTGGTAATGAATGATAATACTCAGAACAAGAACAACACATATAAGATTTGCCAGCGACACGTAGTAGTAAACTGCTAGAAATGAATCAAGTGAATTCCACAATGAATTTCCAACTGCAGAGCAGCATACAGTATTTACTACTGTATTTATGTGAATGGGGACATACCTATTATTGTCTGCAGGTATGCTACAACAATTAAAATAACTCATTTAGAGTTTAATCTCATACATTACCAGAAAAATTCACTTTTGGATATTATTACCTCCTTTTTGAAACATTAAACAATTCTTTTGTTTATTTTTCCTAGTTTTTCCCATTCAGTTTTGGTGAAGAACAAAAAAGATAAAATGTTATTTCTTTTATCTAAAGAAATTTTAATTCTCTTAAATTTTAATTGTTATTTTCAAAACTTATCAATATCTTTTCTTACAATAATTTACATTTAATTTCTCTTCTGCAATTATAACTTTCTTACGAACATTTGACATTGGCAATTTTTGTGTATGAAGTCAAAATACAGACATCTATAGATATAATTATGTTTTTATTTACAATATGAAAAATAATCTTTGAGTTGTATCATACAATATCACATAACTAAATAAATTATTGTAAATATTTCCCATAAAACAGATATAAAATACCTGAAATTTACATGCTATATCTATTATATAAAGAAAAATAAATCTTAAATATATATCACCAATATCAGTTGATATATATATATATATATATATATATATATATAGCATAATGAGAAGCCACATATATTTTCTTAATATGTATATATAGAAAAAACAACTAAAAAGTTGCAAATTAAAAAAATAATACTGCTTTTTTATGAAAGTATTTATTTATATTTGATATTTCAGATTGGCCTCCATCTTTAAGAAAGATTCAGACCAATCTGAAATATAAAATATAAATAAATACTTTCATAAAAAAACATTATTATTTTTTAATTTGCAACTTTTTAGTTGTTTTTATATATATATATATATATATATAGATAGATAGATATAGATATATACGCAAACACATACACTGTCATGTATATATAAATATATATATATATATATATATATATATATATATATATATATATATATATATCAAAATGAAAAGAAAGAAGATTTATAATACAGAGTTCTTTTAGATTTATTTTAAAAACAACGCTTGATACACAGTAGAGTATAACATTATAATATATATAATATATTATAATAATATTTTTTGTTTAAAAATATGATTCCTTCGCTACATAAGAGTTCTCATGTTTCAAAAACGAGAGCCGAAATCATCCAAATAATTAATAAAATTAAGTTGGATTGTGGTGTTTAGTCCCGTTTCATAGGATGTATCCCTAGCATGTTGTACATCTCATAGTACTGCATGGAGGGTACTTCAAGAGTAGCTCCTGTATCCACTTCATTTGCAATATTTGCGGGGTCTTTTGCCCTCTGATCACTCCGCACAGGAGAACTTTTCTCAATGGTTTATTGTGTAAACTACCAATCTGTTGTTTGTCTCTTCAGTCTAGTTTACAGATAAGGTAACATTTGGAAGAGATGGAATAACAAATTTACAAAATCAAAATTTGTGTGCATATCAAAACTCCATGGCATCAGTTTACAGTTAATGTGTGTGCTGGAATTGTAGGTGACTGTCTGGTAGGTCCATATATTCTTCTAGCATATCTTAAAGGAATTATATTTCAAACACACTTCCAGACCTGCTAGAGAATGTACCCCTGCTAATACGAAAATGCATGATGAGGCTCTAGCATATTTAAACATATTGTTTGCGATGTACTGGTTGACATCAACCATGAAAGTTGGATAGGTAGAGGATGACCAGTTCCATGGCCTGCACATTCCCCAATCTTACTCTTTTGGATTTTAACTGTGTAACCACCTAAAATGCTGGCCAGATGTAGCTGCAAGTTCTATGTTAACAGTTTCTTCTCTTGCAATTCTTGCAGCATGTGGGAGTATTTGAAAGGGGATGATGTGTTAAAGTATAATGATGGCCTTTCATATATATCTTTATATGGACATTTTACCTTTGTTTTGGTGACCTACCCACCATAGTTTGTAAAAGTGTCTATGATTGTATATTTAACAGCATCTACCATAAACTTTAAACTTAATGACTAAAAAACAAAGGATTTGCGGACATATGTTTATATGGACTTTTGCCCTTGTTTTGGTGTGAGGAACCTGGTCCCAAAATTTGTAAAAGGTATTTTTTATACACACACACACACACACACACACACACACACACACACACACACACATATATATATATATATATATATTCACACACACACACACACATATATATACATGCATGCATATATATATATATATACATATATATATATATATATATACACATATATTTATACACACATATATATATACACACACACATACATACATACATACATATATATATATATATATATATATATATATATATATATATATATATATATACACACATGTATATATATATATACACACACACACACATATATATATATATATATATTTATATATATATATATATATTTATATATATATATATATATATATATATATATATATACATGGCAAGATATCACTCAAACAAGTTTTATGTCTGACAAACAATATCTCTTTGTTATTATGTTTTTTTCCAATTTATTTTTTCCAATATATATTTGTTGTAAATTATAAATTCAGTTCAGATCTGTCCTTGTTTTGCTATGTGGAACCTGCCCCAAAAGTTTGTAAAAGTATTTTTGCTACACCCTGTATATATATTAGGTTGGTGCAAAAATAATGACGTAATAATGTCGTTTTTTGACGTAACGTCAAAAAACGACATTATTACGTCATTATTTTTGCACCAACCTAATACTTTGTTTGTTAATGGTAATACTAATAAAAGTCATTTCCTTATAAGAAAATATTTGGCATTATTGCCGAAGCAGCCAGTACTACTATTAGTTGAAATTTATGAAATCTTTCTCTTAAAACAATTTTTTTGAAAACAGGTTTCTCAAGTACAGTAGCTGTTATCACTCTTTCCAGTATTGATAGAAGTTTTCTGGGAGTCTTTAATAAAGAGAAGCAATAACATATTGAACCAAGCTAGACAGAAAAGCTTCAACAACATCACTAAAAAAAATAAGCAGTCGCAAAAGGTTTGGTTACTTTGTTTTATGACATAATGGGTTATTTAATGCCAACAAGATTTTTTGGATAAATAGAATATGTATTCTTTGTAAGAAATCAATTTGTAGATCAGGTTTCATTGATGAATTTTTGTAAAGAGGGTTTTTGTTGAGAATCAAATGTATTGCCAATAATATTTTTTTTCAAATGTGTATTGCTGGTATTTTTACTACAAAAAATCTATTTTTATAATTTCATAGTTTTTTGACCCCATTATAGAGGTTAACTATTTTCTAATAGCTAGGACCTTAACAGGTGCTACTAGCTCAGGTCAGAGTAGAACAACAGAAATCAAAAGGTGGTTCCACACTCCTCTAAACCTTCTGATCAGAAGCCTTGCTGCTGGATGTAGTTGATCATTTACCCAGGATAGCAGTAGCAGAAGGTGTTAAGTTTTATAGCAATGCTGCTGCAGCAACAGCAGAAAAAGTGATAATATTTATATTTGATTTAAAGCTACAATTAAACCTTCAAAGGATTAAAGCATTGATTCCTTGGCTTGGGTAGTCCAAATTCAGATTCAGGGGAAACAGAACTAGAAAAACTGAACAATACTTGTAAAAAACAAAAAATAACTCCCAATATTGACATCAGGACAAGAACAATTCACTACTGTAGATTGAATAAAGGATTCCATTTGAACTTCCCTGTCTAGATTGATATACACCTGAAGAAGGCTAAAGGCCCAACTAGTGAAACATTATAATAACAAAGATGCTATCATTTATATATAAGTATATAATGTAAACTCCTCATCCCTGAGATTCAAACAGAAAATATATACAGGCATACAGAAAAAAATGGCAATCATGGTTTTAGGTCATCTCAATGTAAATAAATAAATCATGAAAGTCAGTTGCATTCTCAGTCTGGAAACTATGGCGCCTGACATGTTGTGTCCATGTGGATGGTACACATTAAAGAAAGATACTGTTATTGTAACAAGTTCTACATCAATATATTCATTCTTTTACATGATTTTCTTCTTCCTTTTTTAATTTTTCTCAAATCAACTTTTTGCATTCTGGCTTTAAGTGACTCTAAATATTTCAGGTTGATATTGTGGGTTACCCCTACATAGCTTCACCAGTTTTGCCAAGAATTTATCAGAAGGTGCTGTCAAGCAGCTATAACAACATAACACACCCTCTCTTTCTCTATCTTATCTCACTTTTCCAAACACAAAATTCTTTAATGACAATATCACTGGGACCTTGTTCCCGAATATGGGAAATCTTTCCCCTTAGTGGCTGAAATTTCACACACACACACAATTCATAACTTTAAATATCTTCTTTCTTTTCTATGCATACTGGTGAATTTAGTCTCTTTTTACTCATTTAAATAAAAATGAAAATATAAATATTGCCTTGTTGAAATTTATTCAATTTCCTTACACTTGTCATTTACATGTGTAAAATATTGTTGCCACTGCTTTTAGTCTAATGAGAGGCAGTTCGGCAACAATATCAATAAATGTGTTATAAAAGATGATCAATATGAAAAGATACGGAAATACTGAGTGCAATGGATAAAGTATCATCTAAATTAAGCAAAAATGAAAATAACACTGACATCTCATTTTAACAGATATATTTACCAAAATTACGTAAAAATATCTTGAAATACTAAAGAGTAAATTTATTCAATAAAATCACCATTGGCTTCAACCACAGCCTCCATAATCTCCTGCATCTTTTTGGGACAGTCTCCTTGTTAAAGTTGGTGAATGTTGCCATAATCCTTGCTTTCAGTTCATTGTTGATATTACAAGGAGTTTTGTTAGTCTCTCACTCAACTGCACCCCACACATAATAGTCAAGGGCATTGCAGTCTGGAGAGTTAGTTGGCCAGATGTGATGTGGTCACAGAAATTGTCTGACAGCTATGACTGTGTTCTGCTTGTGTTGTTCTGTTGCCAGACATAGGGTCTTCTGCACTCACCCTCTTGATCCAAGGCAGCACTACCTTCTCAAAGCATTTGATGTTGTCCTCCATGTTCAGTCTTAGGCTCCCTGGGAAGATATATGGAGGCATAACATCATTAGTGATTACTCCAAACACCATGATATTGACTGGATATATCATCCAACTCTTTCCAAATCCTCTGCACTGTCCTCAGATTGACAATCAAACACTCTGAAATGTTTGTATTGGAGCTTCTAGCGCAAATGCCAAGATGTACAGCATGCTGTTTCCCAATTTCTGGTAAATCATGGTGCTCTTTTTCTCAAAGACTGTGCCCAACTGACCCTACTATACTGTGCCATGGACAAAATCAAAAACAAAGAATGCAGATGTGTGAAATTAAAAATATAAAATGGCGTCAATTTGCCCATTGCACCCTGTATATCTGACTGAAAGGCTTTTTGTAAAATTTTTCTTATCAATATCTTTCATAGTTGTAAAAAATGTTCTTCTATTGTATTAAAATCATTTATGTCATTCAAGTTAGATTTCATATGAAATCTTTATGAAGAGAAAGAAAGAAAAAAAAATAGGTGTATATAGCTATACTATCAGACCATTACTTTGAATGAGTGGCAGACTTTGACAAAAAATTATTTTCCTAGGAGAAGGAAACTTGAACACAAAATCCATGCTCTCAGCACCTTAATCACATCATTCCATTGTGGTGGGTCATGGCAAAGAATCACTTGGCTTAAATGTAAGCAGCAGAGCTGAGAACTCTCCAACACTACTATATGAGGCGCTCTTCTAAATCTTCATTTACAGAACCAATTTGTGATGCATAATATTGAATTTAAAAACATATAAATACATACATATGTACATAGAGATAGATAATTGAAGTTAGCTGGGTTTTTTAGTTTTGTTTAATCAGTATCACCCCAAGCAAGGCAATAAATCCACTAAAATGCAAGGGGTTACAGGGTGTGGAAGAATTAGGAACAGAAATATAAATTATGAGCAGAAAGAGAAAAAGAATAATCAGGAGGACAGTAGATAGTGATTGACATTGTATTTAAATTTTTGCAGATTATTCTTGGCTGAAAAGCATGGAGAGAGTTCCACAAGTGAGAATTGTGAGAAAAGAAACTGTTTGTATAGAATTTACAGTTACATCTAGCCAGCTCAAATGTAAATTGATAAGATCCTGATGTCAGTCTTGTACTGTGTTTAATTTTCTAGGTACTATAGTGAAGAACTCATCCAAAAAATTACCATGAAAGTATTTATAAAAAAGGTACAGAGAGGCAACCTTATGGCAGTGGAAAAGTGACTGAAGCTGAGCTGCCAGATCAGGACCAATAGTATTGCTGACTCTTCTTTGGATCTTATCAAGGAGCTCAAGGTAAATAACAGGGGCACTGGACTGTATGTGGCAGCTATATTCTAGGCAAAGACAAATGGTAAACTTATAGATATGTAAGATAGATTCCAGAGAGAAAAATTGTCTTGTACAACAGAGTGAACTGACTTTGCAATGGATTCAATATAGTTTTTCTATGTTATGGCAGTTGAGAACATTAGCCCGAGAAGTCACAATGGGTCATTTTCCTGGAGGTTAGCATCAACCATGATGATGGAAGGCAGAGAGAGGTCTCTTAGATGATTAATGGAGAGAAGTTTAGTTTAGGAGACGTTAAAAATGACAGGCCATTTTTGCTTTTTACATACATTATAGCCAAATACATTTGAAATCATTTTTTAAAATTTCTCAACTTTAATCCAAGTAAAGTTTGCCTTGATTACTTCCTGTACAATCACTATTTTATTTTAAGAATGTGATGTCAAAGATAAGTTTTTATTTATTTCATCACATTCCCTGTGGGTCAGATGCTTACATACAATGAGTATTTGATAGGATGCAGTTTAAATTGTCTCAATTGGGTTTAATATTATGTCTAGACTTCCATAAAATTTTCACAGTAAGCTGCTGAAACTTTGCTGAAATCAGAGCCTTTTGATCAGCACTACAAAAGCTTAATTTTGTTGTTCTTAAGCTACATTGCCACAACTTTGGAGGTATGCTTGTTGTCATTCCGTCTACTGGCATCAAGGTTTGATCAATTTTGTGTTGAAATTGCTAGATGTAGTCATAAGTTCTATGCTAACAATTCCTTCTCTTATTCTTGTCACTTGTGGAACTCTCTTATGGCTTCCTGTTTTCCAGTCAGTTTTATTTTCAAAAGTTTAAATGTAATTTCAATTGTCATCTTCTGTCTCACAGAACCATGTTCGTGTATTGTCTTCTTTCTATTTTGCCCTCAAAAATCTTAGAAATAAAATGACCCATATCTTTTGGAACACTATCGTATTTTGTTCAAA
>OZ010593.1:27376629-27379129 GCA_963932145.1 Acanthosepion lycidas
AATTTAAAAACAATTAATTGCCTCTTTTCCTAAAGTTAAAGTAGAAATTTAATTAGTTAATTGAGACTTTTTTTTTATTTGTCTGTAATTATATGTGTCTGTGTGTATATGTGTCTATATATGTATGTGTGAGTGTGCGTGTATATATATATATATATATATATATATATATATATATATATATATATATATATATATATATATATATTAGTCACCAATGAAATTATTCATACACCCATCAATTTTGAATATTTTTATCCATTTCTCAGAATCTAATGCCCATATGATGACAGATTTTTTATATTTTAATAAGCATGAAAAAAGGAATATAAAACTCAGAACAATAGATTAAATACAACAAATTTGACAGATGAATCATGCAAAATAGAAAAATACAAAATTATTCGTACAGTATGAAAAATAGAAAAAAATTGGACAATTTTCATAATATTAATAGTCAATAGCATGGCCTCTCTTCTTTATAACTTGCTGAAGTCATTTTCTAACATTTTTGATGAGATTTGAACAAATCTTTTCTGGGATTTTCTTCCATTCTTCAATGGTTACATGTTCTAATTCCTGAAGGTTTTTTGATGACCAATGATTTATTCAAACTTTCAATTCTTGCCATAGATTTTCAATAGGATTTAAGTCAATACAACAAATTTGACAGATGAATTATGTTATAATTTTTAAATATATATATATATATGGTGGAACTGTAATCTATATATATATATATATATGGTGGAACTGTAATCTTCCATGGTGGAACTGTAATCTTCTTTTTCTAAAGCCACACAGTCACTGATTTAGATGTATGTTTGGGATCTTGCTGGAAAGTAAATCACTGACCTAGATGAGGATCTTGGGCTAATAGCTGCAGATTTTCATGCAGAGTTTTGATGTAGTCTGCAGATTTCATTATGCCCTTATTACAATTAATTGTCCTATCCCACTTGAGCAAAAACAACTCCAAAACATCATTGAGCTGCTTCCTTGTTTTAATGTTGTCACTGTGGGAGGAAAACCTTACCTTGCTTGCACCAAATCTTCTGTACATCATCACGCCCAAGAAACTCAATTTTTATTTCATCACACCATAGTATTTGTTCCCAAAAGAAATTTTCTTTGTCCAACAATATTTTGGCAAAATTAAACTGAGCAAAAATATGACATGAATTGTGAAGAGGGGTTCATCATGGTTGGTTACTATACAACACTTTTCTATTTACACAATGTTGTATTGTGCAAGTACTTATGTTGATACCAGTTGTATCCAAACTTTTGGCCTAACCAATTCGGCCACAAAGGATCGTTCGGTTGGCAAGGTCGAATTTACTGCTTATAAACTTCAATTCAACCTTGCCAACCGAACGATCCTTTGTGGCCGAATCGGTTAGGCACGCCAGGCTAAATGACTGTTCCGTATAGGATGCAGGTTCGAATCCTGTCAAAGGACAAATATTTTCTATGAAAATTTCTCGGACATTCAGGCCGGTAAATGTTATTTAATACTGTTTATTATAAACAGAGCATTTACTTAAATACTTGTATCTATAAAAAGAACGTTAAACATAAAAAATGTCTTTAATAAATAAATTGTCAGACTTTGTCCATTTCTTAATGTATGACACATATATATATAAACACACATATATATATATATACACACATATGTATATATATATATATATATATACACACATATGTGTATATATATATGTATATATATACACATAAGTATATATATACACATGTATATATATATATATATATATATACAAATATGTATATATATATATATATATATATACACATAAGTATATATATATATACACATATGTATATATATATATATATATATATACATATATATATATATACACACACACACACACAGACACACACACACACTCATATATATATATATATATATATATATATATATATATATATATATATATATATATATATATATATGGGCACCCTGGGTTCAAATCTCATTTTTTATGGGACTGGAGGAGGTGATCCCAGAATGCGGCACCTTTGGAAAGTGCCTGAAAACCATACCACGGGTTGACCCAAGCCCTGTGAGTGAAATTGGGTAGGCAGAACACTTGGGAGGCCTTGATAGCTCTTCTACTACAAATCCACAATTCATCATGGCTGAGGGTTTGAGCGTGTTGACCTTGTCCAAATTGTTGATCATGCTAGTTAACATGCTTTCTCCCAGAAACTGTAACTATGGTCTGATCAGCATAGTTGTAGTATAAACCACAGGTGGGCTCTCTGGATGTTGTGCAAACACAAATGTGCCTGAGTGAGCATCTACAATAGGGATTGGGTAGCTGCCCTAGTAGACGCATATCCTGAAGATGACTCATGTGAGGCAAAAGGTTAAATCAAGAATCATCTTAATAAAAAAAAATATCCAAATGTTGGACAATTTTTGTTTTTATTTTCACACAAAATTAAAGTAAATATACAGAGTTTAGAA
>OZ010593.1:27384129-27484129 GCA_963932145.1 Acanthosepion lycidas
CAAATAAAGAAAATAAAAAAAAAGTAAAACAACAAAAACAAAAACGAAAGTGTTCTGTAGAACAGACATGCGGAACCGTTCTTTTGTTTAATCACTTTCTGCCTGAATGGTAAGATTTCCAAAAAAAAAAAAAAAAAACTTTTGGTCTGAATTTGGGTGCCACATTGGTTGGTTGGTAAAGGATTTAAATTTTTGCTTTTTCTTCTTGTTAGCCTTAAACGTTAACAAAAATAAGCATAGGAAGAAATCAGCTGATGTGTTTTACACGCTTTCCTTCCTAAACCATCTCTACTGGTTCCGTTGTTAGTTTTTTTTTCCATGCTGTAAAGATTCGGTTAATTTCCTGATTCTTGGGGCTTTTTGCTTTTAACTTTACCATAGTTTTAAGATTTTTTTTCGTCATGAAAACTTTTTACTCCATCAGATTTTCCTTCTAACTTACTAGTTAATTCTGATTCTACAATATTTCGCTTTCTTTTTCTCTAGTGAAGACAAAATTAAAAAAAAAAAAGTTAAAAAAATTATAATGAATGAAACCGAAACGTAACAAATGAATAAATTTTTAAATTACATATCTTCTCACTAATTATTATTTGGAATGTAATATTGAGCCATTTTTAAAGGAAACTTCAAACAACGTATCAGTCATCATGAGAAATATCTATCTATCTATCTATCTATCTATCTATCTATCTATCTATCTATCTATCTATCTATCGTTGGTTAGATAGATATATCTTCAATAATTTTGAAAGTAGAGAACTGTTGAAATATTTATAGAAATAATTAATTTCTAATTACAAAAAAAAAAAAAATAAAATCTAAAATATTTTGCTTTAAATTCTCACTATTCAATATTTCTTGTAGAGATGTTTTATGTTTTTAAATTGATTTTTTTGTTTGATGTAATTAATATTTTTCATCTTATTTGGATGAAAAACAAACTCTCCTGCATTTTATTAGTCACACAGAAAACTGACAACTTTCTCTTAAAAAATAAAGAAGTTGACATTTTAAAATAAGGATGATTCCGTCATTGTTGATATCTTAAATCAATATTATTTATTTATACATTGTCCACGTGTATTAAAAAAGAAATAAATAAATAAAAGAAACTGAATTTTCCAGTTTTGAGTTTATTTTTGTGAAGAAACAACAAAAATTTGGAATTCTATAAATTAAATGTCTTCTTCCTTGTCTAGAAATTATAATTTTATTTTTATATCTGCTTTTTTTTTACATTAGAATTTATTCAAAATGTAATGGCTTACAATTTTATAAATGTAAAAATTTTACATTTATAAAATAAAAAAAATAAAAATAAAAAAAATAAAAAAATCAAAAAAATCAAGACATTTTAATTTTACAGTTAAAAATGTCTTGATTTTTTTGCTGCAAAAATAATTTTTGAAAAATTGTTTTCACGGTGCGAAGTACAAACATTATATAATTTTATGTGTTTTTTATTACAATAAATTGTATCTTTCAAAATTTTTCTTGAATTTTTGTTTCAATATATAAAAACTGACAATTTGACAGACATAAGTTCTATATAGCATGTATGAGTCCCTTGTTAATTCTAGAAGCTTCTTATCTTCTTAACTGTAGTTTGTTTTTTTTCAATAAAAGAATAACTTTTTTATTTTTGTACAATAGAAAATTTTCACTCAGAAAAAAATTTAAATAAAAATTAAACCAATGTAAAGTAAATTGATTGAGTAATTATTTGAAAAAAAATCAAATTTTTAGTGAAAAAAATTATTATTATTTGCAATATTGTAAAATTTCTTAAATACATAGTTTTTCTTTTTTCACATCCTAATGGTCACTCAGTGTTAATAACTTGAATAAGAAATTCTACATTGCTCATCATAAAGTATTTTCAAGAATGTTTCTAAGATGCAGATGGCAACTGACCATTCTCTAAAATAATTGGTTTGTTATGTGTTTTTGGTAAAATAGCCAAAAATAAGTCAGCATCTCTCAATGTTAGGCTGCACTTAACTGTACAACTTAGAAAAAATACTTAGATCTGTGGATTTTCTATAATAATCTATTAAAACTCATGGTATTTTTGAGGTCAGTAACCATTCATTGTTTACAGATTTACTAGATGGTTCCTTTTTTTGCTGTTTATTATAGAGAATAAGACAGAATCTTTGTAATTTAAACGTGAAAATAAATTCATTGGTTGATTAATTTCAAGTTTTCATCTTAACAAAAATCGCCATAATTGAAATTAGTTTAATTTTAAAAAAAATAAAAACTAAATTTTTTTTCAATTTGTAAATTAAAAGTTGCTAATGGATAATAAAAATAATGTTTTACTTTTGCTGGTTTAAAATATGTAAATGCAAAAAATAAGAGAAAGCATTTTTTTAATTATCAAAATGATATTTTTGCTTAGGTAAGAAGAATTTTATTCTGTCTTTACTCTTTTTACTTTAGTTTAAGTAATTATTTTACCATGTTTTCCAGAGAAAAATCTATGTAATTCATTCTTCTTTTCGCCTCCTTATATTATGATTGGGGTTATCTATTTGGTTTTTAGGTTTGTTTGATGGAGATGGAAAAGAGGCCACGATAGATAGAAAGCTAGTTTTTACAGGTGTGCAGAAGAATCATTTTATGATTTATTTAATTTAGAATAGACAAGAATAACTTGAAAATCTTCCAAGATACATATATGTATATTTACTGTAAGTATAAACACTTTTTTTTTATGAATATAATATATTTTTATTTTTTTGTCTTTTTTGCAAGCTTTAAGGTAATTTAAATAAATAAGTCTTTTAAGCAAAAATAAACAGAAAAAATTCTCATGTCTACCATATCTTTAATGATTAAAAGACATTGGCATTAACTTAAAACCTTACAGCCTTATATAATAATTTATTCATTTCATACTTTAGAACCGAGGCTTTAAAATGCAATGAATGGTCAGTATTTGGCTACCTGCTTGTTTTGATAAGGACTAAAAAATTTTACTGGTGATAGCTTAATTCTATAACAATTTGACACAAAAATAAAATTCAGACATTTTTATGAAATTTATGGCATATACTTTATTTGCTTTTTTCTTTATTTAGCACCTTTTTTCTTCTATATGCCATGTCCCTTCAGAACTTTGGCAATCATGGCTCACCACAGCTTCCTGTCTTTTGTAGCTCTTAGTAATTTTTTTCTTTTTGCTATCATCTCCTAAATTTCATTCTGCCATACATGAGCATTAGGTAGGTTATGCACTATTTTCCTCTGTCCCTCTTGCTATCATTATGTCATGTGAGTTTCAAATTTTTTAAGCCTTCTTTCCTCATTATATGCCTTAGAAATTGAAACTGTGTTTCTGAAGTTAAGTGTCCCTTTTGTTTTCATTTTCATTAAAACTTTGTTTGTTGCTCTCATCTTCATTTCCTAACTCATAAAGATTTTGCTGCAAAATGATTATGGAAAATAATTCACATAGATTAGAGATCAATTATGATTAAGACAAACAATAAAAAATGGAATATCTGAAATATTTTATTCATTTGAATGACCATCATCATTTATCATATATAACCATGATCATGGTTCTTCACAATCTCTTGCCCTTTGTAGCTGTAAACAACATTTGACTCTTTACCATCCTTTCATGTTCTTTGTCTGCTATGCATTCACACCAACTTATTAGTTAAGTTGCTTGCTGTTCCCCTCTAACCCTCTTTCCCTCAATATGTTTTGTGAGTATTCAATTTTAAAAGTCATCCATCTTCATAATATGTCCCAGAAATTTCAAATTTCTCATTCTGATTTTAAGTATGAGTCATGTGAGCAACAGCAAAATTGTAGAGAAAATGGAAACAAAAAGTACACTTATATGTAGCATCAGGAAAAGACAGTTGAAATTTCTAGGGCACATAATGAGGAAAGAGGGCATAAAAAATTTGATACTCACAGGGCAGATTGAAGGCAAGAGGGGCTGAGGCAAACAATGTATAACCTACCTTGCAAGGTTGAGTAAATAGATGATGAAGCAAGGTTGATGAGAGATAACAAAATGATAAAATTTATTAAGAGTTACAAAGGACAGGAAATTGTGGAGAGCCATGATCGCCTACATTCTGAAAGGACATGTCACATGGAAAAAGTCATCTTTCTAGTTACTGTTATTCTCAATATCCATCTGTATAACTACATCACTATTGCTTCAAGTCTCTTCTTCATGTGTAAGGAAATTGTCCTACACTCGCTGCCATATAAGAGGAAAGAATATGACACAGCGGTTAAGTCCGCTTTTATTTGTTTCTAATGAACCACTCTCGTTCCTTTCATATTCTATTGGTGAGATGTAAGCTCCACTGGAGCAGCCTTCTTAGGAAGTATTGCTTTGCAGAACCAACTCTCAAGCAGATGCTTCCCCAATCACTCTTAACCTGTTCAAGTCTAAGGTTAACAGTTACCTTCCCCACATATCATCATAAACTGTACCTCTTACTCTGTAACCCTCTACCTCTAGTGGCTCTTGGGCCTTGTATAGGATGAACATCATTTAAAAAAAAAAAATATCTTTATACTTTGCTTAATTTCCGGAAGACATCCTCTGCTATTCAGATGTGCCTTCAAATTTCTCTGTCACACATTCTCTTGTCTGTCATGCTCTGCCAAACCTTACAAAGGAGTGCCAAAATATCCTCGTTTAACCCACTTCGAAAAATCTAGCCAAATGAATAACATGGTTTTGTCAAAGAAAGGCTTCTTCATCAGACTAAGAACTTCTCAGCGCACACACACACACACACACACATATATATATATATATATATATATATATATATATATATAATTATTTATTTAAAAAAATTATAACATAAATATGTTATAAAATCACTACAAAAATAGCCATTTTGTTTCAACACCTCCAGTGTCTTATCAAGTGATGATGTTGAATGTAAAATAAATGGTATATATATATATATATATATATATATATATATATATATATATATATATATATATATATATATATATATATATACGTATGTATCTCAAATGTTTTTTTAGAAAATTATTCTTCTGATATTTATTGGATTTTGCATAGTTTGCCCCTACTCACTTTTATAAGCTTTGTTTTATTTGTTTTATATTTACTGAGTTTACTTTGTTTCTAATGAAATTTTCCTATCTTAATACTTTACTGGAAAATACTTTCCTATCTTAATACGTTTCTGGAAAGCACTTCTGCTATTCTGATATGCCTTCAGATTTATTTATCACATTTTCTGCTATTAAAGGGAATTACAAATGGGAATAATTGGAGTAGGAAGAATGTCTTACCCCTGTCTCCAAAGTGGAAAAAGCTGACCTACCTTGATAATCTGCATTAGAAATCCTGTCTTTTTAACATAGCTCAACCACTGACCATACTCAGAAATACCCACCTACTCCACTAACTAGACAAGCATATAGCTATATTTACGAATTCCAGTTTCCATTGCTTTGTAAAATACAAAATATGTCACACAATATTTTTATTCATATCTAAGTATATAGACCTGATATATCTTTCATATTTTGCATTTGTAAGAGAAATATTGCTAAGAGTTACAAAGGATAGAAACTTGTGGATAGCCATGATCTCCTATGTCCTCAAGGGACAGAGAATATAGAATGAATATCTCAAAAATATATTATTTACATGTTGCTCGTCTAAACAAGCTAGGTGCCAAAAGACTTTACAAATTCTGATAATGATTATGTACATTTTTTAAAAAATATTTTAAAACATATTGGACTAATTTAAATACATTTATTTAAAGTTTTATTTTTATTCTACATTTAATTGCAGTTGTTAGTATGTTAGTCAAAGGAACATAGATTTTTATACTGAGAGAAGTTGTAGGCCATTTTTAATGCTAGTTTTTGTCCCCCAAAATTAACTTCATTTGTTTCCAGGATTTATTTCTACTGACAGAAAAATTTAAACTTCTAATTAAAATTCCTTATAATGTAGTCTTTATCAAAATGTAATATTTGAGGAAAATTAATTTAATCATTAATTAACTGGATTTTGAAAAAAAAATTTTTCACTTAAAAATGTCTTCAAAAATATATTTCTTTAAACTGTCAACTCAGTTTAAAGTGAACACTGAGTCAACTTTCCTTACCAATATGTTATGAAAGCTTGCATAAATTTTGAAGCATCTTGTGGGACTGATAAAAGATGAATAACCAAAAATGACAAAATCTGATATAATACACAATGACAAAATTATTAATATATTCCTAACGCTCTTCTATTCTTTGTGTCCTTTTTGGATGTTTAGCAGTTATGGCTCTTCACAACTTTCCATCTTTATTTAGCTCTTATTCCTAACATTAAAATATTGTAATATGATTGGCAACATGATAATGTTATTGGTATTTGATTAGCTTCGCATTGCAGAAATCCACAATTGGGAAGTACCTAGTGAATACTAAACTCAGTACAGCAGTAATAGTCTTCAGTATAAACTCACAAACCATTATCATAGAGTAATGTACTTCTTGCTCCTTGTTCTGAGCTTTAGTTTGATGATAAATCTTTAAATCCTGTTAATCTTATAATCCTTTTATAAAAAAATACTTTCTTAAATTGATGTTTTTTTGCTCCTTAAAAACTGTTTTTACCTATATACTTTGTTCATAAATTATCAAAACTTTAAGACATGAGTGATCATGGCTCTCCACAACTTCCTAACATTTGTAGCTCTTAGCTATGTCCTCATTTTACTACCACATCCAATTCCTGTTTTGTCATTCATTTACACTAATTACTTAAGTAGGTTACTTGCTGTTTTTAGAGTGGTCATCAGGCTGTTGTCGGATGTGACTGAACCAGCAAACATAGCATTGAGCTATAGTGTAAAGGTTGTTTAATTAGCTGCTTCACCAGTGGACCTCCTCATTGGACACAAGATTGGACTAATGCACTTCCTTGATAGTCTTGAGAGTGCATGACTTGAAACCATGGATGTGGGAGGCATGGGTCTTGCTGAGAGGCCACATCTGACAGTTTGACCAAGCCTTCTTTTCTCATTATGTGTGCCAGAAATTTCAAAGGTTTTTGTTCTGATTCTAAGTATAAGTGTCTTTTTTGTTTCCATTTTCCTTAAAACTTTCTCATTGCTCACATGCTTTGTCCATGGTATTTGCAATATCGTTCTATAATATCACATCTGTTGCTTCAAGCCTCCTCTTCATCTATAAAGGAGGATAGATACTGTTCATCACCCTTGTTTTTGTTCTTAAAGAACTTTTCCTTGATCTAAGTACTCAAAAATAAGAGTTGACATATCTGTTAGGCTACTGTTTACCCAGATACTGTAAATTTCCAGTATTTGTACCTCATCAAAATCTACAATACTGTAATTATTAAATGTAAATGGATGTAGTTGTAGTGGTAGTAGAAAACTATGTCAACAAATACAGAAAGTAAAATTAGGTGATATTTTTAATTTAATCTACTGGTAAATTTTAATAAATTTTAAATATGTATTCTAACTTGAATTTAACTCTTTAAAGCCAGAAGCAAACAAATGTGCTTGTCAGTTTCACATGGTTACAATCTAGGAATGTCTGAATTTGCCCACAATTGGGTTGTGCTGTATTTCAATATGCAAATTAATATTCATAACATGATCAGCTAGAGATGTTGGTAATTTTTAGCTCTTTGGCAATCTAAAACATTTATATAACTTATAACCAGTAGTATTAGGGTTGGATTGCAGGGGTGGGGGGAATTAATATAAATTTGATGCTTTAAACAATCTATTTAATGCAATGTTGCTTGTTGATATTTTTTTTTATCATTTCACTCCCAGCATGCCAATAAAGCCACTAAGACGCAGGGGGTTACTGAATGTGAAAGAATAAAAGAAAAAAGAAAAAAATTATTACGTAGCAAGAACAATAAAAGAACAAGAATTACGAAGACAAAAGATAACAACTGGCATTGCATTTAAATTTTTGAGGATCAAACTTAAGTGGAATGTAAGAAGATGAAAGTGAGTGGAGGGGAAAGAAACTCTTAGCTTAGAACTTACAGTTACTTCTGGTCATTTCAATTGTAAAATGATGAGATCATGCCACCAATCTAGTACTGTGTTTAAATTTATGACGAGCCATAGAGGAAAGTTCATCAGTACAATTACCATAAAAGTATTTATAGAAAAGACACAGGGAAGCTATGTTGAAGTGTTGGTAAAGTAACTGAAGTCGAGATGCCAGGTCTGGACAAATGACATTGCAGATTCTTCTTTGGATTCTAAAAGATATAGCTGGAACACCAGACTATATGTGACAGTAATAATCAAAGCATCGACGAATGGTAGTCTTATAAATATGTAAGATAGATTTTGATGAGAAAAATTGTCTAGCATGACTCAGTGAACCAACTTTCCTCACAGCAGACCTAGAAATTGATTCAGTATAATCTTTCCATTTCATGTTAGTGGAAAATTTTAGCCTGAGAAGCCAGAATGAGTCATGCACCTGTATATTAGCATCAGCCATGCTGAAATAAGTTAAAAATGCTTCTAGTTTTAAAAAAATATTTAAAAAAATCTTGTCAAGTAATTTATATTTTACAACTTGTGAATGAGTAAACTAGCTTCAGTGTAATTATTTAAAAATATATGATGCCAAAATTAGCTTATTTTTTTTGGAATGTTTTTAATCTCTTTCAGACATATGGTTAATGAGATGCTCCTGTTTCAAAGTTTATTATCAGAGTGATTAATATTTTACACTTTATTTTATAACACCACTTTTATTGATAAAAATGTATTAAACTATTTCTATATAATTATGGAAATATTGTAGTTGGTCTATTTTTAAAAAGAAAAATCTTTTGAGGTTACTTCAGAATATTGGTAATCATTACTCTATATTGGTTTTGTTTCTTTATCTGTGAATTATCATGCTTTAGAAAAGTTAGTTGAAGTTTCTTGTTAACTTTTCTGTGATTTGGAATTAAAAGTTTTCCTTCTATTAGATTGGTTGCCATTCAAGGCTAGAGAATTCAGTTTATCCTGCTATTTAGCTCAAAGTTGGGGAAAGAAGATACAGATTCATGCCTTTCCCAAAAGTACTTTCCATAGTACAGATATAACTGACTAGGCTGGCATTTGGACTTGACTCACTGCTTCTAATTCTTATTATACTACCAATATATACAAATAATTACATGCTGTCAGCTTAATTATTAGTTATTGTTTATGTATTCATCCAGTTTAAAATTGTTAGATTGTTATAAAATTAATTGGAAGTTATATTTGAGATTATAAAAAAATAATTTTTTAAAGATTTCTTTACTGTTTCTTTAACTGTTAAACTTTCACTGAACCATTGTGCTCTCTGACCTTTATTAGGTTTATGTTGATGCAGATAACCAACAGGGAAATCAGAATTGAATCCTTTATTTAATCGATGAGAGTAGACTGTTCTTGTTTCACTGCCCAATGTCTCGGGATATCTTTTTATTCTTAATATTGTTCAGTTATTGCTCGCTCTGTTTCCACTGAGTCCAAGTACACACCCCCTGTGCAGGGATTGAACTCATTACCATTTCACCAAATTCACGAACAAATGCTTTAATCCACTGCATGTCACTAGCATAAATAATGATAACTCCGCATCACAGAAATACAGAAAGGAAAAAAATCTCTAATGATTTTTAAGTTTATTTTTATTCATTAAGAATATTTTTTCCAGATTGTGAGGGGACACAGATAATTTCTTGGTCTGACTCAGTTCCCAAAACAGTATTCTGATATTTGGTCTTTGAAATATTAATTTTTGGATGTAGGTCATGTCAAGAACTTTTCAGCACCCGCTTATATATTAATTAAAGTGTTTATAGCTGCTTGTTCAAAAGGTACGATTATCAAAGAAATAAAGCTGTAATTTTGCACAATTATTTTATGAATAAGTCACTTAGATATATGACTTCAATCTAATAATGAATTAAAGATTGTAGAAAATTGCCCAATTTAGCCTTTGCAATAAAGTAAGCGTTTCTAAGATGATCTATAAAAATGTTCACAAAAGACTAATATACCCTTTCTTCAGTGATTACATTCTGCGCAAACCTGGCTTCTTTTTCTTGATTTACTCAAGTGTTGCCCAGCATATTTAAATACTGGAAATACATTTCTGGCATTATGGGTAATATCAAGTTTTCTCATTTCTGTTCATCCATATTGCAGCTGTCCTATGAGATGCTTAAAGGTGTAATAAATCTTTTCTCATGATTGAGTAAGAAAAGGGAGGTTAATTTGTTAACATTCTCAACTGACATGAAGTAGAAATATTATATCTGAATCCAGTGCTAGGTCTGTGGTTTACTGTGCCATGTTAGACAATTTTTCTCTCCTGAATCTATCTTGCATATTTAAAAGTCTACCATTCATCCATGAGAGTGACTTGTGACTTCTTGGACTAATATTCTCGGCTGACATGGAGTGGAAGGATTATATTGAATCCATTGCTAGGTCTGGCATTAAGAAAGTTGGTTCACTGTACCATGCTAGACAATTTTTGTGTCTTTTCTATAAATACTTTCATGGTAATTGTTTGGATGAACTCTTTGCTATGGTACCTAGACTTTATGAATTTAAGCGAGGTACTAGATTGGCAACAAGGTTTCACAAATTAACAGTTGAATTGGCTAGATGTAACTGTAAGTTCTATGCTAACAGTTTTCTCCCACTTCTTATTTGTAGAATTTTCTTCCAGCTCCATGCTTTCCAGCCAACTTTAATCATCACAATTTTGATAAAATGTCAATTGTTATCTCCTGTCTTCTTGATTACTCTTCTATTGTTCTCACCCCTTAATGTTTCTCTTTTATCTTATTCTTTCACACTTAGTTTTGTAATATTAACCAGAGTGGTTATTGCAATAATAACTAGAACGGCAGCTTACAAAGTAAAGTATAAGGGTTTATTTTAAACAAGAACAATACAAGTAGATATTTAGAAGTTTGTCTGAAGCTGGAAAGCAAACCTCCTGAGACCAAAATCATAGATGCTTATATTACTACTGGAACAGTCCATTTAATACAGGAGTATCAGTTCTTTGTGTACTGAGGGTTATTGGTTCATTCCCTACAGCACTTATAACTCTTTGAGTCTTAGTGGCTTTATTGCCTTGCATTGGATGAAAGGATTTTTCATAAAAACTTGTGAAATGAATTAACAGGGAGCAGGCACTTTACTATATTATTTAAAATTTTCCAAACTCCAGTTTTCATCAAATCTGATATTTATCAATAATGTCAATTTTATTTTTTTAATTACATTTAATTAAATTTCGTCAGCAGCTATCAGTCATAGCATAAGCATCATTAATTTGTCAAAACTGGCATTAAAAAAAAGGTTACACTCTGTCAGATTTTATTATGCAAGCTAATGTTTTCACAACCACTCAGTCAGATAAGTGTCATACATAATACACTCTTGGGTGATCATGTCTTTTTCAATTCATGACTGACTAGGTAGAAGATTTTCCCACAGTAGGTTGCCATTTCTTTCTATGCTAGACTGGTTGCCAATCATGGCTATAGGATCCAGTTTGTCTTGCTATTTAACCCATATCTGGAGGGAGAAGGATTCATACTTTTCCCAAGGGCATTTGCACATAAGTGAATGTAATGAACCTGACTGGAATTAAAACTTATTTCTTCGAGTTCTCATTTGTTATTAATCAACTGATGTTGGTAAAACTTTCAGTATAATTTTATATGCTAAATATACTGTATGAATTGCAGCTGAAAAATATTTTTTATGAGACATTAGCAGAATATTTTTTTTAGAAACAAAGAAAAGAGTTGTTGATTACCATGTAATATCCATACTCTTACTGGGCAGTAAATGTTGGACAATCTCCCCATGAATGGGGAGAAAACTGGAGGCAACAGATATTTGGTTCTACAGAAGGATAATGAAAATTCCATGGGCAGTGTGAGTAAGCAACATGGAAGTCTTAAAGAAAATGGCAACAAAAAAAAACAACAACTTCTACTCAGAATCAGGAAAAGACAGACAAAATTCCTTAAACACATAAGGAAGGAGGGCTTGGAAAACTTAACCTTAACAGGGCATATTGAGTGTAAGTGACATAGGTAAAGACATCAAGCTACTTAGCTGATGAGCTTGTGTGAATGGATGGTGGATCTGAGGGTGAGAGCCTTAGCAAAGGTAGAAAAACTGCTAAAGGTCACAAGAGATAGAAAATTGTGGAGAACCATGATCACCTATGTTCTAAAGGGAAACAGCACATAAAAGAACCTAAATTTGCTTTATTGTCATAAGTAATAAACTGGACATTTCATTTGAATCCATCTTCATGTTATCAGGTTCAAGTTACCAATAAATAGGCATGAAAAATTTTTTAGAAATAAAGAAAAGAGTTGTTGATTACCATGTAATATCCATCTTCTTATAGGGTAGTAAATGTTGGACAATCTCCTCATAGATGAGGAGAAAACTAGAGGCAGCAGAAATGTGGTTTTACAGAATGCTACTGAAAATTCCATGGACAGTGTGAGTAAGCAACAAAGACAACAGAAAGAACACAATCAGGAAGAGATAGCTGAAATTCCTTAGACACATAATGAGGAAGGAGAGTTTGGAAAACAACCATCACAGGGCATGTTGAGGGCAAGAGAGATAAGGGAAAGCAACAAACCAATTACCTGATGAGCTTGTGTGAATATATTACATAACAGAGGTGGATGGAGCTGGGAATCTGAAACCCTAGAAAAGGGAGAAAAACTCCTAAGGGTTACAAGGGATAAGAAGTAGTGGGGAGCCCAGATAACCTATACCCAGAAGGGACATGGCACATAGAAAAAGAGAACTTTTGGTTTAAGATTTTATTAATCAACTCAAGGTTTGTTCTTCATGTTGTAAACAAATATGTATAATGTTATAGTCATTAATATTTATTTTTTAATTTCAAATATCTAAAACTCATCATGAGATATATGAAAGATATAAACCAAAAAAAAAAGACATAATGTAAAGTTCCCTGGTATTTGGAACAGGAGTGGAGGTTTGTCCCTTGTTTCCTGTTTAGGATTGGGTTTTCAATTACTTTTAAAGTCTTTTCATTCTCTTTCACTACCAGTAATCCCTTGAATCTTAGTGGCATTATCACCTTGTTTGGAGAGAATTGATTTTAAAAAAATGAAATGGGAAATAGCAAAAACATTAAGCAGAGATCAAAGAACTGTCAAATGGGAAATTGAAAGCATTTGTATGATAAAAAAATGAAGAAAAAAAACTGCTTTTAAATGTTAAATATGTTAAAGAAAGAGATTTGAGAAAAATGTAAAATGTAATAAGCAAGAAAATTGACCAATAAGAAAATATTTGAAGAATCTGGTGTTGCAAATATAAACAGAAAAGATGCAGAATATTATGAACTCTGACTAAATATATTAAAGAAACCGTGCAACCATCTTTTAAGTCAGAGAAATATGTACGAAAATTGATTTCTCAGCAGTAAGTTTTAGTGATGAATATAGTGCTAATTTGGATAGACCTGAGGATTGGGCCAGAGTTTGGTTGCATCATGGAAATAGTCAACCAGCATGACTTAGAAGACAACAGATTGAGTAATGCCTTTGGTTCATATTATAGGCAGCAGAATTATTATTCCTTTCAAACTTGATGCTGCTATCAAGATAAATGCAGAAAATTACTGCCAGTTTTTGAATAAAACATTTTTGAGTGGAACGGGTCATATCCAAGAAGCCTTAAGCTTAAAAGTATATTCATCAAAATAAAGCCCATTCATGTCCTGCAAAGCTGGCTATATCCCACCTAGTCAAAAAAGATTTCAATGACATCAAATTAATATAATAACTCCCAGCTTCTGTAGATATTATCTCAATAAATAACTTCTGATATGATGATAGACATTTCTTTATGACAGTGGTTACCAAATGGTGTTACGCTCCTCAGAGTTGCAGCAGAAGAGGATAGCAGGTGAGGCAGAATAATTGAAAAACAATCAAAGATTTAGAACAGATTTCAAAATTTAAAATATTATGAATTACTTGCAATTGCAAGCATGAGTTCCAGTATAAGTAGTTATTGATTGATTTCATCATTGTGATTAAGTATTAAGTAACTAGGGACTGCAAGTTGGAGGAGAGAGTTATCAATGATACGGTTCTGACTTTAAATCCATGATTATCTCTGTTTAACCCTCTGTCTGTTTTTGTTTATTTTTTAATGTACTTTTTATCACATAAAATTTGGTGAAGTGCTAGTAAATTTTCATTCCGAAAATGCAGCTCAGAGAAAAAATATGTTTGGGAACCACTGCCTTATAAGGAAATATTTGGCATACATTGTCTGAACAGCCAGTACTGCTTTCAGTTGAAATTTATAAAATCTTTCTCTTAAGACAACATGCAAGTTCAGCAGCTGTTATCAATTTTCCAGTATTGATGAAGGTTTCCTTCCTAATCTTTCATTTGTAGTAGGGTGGAATATCAAAATGTTGATTCTGTCATTATTTTCTCTTTGAGTTACATATGATAACAATTTAGTTTTTGCTGCTGTTGGTAGTCCTCACTATGCCCAAATATGTGACTTACCAGGAAGGACATAGACAGTTTGGAAATTACCATTTTATTCTTTTATTCTTCCCCACTTGACTTTCTTGAGACTGGTGGCTGGGTTGGTTTTCTAACCATTCATATGCAGCCTAGGCTCTTGTTTCATAGGACCCAGAAATTCATACAGAAAGTAAAAATTTGTTTCACTTTGTTTGCATAATAAAATCTGACATCTACAATACAAGTTATTATTAATATTTTTTTACTATGCATAAGTATAACTACAAATTTATATATGTCATATAAATATAAGTGAATCCTGAGAATGTTTTTATAATTAGTTTGATTGTTTGTTTTAATGGCATATCAACTCTGTCAGCTATTTAATGACAAAAATACATATTAAAAAAAAATATATGGCTTGTAAACAATCCTTTGGGTTGTTGGTTCCATCACTTTCCAGTTAGGCTTTTAGAACAGAGTTATCTACTGCTATTATTTATCATATAGATGAACCTTCTTCAAGTAGGCTTGAATAGTCTCAACTTTGATCTTCTTGAAAAGATTCTCTGGATTAGTCATGTCATAAAATTGTTGATATATAGGGGCAAGGTCACTGCAATCGATAAGAATATGTTTTACAGTATATACCTCTGTACATGCTGTGCATTCAGGAGGATGTTCAATTGTGTGATATAGGTGTGACCTAGTCCCATAATCTACAATCAGTATTTTATTGCAAATACATTAACTTGTATAATAAAATATCATTTAAAACTTACTTTAAAACATAGGAGATAATTTGATTAGGAGCTTATAAATATGTTAAATTCTTTCAGCTTATGTGGCACTGGATCACCTGGAAATTCTGTTGGCTATACACATCAGTTAGTGTCTTGAGTGTATTCTTTAAATGGGCTGAATTCTCTATCATAACAAATGCTTAATTTTACCTTTCATCTATGCAATGTGTGCTCCTATTTTATTGATATTTATAAAATTTTGCAATGGTAAATTTTGTTATTAAGAAAGATAAATATCCATTTCCAGGATTAGACTATAAACTGTGTACTCCACAGTTGTTGCCTTGTGTCAGACTTAGCTGAAAATGAAGCATAAACCAGTGTAATAAATCGGGAATTAAACAAAAAGCTCTTCCTAAGGAATTTAAAAATAAAAGTATTCTTATATATGTAAGAAAAAAGAATATACAAATTTACTTTATTTATAGAAGAGTGTTTGTTCCTATTTGCTGTATTTATAGAAGAGTGCTTGTTCCTATTTGCTGTATTTATAGAAGAGTGCTTGTTCCTATTTGCTGTATTTATAGAAGAGTGCTTGTTCAAATTTGCTGTATTGATAGAAGAGTGATTGTTCAATTTTGCTGGATTTATAGGAGAAGTGAGCTTGCTCAAATTTGCTGTATTAATAGTGTTTCATATATTGTGTGAAAATCATATCGAAGTATGAAACTGATAGTTGTCATGCTGTACTGATCTCGATGTCCATTCTCTCTCTCTCTCTCTCTCTCTCTCTATATATATATATATATATATATATATATATATATATATATGTGTATGCACAACAATCTAGAAAAAAAAAGGACAGTCCTGCCAAGTGACCAAAGGAAATAATAAAAAAACAAAACCAATAAATCAAAACTGGAAAAGAAAATGCAAACTGAGAAGAAGAAAAAAAATATAACTGATATGCTACCAAGACAAAAAAAAACAGACAAATTTTAGACCACAAATTGAGTCTCATGCTGCTGTGATTGTCAGGCAGCCAGAACAATCGAGTAGTGGTTTAAATGTTGTCACTTTTGAGTGTGTGTATATATATATATATATATATATATATATATATATATACATATATATATTGTTTGTGTGTGACTTGGTCCCCAATATGCCTAGTTCAATTCTGGGTATTAAAGCCATTTATTAACACAAATTTATTAGCATAAAGAAAAAAAAAATTCAACTTTACCTGACATCACCTGAAGTGTTGGAATAAAGCAACAAATAAATTAAATATGATGATTGATACTCATCAGATGAATTTGCAGAATGATTCACCTTCACTGTTTGCCATTCTTGGGAAAATTGAAGAAATTTGTCATATTTGGAGAAATTGAAATTTGTCATACTTTCTTTTATTTTATTATCATTATCATTAATCCTTTTCAATGAACTTTTGTCTACAAGCAAAATCTAAAAATTCAATTAAAAGCTTTTCAAGTTCAGGTTTTTAATCAGAAATTTTGTTTTTCAATGCATCTGTATAATTTTTTTTAATCTTTGGATTAATAATATATAAAAGAACTGTGCTTATTAGGATTAACATAGACTTCCCAGTAAATTTATTTTATCAAATGTACTTTTAACATTTTTCAGTAGAAAAAATAGAAAATTACACTTGGTATAAAATGACAATTGGAAAAAATCTTAGATTTTGCCGATGCATTTTGTCTTCCGAATTTTTCAAGGCAAAAATGAAATCCCCAAAAAAAAAAAATCCCTAAAAGGTAATTTACATTTAACCAGAAAAAAGGCTTAGATAGAAGCATCTATCTTTTTAAATTTGAATTTTTAATCTAACTATAACAACAAAAACATTTCAATTTCATTTTTGTCTTGAAAAAGTCGGAAGACGAAATGCGTTGGCAAAATCTAAGATTTTTTTTTTCAATTATGATTTTATAGCAATCTGTCCTGTCCACAGAATTGATCTGGGAATTTAACTATACTAAAATTACAGTTCCCAACTTATCTACTTTCCATAATCTGAAACTAAGTTTTTTAAGGGATTCTTAATCAAGCCGAGATCTTTTTTTTCAGTAACCCTTAAATCAGATAGACCTGTTTATGTTCATGATGAAGTCCTATTTCCCACTTCCAAGAGTTTTTAACAATGATAAAATTTCTATAGAGGTGCTTTAACTTGGATATCAAAACTTTAAAATATACAGTTTAAGAGAAAATTAGCCATCGATTTTTTGTAAAATATGTTAACACAAATATAGCTACAATTTTCCTGAAATAAATTTGATTTCAATTATTTAGATATCTAACTCCACAACTAGGAAAATATACCACAGAATGTATGTATGTGTGGGAGGGAGGAAGGAAGAATTACCCAGTTGAATTCTTGCACAGGGTGGTCCACAACCCTCCCTTTTAGTGCAATGGGGCGGGGCAGCATTTGAGTTGGAATCTCTAGAGACTAGGCATATCCTCATCAATTTTGTGCTCTGTCTAACTGAAAGACAGGCCAGAAGAGATTTAGTTAAATTCTGTATCCCTATATATTTTCTAAGTTAATACTTTGTAAATGTATTTGGAAGCTGTTGTCAGTGTTGTGCTTTACTGCAGCTACAGGAGAATAACTTTCAACATGCATTGAACAACTACACTTATATAAATGCACATGTGGAAACCTTCCTTCATTTGCTTCATCAACACAGCTGGCATGGCGTTTTTACATGTGCAACAAGTATAGATTCCAGAGCATATGTCTTGCGGAAAAATGTATTAAATATAAATCTGAGATTTTCTAGGTTTTTCCTACTATTGACATATTTTCAGATTTTTATTTCAATGTATGTAAATCAACATTTAGACAGAGATCTACTGATAGTTTTCGTATCATAATAAAAATCTAAGTAGTCATCATCATTACTAACATTATTAACAAACATCAATCGTTCTTATTAATTTCATAACCATTTTAATTATTCCTTATAAATCATCATCTCAGTTATTCATGTATTTTCATTTTATCATCATCAAGATTTAATTATTCTTCATAAATCTTCATCATCATCATTTAAACGATTCCTTGTTCTTTATAAATCATCATCATCTGAACGATTCCTTGTTCTTTATAAATCATCATCATCTGAACGATTCCTTATTCTTTATAAATCATCATCATCTGAACGATTCCTTATTCTTTATAAATCATCATCATATGAACGATTCCTTATTCTTTATAAATCATCATCATCTGAACGATTCCTTATTCTTTATAAATCATCATCTGAACGATTCCTTATTCTTTATAAATCATCATCATCTGAACGATTCCTTATTCTTTATAAATCATCATCATCTGAACGATTCCTTAGTCTTTATAAATCATCATCATCTGAACGATTCCTTATTCTTTATAAATCATCATCATCTGAACGATTCCTTATTCTTTATAAATCATCATCATCTGAACGATTCCTTATTCTTTATAAATCATCATCATCTGAACGATTCCTTATTCTTTATAAATCATCATCATCTGAACGATTCCTTATTCTTTATAAATCATCATCTGAACGATTCCTTATTCTTTATAAATCATCATCATCTGAACGATTCCTTATTCTTTATAAATCATCATCTGAACGATTCCTTATTCTTTATAAATCATCATCATCTGAACGATTCCTTATTCTTTATAAATCATCATCATCTGAACGTTTCATTATTCTTTATAAATCATCATCATCTGAACGATTCCTTATTCTTTATAAATCATCATCTGAACGATTCCTTATTCTTTATAAATCATCATCTGAACGATTCCTTATTCTTTATAAATCATCATCATCTGAACGATTCCTTATTCTTTATAAATCATCATCTGAACGATTCCTTATTCTTTATAAATCATCATCATCTGAACGATTCCTTATTCTTTATAAATCATCATCATCTGAACGTTTCATTATTCTTTATAAATCATCATCTGAACGATTCATTATTCTTTATAAATCATCGTCATCTGAACGATTCATTATTCTTTATAAATCATCATCATCTGAACGATTCCTTATTCTTTATAAATCATCATCTGAACGATTTTTTATTCTTTATAAATCATCATCATCTGAACGATTCCTTATTCTTTATAAATCATCATCATCTGAACGATTCCTTATTCTTTATAAATCATCATCTGAACGATTCCTTATTCTTTATAAATCATCATCATCTGAACCATTCCTTATTCTTTATAAATCATCATCATCTGAACGATTCCTTATTCTTTATAAATCATCATCTGAACGATTCCTTATTCTTTATAAATCATCATCATCTGAACGTTTCATTATTCTTTATAAATCATCATCTGAACGATACATTATTCTTTATAAATCATTGTCATCTGAACGATTCCTTATTCTTTATAAATCATCATCATCTGAATGATTCCTTATTCTTTATAAATCATCATCTGAACGATTTTTTATTCTTTATAAATCATCATCATCTGAACGATTTTTTATTCTTTATAAATCATCATCATCTGAACGATTCCTTATTCTTTATAAATCATCATCTGAACGATTCCTTATTCTTTATAAATCATCATCATCTGAACGATTCCTTATTCTTTATAAATCATCATCATCTGAACGATTCCTTATTCTTTATAAATCATCATCTGAACGATTCCTTATTCTTTATAAATCATCATCATCTGAACGATTCCTTATTCTTTATAAATCATCATCATCTGAACGTTTCATTATTCTTTATAAATCATCATCTGAACGATTCATTATTCTTTATAAATCATCGTCATCTGAACGATTCCTTATTCTTTATAAATCATCATCATCTGAACGATTCCTTATTCTTTATAAATCATCATCTGAACGATTTTTTATTCTTTATAAATCATCATCTGAACGATTCCTTATTCTTTATAAATCATCATCATCTGAACGATTCTTTATCTTTATAAATCATCATCTGAACGATTCCTTATTCTTTATAAATCATCATCATCTGAACGATTCCTTATTCTTTATAAATCATCATCATCTGAACGATTCCTTAGTCTTTATAAATCATCATCATCTGAACGATTCCTTATTCTTTATAAATCATCATCATCTGAACGATTCCTTATTCTTTATAAATCATCATCATCTGAACGATTCCTTATTCTTTATAAATCATCATCATCTGAACGATTCCTTATTCTTTATAAATCATCAGCTGAACGATTCCTTATTCTTTATAAATCATCATCATCTGAACGATTCATTATTCTTTATAAATCATCATCATCTGAACGATTCCTTATTCTTTATACATCATCATCATCTGAACAATTCCTTATTCTTTATAAATCATCATCATCTGAACGATTCCTTATTCTTTATACATCATCATCATCTGAACGATTCCTTATTCTTTATAAATCATCATCTGAACGATTCATTATTCTTTATAAATCATCATCATCTGAACGATTCCTTATTCTTTATAAATCATCATCATCTGAACGATTCCTTATTCTTTATACATCATCATCATCTGAACAATTCCTTATTCTTTATAAATCATCATCATCTGAACGATTCCTTATTCTTTATAAATCATCATCATCTGAACGATTCATTATTCTTTATAAATCATCATCTGAACGATTCATTATTCTTTATAAATCATCGTCATCTGAACGATTCCTTATTCTTTATAAATCATCATCATCTGAACGATTCCTTATTCTTTATAAATCATCATCTGAACGATTTTTTATTCTTTATAAATCATCATCATCTGAACGATTCCTTATTCTTTATAAATCATCATCATCTGAACGATTCCTTATTCTTTATAAATCATCATCTGAACGATTCCTTAGTCTTTATAAATCATCATCATCTGAACGATTCATTATTCTTTATACATCATCATCATCTGAACGATTCCTTATTCTTTATAAATCATCATCTGAACGATTCATTATTCTTTATAAATCATCATCATCTGAACGATTCCTTATTCTTTATAAATCATCATCATCTGAACGATTCATTATTCTTTATAAATCATCATCTGAACGATTCATTATTCTTTATAAATCATCATCATCTGAACGATTCCTTATTCTTTATAAATCATCATCATCTGAACGATTCCTTATTCTTTATAAATCATCATCATCTGAACGATTCCTTATGCTTTATAAATCATCATCTGAACGATTCCTTATTCTTTATAAATCATCATCATCTAAACGATTCCTTATTCTTTATAAATCATCATCATCTGAACGATTCCTTAGTCTTTATAAATCATCATCATCTGAACGATTCCTTATTCATTATAAATCATCATCATCTGAACGATTCCTTATTCTTTATAAATCATCATCATCTGAACGATTCATTATTCTTTATAAATCATCATCATCTGAACGATTCCTTATTCTTTATAAATCATCATCATCTGAACGATTCATTATTCTTTATAAATCATCATCATCTGAACGATTCCTTATTCTTTATAAATCATCATCATCTGAACGATTCCTTATTCTTTATAAATCATCATCTGAACGATTCCTTATTCTTTATACATCATCATCATCTGAACGATTCCTTATTCTTTATAAATCATCATCTGAACGATTCATTATTCTTTATAAATCATCATCATCTGAACGATTCCTTATTCTTTATAAATCATCATCATCTGAACGATTCATTATTCTTTATAAATCATCATCATCTGAACGATTCATTATTCTTTATACATCATCATCATCTGAACGATTCCTTATTCTTTATAAATCATCATCTGAACGATTCATTATTCTTTATAAATCATCATCTGAACGATTCCTTATTCTTTATAAATCATCATCATCTGAACGATTCCTTATTCTTTATACATCATCATCATCTGAACAATTCCTTATTCTTTATAAATCATCATCATCTGAACGATTCCTTATTCTTTATAAATCATCATCATCTGAACGATTCATTATTCTTTATAAATCATCATCTGAACGATTCATTATTCTTTATAAATCATCATCATCTGAACGATTCCTTATTCTTTATAAATCATCATCATCTGAACGATTCCTTATTCTTTATAAATCATCATCTGAACGATTCCTTATTCTTTATAAATCATCATCTGAACGATTCCTTATTCTTTATAAATCATCATCATCTAAACGATTCCTTATTCTTTATAAATCATCATCATCTGAACGATACCTTAGTCTTTATAAATCATCATCATCTGAACGATTCCTTAGTCTTTATAAATCATCATCATCTGAACGATTCCTTATTCTTTATAAATCATCATCTGAACGATTCATTATTCTTTATAAATCATCATCATCTGAACGATTCCTTATTCTTTATAAATCATCATCATCTGAACGATTCATTATTCTTTATAAATCATCATCATTTGAACGATTCCTTATTCTTTATAAATCATCATCATCTGAACGATTCCTTATTCTTTATAAATCATCATCATCTGAACGATTCCTTAGTCTTTATAAATCATCATCATCTGAACGATTCATTATTCTTTATACATCATCATCATCTGAACGATTCCTTATTCTTTATAAATCATCATCTGAACGATTCATTATTCTTTATAAATCATCATCATCTGAACGATTCCTTATTCTTTATAAATCATCATCTGAACGATTAATTATCCTTTATAAATCATCATCATCTGAACGATTCCTTATTCTTTATAAATCATCATCATCTGAACATTTCATTATTCTTTATAAATCATCATCTGAACGATTCATTATTCTTTATAAATCATCGTCATCTGAACGATTCCTTATTCTTTATAAATCATCATCATCTGAACGATTCCTTATTCTTTATAAATCATCATCTGAACGATTCCTTATTCTTTATGAATCATCATCATCTGAACGATTCCTTATTCTTTATAAATCATCATCATCTGAACGATTCCTTATTCTTTATAAATCATCATCATCTGAACGATACATTATTCTTTATACATCATCATCATCTGAACGATTCCTTATTCTTTATAAATCATCATCATCTGAACGATTCCTTATTCTTTATAAATCATCATCATCTGAACGATTCCTTATTCTTTATAAATCATCATCATCTGACCGATTCATTATTCTTTATACATCATCATCATCTGAACGATTCCTTATTCTTTATAAATCATCATCTGAACGATTCATTATTCTTTATAAATCATCATCATCTGACCGATTCCTTATTCTTTATAAATCATCATCTGAACGATTCATTATTCTTTATAAATCATCATCATCTGAACGATTCCTTATTCTTTATAAATCATCATCTGAACGATTCCTTATTCTTTATAAATCATCATCATCTGAACGATTCCTTATTCTTTATAAATCATCATCTGAACGATTCCTTATTCTTTATAAATCATCATCTGAACGATTCATTATTCTTTATACATCATCATCATCTGAACGATTCCTTATTCTTTATAAATCATCATCATCTGAACGATTCATTATTCTTTATAAATCATCATCATCTGAACGATTCCTTATTCTTTATAAATCATCATCTGAACGATTCCTTATTCTTTATAAATCATCATCATCTGAACGATTCCTTATTCTTTATAAATCATCATCATCTGAACGATTCATTATTCTTTATACATCATCATCATCTGAACGATTCCTTATTCTTTATAAATCATCATCTGAACGATTCCTTATTCTTTATAAATCATCATCATCTGAACGATTCCTTATTCTTTATAAATCATCATCTGAACGATTCCTTATTCTTTATAAATCATCATCATATGAACGATTCCTTATTCTTTATAAATCATCATCATCTGAACGATTCCTTATTCTTTATAAATCATCATCTGAACGATTCCTTATTCTTTATAAATCATCATCATCTGAACGATTCCTTATTCTTTATAAATCATCATCATCTGAACGATTCATTATTCTTTATACATCATCATCATCTGAACGATTCCTTATTCTTTATAAATCATCATCTGAACGATTCCTTATTCTTTATAAATCATCATCATCTGAACGATTCCTTATTCTTTATAAATCATCATCATCTAAACGATTCATTATTCTTTATACATCATCATCATCTGAACGATTCCTTATTCTTTATAAATCATCATCTGAACGATTCCTTATTCTTTATAAATCATCATCTGAACGATTCATTATTCTTTATACATCATCATCATCTGAACGATTCCTTATTCTTTATAAATCATCATCATCTGAACGATTCATTATTCTTTATACATCATCATCATCTGAACGATTCCTTATTCTTTATAAATCATCATCTGAACGATTCCTTATTCTTTATAAATCATCATCATCTGAACGATTCCTTATTCTTTATAAATCATCATCATCTGAACGATTCATTATTCTTTATACATCATCATCATCTGAACGATTCCTTATTCTTTATAAATCATCATCTGAACGATTCCTTATTCTTTATAAATCATCATCTGAACGATTCATTATTCTTTATACATCATCATCATCTGAACGATTCCTTATTCTTTATAAATCATCATCATCTGAACGATTCATTATTCTTTATACATCATCATCATCTGAACGATTCCTTATTCTTTATAAATCATCATCTGAACGATTCCTTATTCTTTATAAATCATCATCATCTGAACGATTCATTATTCTTTATAAATCATCATCATCTGAACGATTCCTTATTCTTTATAAATCATCATCTGAACGATTCCTTATTCTTTATAAATCATCATCATATGAACGATTCCTTATTCTTTATAAATCATCATCATCTGAACGATTCATTATTCTTTATACATCATCATCATCTGAACGATTCCTTATTCTTTATAAATCATCATCTGAACGATTCATTATTCTTTATAAATCATCATCATCTGAACGATTCCTTAGTCTTTATAAATCATCATCATCTGAACGATTCATTATTCTTTATACATCATCATCATCTGAACGATTCCTTATTCTTTATAAATCATCATCATCTGAACGTTTCATTATTCTTTATAAATCATCATCTGAACGATTCATTATTCTTTATAAATCATCATCTGAACGATTCCTTATTCTTTATAAATCATCATCATCTGAACGATTCCTTATTCTTTATAAATCATCATCATCTGAACGATTCCTTATTCTTTATAAATCATCATCTGAACGATTCCTTATTCTTTATAAATCATCATCATCTGAACGATTCCTTATTCTTTATAAATCATCATCATCTGAACGATTCCTTAGTCTTTATAAATCATCATCATCTGAACGATTCATTATTCTTTATACATCATCATCATCTGAACGATTCCTTATTCTTTATAAATCATCATCTGAACGATTCATTATTCTTTATAAATCATCATCATCTGAACGTTTCCTTATTCTTTATAAATCATCATCTGAACGATTCATTATTCTTTATAAATCATCATCTGAACGATTCCTTATTCTTTATAAATCATCATCATCTGAACGATTCCTTATTCTTTATAAATCATCATCATCTGAACGATTCATTATTCTTTATAAATCATCATCTGAACGATTCCTTATTCTTTATAAATCATCATCATCTGAACGATTCCTTTTTCTTTATAAATCATCATCATCTGAACGATTCCTTATTCTTTATAAATCATCATCATCTGAACGATTCATTATTCTTTATACATCATCATCATCTGAACGATTCCTTATTCTTTATAAATCATCATCTGAATGATTCATTATTCTTTATAAATCATCATCATCTGAACGATTCCTTATTCTTTATAAATCATCATCTGAACGATTCATTATTCTTTATAAATCATCATCATCTGAACGATTCCTTATTCTTTATAAATCGTCATCATCTGAACGATTCCTTATTCTTTATAAATCATCATCATCTGAACGATTCATTATTCTTTATAAATCATCATCATCTGAACGATTCATTATTCTTTATACATCATCATCATCTGAACGATTCCTTATTCTTTATAAATCATCATCTGAACGATTCATTATTCTTTATAAATCATCATCATCTGAACGATTCCTTAGTCTTTATAAATCATCATCATCTGAACGATTCATTATTCTTTATACATCATCATCATCTGAACGATTCCTTATTCTTTATAAATCATCATCATCTGAACGTTTCATTATTCTTTATAAATCATCATCTGAACGATTCATTATTCTTTATAAATCATCATCTGAACGATTCCTTATTCTTTATAAATCATCATCATCTGAACGATTCCTTATTCTTTATAAATCATCATCATCTGAACGATTCCTTATTCTTTATAAATCATCATCTGAACGATTCCTTATTCTTTATAAATCATCATCATCTGAACGATTCCTTATTCTTTATAAATCATCATCATCTGAACGATTCCTTAGTCTTTATAAATCATCATCATCTGAACGATTCATTATTCTTTATACATCATCATCATCTGAACGATTCCTTATTCTTTATAAATCATCATCTGAACGATTCCTTATTCTTTATAAATCATCATCATCTGAACGTTTCCTTATTCTTTATAAATCATCATCTGAACGATTCATTATTCTTTATAAATCATCATCTGAACGATTCCTTATTCTTTATAAATCATCATCATCTGAACGATTCCTTATTCTTTATAAATCATCATCATCTGAACGATTCCTTATTCTTTATAAATCATCATCTGAACGATTCCTTATTCTTTATAAATCATCATCATCTGAACGATTCCTTATTCTTTATAAATCATCATCATCTGAACGATTCATTATTCTTTATACATCATCATCATCTGAACGATTCCTTATTCTTTATAAATCATCATCTGAACGATTCATTATTCTTTATAAATCATCATCATCTGAACGATTCCTTATTCTTTATAAATCATCATCTGAACGATTCATTATTCTTTATAAATCATCATCATCTGAACGATTCCTTATTCTTTATAAATCATCATCATCTGAACGATTCCTTATTCTTTATAAATCATCATCATCTGAACGATTCATTATTCTTTATAAATCATCATCATCTGAACGATTCATTATTCTTTATACATCATCATCATCTGAACGATTCCTTATTCTTTATTTTAAATGATTCATTATTCTTTACAAATCTCCATCATCTAAAACCCTTCTTGTATTCTCATTTTCAATCATCAACAATTTAATTATTCTTTATAAATCATCATCATTTAAATCATTCTAGTATCATTTTCATCATCATTAATTCAATAATTCTTGTACCATCATTATTATCTTAAACAATCATTATTTTTTCATCATCTCCACTATAGTTATTCTTCATAAATCATCATCATCATTTCAGTCATTCTTGTTTCATTTTCATCATCATCATTACCATTTTCATTATCTTCATTAACAATCTTCATCATTACAAATGTTCTTGCATTATTCTTTGTGATTATTGTCATCAACATATTACTACTATTATTACGTATTATAATCTCTTCATCACTGTAATTAATTTCATTGTTTGCAATGCAAATCATTTATGATAAAAAAGTACCAAGGCTGTTAAAACTATTTTCATTATCTTAAATAATTACATTGATTTTGGTTTTATGGAAATGTTAGCAAATTCATGCTTTTGCCTTAAAAATAAGTTGAAGATCAGTGAGAATGTTCAGTTAAAAAAGAGATAGGTTTAATTAAATATCAGTTTCTACAAATGTAAAAGTGTTTTTTTTTTTTTTAATGTTGGTCTCTTCAGAAAAAAAAATTTGAAATTTAATAAATCATTTGCAGTTTAAAAGAAAATAAAAATTGAGAGAGAATCATGAACTACAAGGTGAGAGTGAGTGAGTGAGATATTTTTCTCAGCTACACTTAGTCTGGAACCAGGGCTAAATATGTAAATTCCTAACTGTATATTGGATATGGAAATTTAAAATATGACAAATCTGACTGTGGCCAATGACTTTTTGATGAGGAATGGAAATTTTTTTTTTTTCTTTTGGCTTTCATTTCACTCAGTCACTCATCTTAAACCAAAACACCTGTAGAATTTGAAACTTCCTTTCAGGACATTGACCAACTTTGAGTTGATCAGTTTTAAATGTCAGTGATGATAAAAACAAAAACGAAGTATGTAATTCTTTTCTCTCTCTTCTTAATACACAATGAATTTATTTTTTTAATTCAAGAAATGATTTAAAAATTGATTTTGTTATTTGTGCCTTTATTCAAATATCTATTCTACATGTACAGTATATTTTTATGTCTGTTTGTTTGTATATTTATGTGTGTGTGTGTGTATATATATATATATATATATATATATATATATATATATATATATATATATATATATATATATAATTAAAAATAAAATTAAGTGTTCACTTGTCTCTGCTGGGATTTTTGCAGAGATTTCATCCACTCTTCAGGAGATGAATAGTACAAAATTATTCATTACTATTAATTAGTTTATATCAAGCACTGCAATTACAAAGATTGCTTGCCTTAAAAATATTATTTTACAAAAATACATGGATTGACTGTTTTTTATTTTGTTTCTTTTTGTGAAACACAATTTTGTTATTGATTTATCTGTGTTTTACATTTATTAGGTATGTTTATATATGTGTGCTTATGTTTGCTTATGTATCTATTGTATATAATGTGTTTGTGTCCATTATGTGTATTATAATGTATATATTTTTATTGACCAGAATAGGTTTATACCAATACATATAATATAAGAATACCTGCAAGAAAGGGTCATAAAAACAAGGTTGTGTCATCTCAATAGATTTATTTAATCTTAACAGTGAGGTTGTACCAAAAAAACTGGAGATCCTACCAAGATTTATTATCAATGGGCACAAACTTAACATTATACAATACACAGATGACACTGTATTGATTGCAGACTTTTATAACTCATTCCTAGTTGTTATAATATTGTGTCTCACTTAGGCTACTCACCATGACATTCATTAGAAATTCTCCTGACTAACTCCAATGTATTACCCTGACTCACTTGGAGTTCTTTATTTAAGGCGTCTTGCAGGTGGTTGTGGTTATTTAATCCACAACACAAACAGAAAACTGCAGGAACTCTGACAAATTAGTAAAAGAAGGCAAGCTGAAAAGACTAAGCATCAGTTATAAAAAGACAGAAGGTAGGGTTGTCATCAAGAGTAACAGATGTAGATGTCAAAACCATGCAAGTATGGAAATTTAACTATCTAGTAAGTATTTTAATAGAAAACTGACAATATAACACTGAAATCTGAAGACATATTGGAGTAACAAATGATACCTCCCAAAAAGTAAGATAATTATTAAGAAACAGGAAAAATTTGTTAGGAACAAGGAAAAGAGTACTGAACTGCTATGTAATATTAGTCCTCCTATCTTACATAGAATGCTAGATAATTTCCCTACAAATAAGAAAATAAGTTGACCTAATAGAGATGTGATTCTACAGAGGAATGTGGAGCATATCAAAAACAGACCATGTAAGCAATGAGGAAGTTTAAGGAAAATGAAAACAAAAAGGAAAATTATGCATAAAAAAAGATAGTTGAAATTTCTTGGACACATTATAAGAAAAGAAGGTCGGGAAAATTTGAGACTCATAGGTCATATTGAAGGGAGAGTCACAGAGAAAAGCAGTAACATGTTTGTGTAAACAGATGTCAGAACAGGATTGGGAGAGATAGTAAAAAGAAAAATATTGCTTACAGCTACGAAGGATACCAATTTTTGTAGACATGGTCTCCTATGTTCTGAACAGACATGCCACACAAAAGAACACAGTTCGTCTGGGATGTTAATAAAAGTACCCAATTGGAGCAAACCTACATAAGAATTATTATGACTCTGGTTATTTTCTTCTAATTTTTTTAAAACAAATCTTTTTTTTTTCTTTTAAATTGTTATCAGTAATTATACTCATTGATTTTTATAATTTACACTTTCATTATTAATTTACTGGACCACTATAAATAATACAATGACTTTTTATTGCATTTCATCAGATTTGTCATTATTAGAATCATTCAGTATCTGTCTATATTTCTGAGATGAGGTATTATGTACACTATTTACATTATTCAGACTATTGTCCTCATCTTTGTCACCATATTTATTACAAAGTTTCGGTTGTTGTACACTCCAGCCTTCTTCAGTATCTGTCTATATTTCTGAGATGAGGTATTATGTACACTATTTACATTATTCAGACTATTGTCCTCATCTTTGCTGCCATATATATTTTTTTACAGCGTTTCGGCCATTGTACACTCTAGCCTTCTTTAGGTGGTTGGAATGTCGACTTGAACCCTTTATTTCGCTCACTGGGGTAGACTGTTCTAGTTCCACGTGTCATGTCTAATGGATGTCAGTTATCAGTTATCTCCTGTTAATTCCCCTCTCCACTTAACCAGGTACTGAACTTGCACTCTTTGGGTCTCCTGTCCCTGGATCTAACCAACGCCTTTATCCAGTGTGCCATCAGGACATCCATGTATGACTTTCTGGGTATTATAAACCTAATGTCTCAGCAATTATTTTTTACCAGTGCTCATATTGCAATTTTTTTGCTGTTATCATACATGTTTTTACTAGAGCCCATACTGCAATTTTTGTTGTTATTATCGCTTTTCTCTGGCACTCCTTATTACTGGTTCCCATATTGTATTCATTTCAATGCTTGGTCGGCTGAGGAGATTTTTGTGGCCTAGCATATGTGCTGATTCCTCAAGTTTACGAATCATTATTATAATTTTTATTATAGTTTTTCTGGTGCCAATATTATATGTACAATTATTTTAGTCTTTAGATCTTTTAATTACCTTCCAGATCTTTGTCAATATTAGCATGAATATATTTTCATACTAATAGCCTCTGGTCATTTCTTTTTGGAACTATGTAACAGCAAGTTTGCTCAATACTCCAGCTTTCTCCTCAGATTGTTTTGGCACTTTGTATAATGCTGTCTGAAAATTATCCATTATTCATTTCTTTTCTTGAAGGCTTATGTGTTTAAGGACTTCATTAAATTCATAATTCATCATCTGTACATCAGAAAATACTTCATCAATAGTCTTATTCTTTAATTTTTATGTGCTGTGTCCCTTCAGGATGTGGGCACTTATGGCTGTCCAAAATTTCCTGCTCTTTTTAGCTCTCAGTAAAATTTGTATTTTCTCTTAAATCCTGTTCTGCCAACCATTTACACATGCTTGTTACATAGGTTGTGCTCTACTTTTTTCTGTCCCACTTGCCTTCAATATGTCCTGTATTAAATTTTCTAAGTCATATAATGTGCTGTAGAATTTCAATTATCCCTTCCTGATGCTAAAAGTGTCCTTTTTGTTTCCATCTTCTCTAAAACTTTGTTATTTCCTCACATGTTCAGTCCATGGTATTCTCAGCATCCTTATGTAGAACCGCATTTCTTTTGCTTCAAATCTCTTCTTTACCTATGATGAGATTCTCCAGCATTAATTGCCATATAGAAGGACTGACATTGCATAACAATTCAGTACTCATGTGTTAGTCAATTCAGATTTCCAAAAATGTATAGTGTCCTTGCATCTGCCTTTGATGACAATTAAGTTACAACTACACCACACTGCATGCTCCACACCCTCACTGAGCCAGGAGAGTAGTGGGAAAGAGCAAAAGAAACAAGTTGCCAACTATGAATTACGAGTACTTTAAAAATTTTGAGGTAACAAAACACACCATGCAATTAATGCAGCGTTTATACTGTTGTTTGCTTAGCTTTTGGAAAGCATCTTTCACTATCCCAATGTGCCTTCAGATTTTGGTGTTGCATTTTCCATCCTCTGTTAAAGCACTTCTTAGATATTTAAATCTTTGTACTTGCTGGATTTTGGTGTTTCCAATTTCTAATTTGCATATTGGTCTGTTCTTTTACAGAACTATTACCTTTTTCCCTTTTTTAGAATTTTTGTTGATATTTTTTGATCATGCAACAGATAATTCTGTTTCTAACATGTAGGAAAAACAAATTTGTCCCAACATTGATTTTAATAGGAGAGAATTTGCCTTTCTTATTAATATCTCTACATACTGAACCTGTGGAAATTACATGAGTATTGACAACCAAGATTATTACCATATACCTTTGTCCTTCTGTCTCTTTGTCTTTATCTCCTCATTCTTCCTCTTATACCTTGAAATCTTTGTTACTCATCTATATTCTTAAGTCAGTGTTGTACAGATACATATTGATATTCCTAATTAAATGCAGTCCATCCATTTTTCTCTCTTCATTCTTTTGCTTTCATATCTTTCCTGTTTTGTTTGTGTTGTCATTGTGCAACACCCCACAATATCATTTACAATATAACTATATATATATCAGAACTATATTTAAATATATTTGAGTCAATTTGGCTTTTTATGTATTTCTAGGTCTCATAGTCAAATCTCTTTCTATGTCATTTCTTTATTGTTTTTGCTGTCATTGTGAAACACCTCATGATATCATTTACAACGTAACTATCAGAATTTAAATATATTTGAGTCAATTTGGCTTTTTATGTATTGCCTGGTTATATAGTTAGACCTCTTTCTATATCTTATGCTTTCTTTTCTTTGTTGTCTTTTGTTTTTGTTGTCATACCACATCCCATAATATTTACAACATAACTATCAAAACCATATTTAAATAGATTTGAGTCAATTTGGCTTTTTAATGTATTGCTTGTTTTCATAGTCATATCCATGTCTATTGCATTCTTTTCTTTGTTGACTTGTTTTTACTGACACTTTTCAACATCCCTTGATATCCTTTGCAATATAAATATCAGAATCACTTGGGGTTTTTTGTCTTTTTTATGTCTTGTCTGGTCTTATAATCAGATTTTTATCTGGAAATCAACAATCAAACAAAAAAGTTTTTTTACTTTGCAAATAGACTGCTACTTAGGGACACCTTAAATTCTTGATGACTCTGTCTGGTCTTATTGGCTGATCTGGAACTGATCATAAAATAGTATTTTTAATTTTTATTTCTGTGTTAAATGTATTGAGTAATTATTTTATTTATTATTGATTTTTTTTCCTCAAGAGTATAAATGATAAATTTTCGTATTTCTATTTATTTGTGACCAGCTCTTCCTGGCTTATTTAGCATATCAGCTGATCCAGCCCTAACAGGACTCTGTCACTGGTAAAAGATGAAAAGTTTCCATTTAAATTCATTCTTTGTATTTATAATCTCACTCATCAAACATTAACAATAGTTAATGATGCTTCACTACTTGGAACAATTATATTATTTTTAATTATTATTAATGATAATATTGTGACTAGAAATACTATTAATGTCTATAAAATACCAATTTTAGCACCAAATGACAAGTGAAATCTAAAGAATTAGTATAAATGATTAGATTTCATTATTTCCCAGTTGTTGTTAGCTTCAATCTGAAACAGTAAGGCAGCTGTCAGAGAAAAATAGATTTCTTAACAGAAAAGAGATTATTGTTCAGTTTGAATCTACTCTGTTTACTGATGTCTGTAGACTGATAATCTGATGAGTTGTAATAAAAAGCAACTAAAATTAAGATGAAAGAAACTATAGTAAAATATTATTAATAGTTAAAAATTTTGTTGTCGAAATAGTTTTAGGTTTTCTGTTTTTTTTTATCATGTGTTATCAAGATCATTCCAGTTATTCAAATAAGGAGAGAGCTATGGTCACTTTTATGTGCCACAATTTTAAAAGGTTCTTCATATTTATCTTCTTTTTGACTTGCTCCTCATTGTTAGGTCTTCTGAAATTGTTACATCCATTCTTTGACAAATTTTCTATTTTCATATAATGTTTACATCTAGAGTCTTGGCTTTCTGGGCCAGCTTAAAACCAGTTGCTTCAAATTATATCCCATGCTTAAGGAATCCAGTGCTCGAATAATCTACTCTTGTCTTAACAAATATATACAGCACATTGCAATATATACCAAACACCACATTTCTGGTTTTGCAAAGAAAAACAATCATTTTAATTCTCTTCTGAATTCTAAAAAAAAACTTGTTTGTACTTTGGAGTTTGTTACTGAATTTGAGTTAAATATGTAACGTATAAAAGAGAATAAAAAATGTATTTCTCAGAAAAAATTTAAAAAGACAAAGCTGTAAGTATTCGTAACATCGTTCACTACAACGATCACTGTAAATCTGTGACCTTAAAAAATGTTTTCATTTGGGGCTTGAAGCCCTGATGCCTATCTCCCTTCATGGCCTTGATTGAGTTGAATTTCAAAACCCCCTCCAAATTTTAATTATTAAAACTATTATCTAAACCTTCTAACTTCTATTCAATGTAAAAACTGATTTGGATCTAATGATAATAGGATGATGATTATTTTCACTCAATGCCCAGGAAAAATAATGCAATCATCAACATTAAAACCTGCATTTAGTACAGTGTTGCTTCTTGTTAGTTTCTTATATGTTAATCTGAATTCTTTGTGGCTTGTACATGACCTGATGAAAAACAAAATTCTCCATCAAGCCAGTTCCAAATTTCATCATCTTTTGACAGAACAGTTTTGCAGAATGGAATCTTCTGAATGACCATTTAAAAAAATTTGTGCAATAAATTCTTAGAAAGAGACCAGAACTGTGTGCTGACCATATCATTGTGTTGATAGACATTTCTTGAAGAAAAGCTTTTAAAGTCTTTGCTCTTTAGTAACATGCATCACCATTATGAAAAATAGCATCATCACTAAACCTTTTCTCTCTCAATGGAATGAGAATATTCTCCAGAATTTCACTGTGCATTCTGGTCTACTATAAATGTGTAGGTAAATGTACTTGCTTCATGAGACAGCCATTTTCATATGTTTCATTGGAATAGCAAGAAAACAAAAATTCCAGCATCTTTAACATTACTAATTCAAATTTGGGACTCAACACTGAATATCACATCCAGTTATTTTCAATCCACAATTTCTTCCCTATAGTTGACTGTGACTTTTTTTTGCTTCTGTTTTGATATTAGTGACCACTGTCAAATAGGCATCTGCATCTGCTAAACCTCTCTCTTTAGTGCAGTAAGTGAAGTGTTGCCACTTTCCTCGTATCTTAGAGCAGAGGAAATCACTTTGATTCCAGAACCAAGGCCAAGTGAAGTTGGTACTGTGACTTCTTTCAAATAGTAAAATCGAATGTCTTATTTTAGTCTACAAGCCCTAACTTTTAACTTTTTAGGCTAATTTGTAAATTTAAACTTGTTTAAGAAATACAAATTAAAAGATAATTCCATGATTTTTTCCTGAACATTGAGTGATTCTATAACCATTCCTATACACAATCTTTTTTTTTGTTTTTAATCATTTCACCCTTGTCAAAGCAATGAAACCACTTTCAAGTGGTTACTGCATAGGAAAGAATATTAGAAAAGAAAAACATTATTAAGAAGAAAGGACATAGGACAAAAAGAAATGATTGCCTTTAAATTTTTGAAGATTAATTTGACTGGAAAGCAACAGACTGGAAAGAGTTTCACAAGTGACAAGTGTGAGAGAAGAAACTGTTAGTATAGAACTTACAGTTAAATTTAACCATTTCAACTGTAAAATGATGAGACCTAGCTGCTAATCTAGTACTGTGATTAAATTTGTAAAGTCAAAGTGACAAAGAGAAAAATTATCAGAACCATGAAAATATTTATAGAAAGGGCACAGGAAAGTCACATCGCAGCAGTGGGAAAGTCACTGAAGTCAAGATGCTTGGTCAGGACTAATGATATTGCACATTCTTCTTTGTATCATATCAAGTATCTCTAAATAGATAGCAAAAGCACCAGGCCAGATGTGACAATAATATTCAATGCAGGTTTGAATGGTGAACTTATAAATGTGTTAGATAACTTCCGTTGAGAAACATTGTTTAGCATGACACAGTGAACCAACTTTCCTGTCTGCAAACCTCTCAATTGATTCAATATAATCTTTCCACTTCATGTCCACAGGAAAAAATGTCTCCAGAGAAGGCGTAGTGAGTCAGTCCTGTGGAGGTCAGTATCAACCATGCTAATGGAAGGTAAAAAAAGTCTCTAAGATGATTAAAAGAGAGCGGTTTCATTTTGGAGATGTTAAAAATAATAAGCCATTTTTTGGTCTCAGTTAACAACAGATTGTTTGTCATTTCTTAGATCAGGTGCCAATTTGACCATATCAAACTGATCAGACAGGAGTAAATGGTTGTGTCATCAGCATAGATGCCAAGATGAGAACTGATGATGTCGGGAAGGAGTAAATAGTTGTATCATCAGCATAGATACCAAGATGAGAACTGATGATATCGGGAAGGAGTAAATAGTTGTGTCATCAGCATAGATGCCAAGATGAGAACTGATGACAACGAGAAGGAGCAAATAGTTGTGCCATCAGCATAGATGCCAAGATGAGAACTGATGACAATGGGAAGGAGTAAATAGTTGTGTCATCAGCATAGATGCCAAGATGAGAACTGATGACATCGGGAAGGAGTAAATAGTCGTGTCATCAGCATAGATGCCAAGATGAGAACTGATGACAACGAGAAGGAGCAAATAGTTGTGCCATCAGCATAGATGCCAAGATGAGAACTGATGACAATGGGAAGGAGTAAATAGTTGTGTCATCAGCATAGATGCCAAGATGAGAACTGATGACATCGGGAAGGAGTAAATAGTTGTGTCATCAGCATAGATGCCAAGATGAGAACTGATGATATCGGGAAGGAGTAAATAGTTGTGTCATCAGCATAGATGCCAAGATGAGAACTGATGATATCGGGAAGGAGTAAATAGTTGTGTCATCAGCATAGATCCCAAGATGAGAACTGATGACATTGAGGAGTAAATAGTTGTGTCATCAGCATGGATGCCAAGATGAGAACTGATGACATCGAGAAGGAGTAAATAGTCGTGTCATCAGCATAGATCCCAAGATGAGAACTGATGACAACGAGAAGGAGTAAATAGTTGTGTCATCAGTATAGATGCCAAGATGAGAACTGATGACATTGAGGAGTAAATAGTTGTGTCATCAGCATAGATGCCAAGATGAGAACTGATGACATCGAGAAGGAGTAAATAGTCGTGTCATCAGCATAGATCCCAAGATGAGAACTGATGACATCGACAAAGAAGTAAATAGTCGTGTCATCAGCATAGATGCCAAGATGAGAACTGATGACATCGAGAAGGAGTAAATAGTCGTGTCATCAGCATAGATGCCAAGATGAGAACTGATGACATCGAGAAGGAATAAATAGTCGTGTCATCAGCATAGATGCCAAGATGAGAACTGATGACATCGGGAAGGAGTAAATAGTTGTGTCATCAGCATAGATGCCAAGATGAGAACTGATGTCATCGGGAAGGAGCAAATAGTTGTGTCATCGGCATAGATGCCAAGATGAGAACTGATGACATCGGGAAGGTTGTTGATGAAAATTAGGAACAACATTGGTTTTAAGGATAAAGCCTTGGGGAACACCCAAATTAATGTAAAAATTCCATTCACAGAATGTTTACATTTTGAACAAACATTGTTTTTTTTATATCTATAATCTGTTATTTGTTACAAAGAACAAAAGCTGAATATCTAAATCTTGTGAGACCATAATATTTACCAGATATTGGATTATTTTTCTTTTATTACATATGGCATTATGATGATTCGTTTTTCCTGCTTTTTTATAGTACCACATTAGATTTATAAACATTGTAGTCTAGAATTGCTTGAAGAATGTTTTGCCTGAAGCAAAACGCCATCATAAAAAATATGTGAGAGTTAATCCTGCTCTGCCATCTTGACTTGTCACTTCTCACCCAGGTAACATGCTTTCTCTGTCTTCTGTACATATATTTTCACGGCAATTGTTCTGGTGAGCTTTTCTCCTTTGTGCCTCCACTTCACCATTTTTTGGCTCATATCTCAAGCTGTTCTTATTATTAAAAGCCATACATTTTGTTTTCTTACAAGTGATAGTCCTTTCTTCATGCTTCCCTTTGCTATCTTGTATGATTCCTGCAGTTGTCTGCTGTAGTCTCATCTGCACATCTTATGTTATTAACATTGTATCTGCCAATAAAGTTAGTAGTCATAATAATAATAATAGTAGTAGTAGTAATATCAGCATCATTATATTTTTGTTGAGATGTATCCAATGTCAGCATTTAGATAGAATTAAATACATGGAAAAGGCATTCCTTACCCCCATTGATTGCAAGAGAAGATCTGACAGAACTATTTTCTCCATTATTTTTTTTACTTAACTCTTTAAGATAGATTACCTGACAGCTTTTGTATCTCCATGTCATCCAATCAGCTCTTTCTATTTCCCATTGATTGTGGTCGAATCCACAAGAGACAAGGGGTCTTTTCAGAGTTCTTGTATCTATTCAGTGGATCTCCACTTCTCCATCAGCCATAGGCTAGTTTCTAAATAGGTGTGTTTTGAGAAAACAGTCATCAAACCATATCATAATTATCAATGTGTATTTATTTATTTGTTTCCTATCCTAAGTTGCTATTAATAAGCATTGTATGTTTTTGACAATGTGATTTTTTTACAACAGGAAATAAATTTGCAAATCAAATATAATTGTCTTTATTTTACAGGTATTTGTAAAATTACTCCAAGTCATAGTTAAAAATGTATATGATAATGTACTGTATCCAACAAACAAAAAAAAAATATAATGAAAAATCTTTCTACCATACATTATCAGATTATAATAAAAAATAAGCCCCCATTTTTATGGAACATGTTTACTAGTATTCCATAATTGTCACATGACCAATCAATTATCTTTGTAATATAACTTTAACATTGTGACCCGAGTAGAATCTAGAACCTATGTATGCTGAAGTTGCTTCAGTACACTTTTAGCAAAGTGAAAAGACATTATTAATAGAAAAACTGAAGGCTAAACATTTTTAATAAAAGATTTTACTAATTTAGTATATTTACCAGCTGAATACATCCCTTGCATCTGATATGTAAAGATGAAATATTTGGACAGAAAAACTTTAGAAAACCAGGACTTGTACCTATCCTAACTCTATAATATTATAATATTAGATGTAAATTTAGACAGGCACCTTAGATGCCATAAAATACAGTAAAAGACTAAAGTTATACTTTAAAGATTCAGATTGTTATGATGGTTTTCTAAGTGTAGCTTAGATGTGGCACAAGGCTGAGAGAATGGGACATCCAGTGAGGATCAAACTCACTATTCAATCATAATTGTTCTAGCAAGACAAGCTTGCTAACCATTACACTATACTGAAGTGCCCAATCGTCAGATTGTTATGTATATATAGATACTGAATGACCATAATAACTTTGCATGTTGTATCTTCATTATTTAAAAGAACTCTTTTCATTTCCATCTTGATTAATGTCTGTTTAGACATATTTATATTGATAAGTATACAGTGCTTCTTACACCCGCTCTGAAACATTAATCTGAACATTAATTTACTGCCCACACTTTCATCAATGACTTTTTGAACACTCAGAGCATTTGTCATCCTATCTTGCATTTGGTCACTGTTTTAAATGTAATATATTCAATAGCATATGGGGTTCAAAGGATATGTTTCTGATATTCAATGACATGATTAAATGAAGTAACATCAGGTCAATAACCTTGGGTCCAACAGAGTACAGGTTATCAGATGTGGATGTGGATTTGGCCAGGGAATATGCATATTTTAATGCAAGTAGAACATTCACAAAGGATTATTCATGTTTTTTCTTTGTACACTTCATATTTCCTATTAGTGCATAACACTTAAGTCCAAAAAGCATTATAAACTCGAGCAGTAGTGGCCAATCTGTGGCTCGCAAGCCACATTGGACTTTTTGACCTTTAATATGCGTCTCATGGAAATATGTTGGCTGAACTCATTTTTTTTATCACAATTAATGTGAAAAGTAAATAAGAAAAATTTCAAGTGTTAAAATTATTTGCTGGGTATGAATTGAGATTTCATTGGATGTAAGTTTAATGTCAATGTGTATGTAACAAAAATGTATGTGTAAATTATGTTCATGACTTGCAGCTCTCAAACATCTGATCTTTATCATATGTGGACCACCCCTGACCTAGAGTTTTAAGAACAGTCTGAGTCATGGTGCCTTGAATTTGAAAACAGGAAAGACTGTTTTGTGCAGGATTTTCTCATTCACTACTCCCATGCTGTGTCCACCATAATAGAGTTAGCTGGTTTCTATTAAATTAATATTATTATTATGTAATTTTAAATTTTGCCATCTTTTACAAATTTAACTACCACGCCATTCATCCATACAGCAGTAGGTAAGTAATGAGATGTTTGTCTAAGTACCTGAGATGTTCAAGAAAATGCATAAAATACTTCAAGATCAACTACTTCAAAGAAAAATACCATCTGAAAGTGAGAGGTGAACTTTATCTCACATTACAATAAAAACAAAAAAAAAAAAAACTTTATCTCCTAAATTCATTTATCTGACAAATTCCACATGTTCCCATTCACCTGCCACTTTGTAAACACCTAAAGACTAACAGGAGTAACATTGCTAATAAAACTTGGCAAGATCTAAACACCTTGACAAGGAACATTTGATATTCAGCATTTGTGCATAAGTCAGCAGGACACATATTTAGTTTGGCACAAAGAATTCTTTGTAAAAGAAAGCAGGCAGAGTATGTTATCTTTAATTCATAAATGTTGCTAAAACATTAATAGTGTATTTTTCTGAGAAAAGCCAAAACCATCTTAGTACACATCTGTATAGTGGAAAACAGAAGACGTTTTACACTAAGTGACATATGATTTATTATGAAGAAAAGAGATGAATTGCAAGACAAAACATGTATGGAATAACAAAAATACTTCTGTGAAATTAAGGCAAATTAGAGTCACATTCTCTCTCATAAGTAATCATGAAAAAGTGGCATACAGAATGAAGAAGAATTCTATCTAGTTCTGTCATTTTAGAAGCAAAGATAGAGGTATTGCTACATAGCAAGCTCTTCTGGTATGGGATACAAATTTTATCTGAAGTTAGAACTTTGTTCCAAATTTCTGCAAATTAATGACTTAAATATGAAATCAGACAAGAACTTTGTTATTAAAAATAGGCATAAGAAAGAACATTTTTATCTGTATATCAATTTTGGGAGAACCTGCTTGTTTTGAAAAATCAAATGAAAAATACCATTTTTTTTTTTAGGGTACAACACTGACTTATTTTTTTAATTTTTTATAGTGTTAAAATTTCATTCAATGCAAGGCTCTCAAGCCACGAAGTAGAGACTTTCACAATCAAAATGGAAATGTTGAATGAGTTGTGTGATATGAATATAAGAAAAAGTGAAGATCATAAAGATAAGGAGAAAAGATGAAAATTGATTCTTGACTTGAAGAGGTCAATCATTCATGAAAGCATCTGTGCTTATATCTCTTCAACAAGGTGACAGTTCTTCAGGGAAAAAACTGTCTAAGAGAAAGAGAACACAGAGGAGGATTCAACTTCATGGAAGTGGCTCCAGCGACAAATACTCAACTATCTCACCTATAAGCTGAAGATATTCAGTTTGTTTAGGTTTTACTGATACAAATCCAAATAGATGGAAATAAGAATGTAAAGATTGTGTTGCTCCAGTTTTCTAAATGGGAAAGCCCACCTGGTTTATAAAATTATTTTTTTTTTTGTTTTTGTTTCAGAATTTTTACTGTCAACCATGCATGTGTATTTAGTATAATGGATAGGGGCTCAGTATTAGAAATAAGAGAACAAAGTTTGAATTCTTGTCAGATTCTTTACTTTCACTTATGAATTCATATCCTCTTTAGAGCTATGGATTAAACAGTATAAATTATTATTCACAAAAAATTGTTAATGAAATATTTAATTGCCAAAAAGAAATAATTATTCTTATAATCCATAATATGTATTGGCTTTACAAAGGGATGATAAGCCATAAAATAACAAATAAAATCTAGTACCAACTACCAGTGGTTTCTAGATGGAATACTCATATATTGAATTGGTAAAACTTCTGAACCTTTTGAAATTTTATTGACACTAATAAAATTTCATTATTTCTATTTTCTGTCTCCAGTTAGAATGCTTCTCTGAAATTTAGATTTTTGTCCTTATTTGATTTTGGTTTTGTTACTAACCTTATAATGATCTATTTTTGTATTAGGTTGGTGCAAAAATAATGACGTAATAATGTTGTTTTTTGACGTATTTTTTAACATCAAAAAACGACAATATGACATCATTATTTTTGCACCAACCTAATATAATGACAAATTTTTCATAGCATACAGTTAAAAAAATGCAGTTAAATTTATTGATATTTAGAAAAAACTGATGATCAACATCATCATCAGTCCCATGACTCGGTGTGGCTGTAAGGTCACTATGCAACTGAACATCTGACCAACACCCTTCACTTTTCTTGGTTGCATGTCAGTGTCTGAGTCACTGTGAAGGAGCTTCCACTTTATTCAGTGACATTGTCTATTTCCTAAAGTAGGATGGTATTGGAAAGAGTATTGCCTCTTGACAGTATTTATAATGCCTTTCCAAAAAGACTTGTTCCTTATTTGATGGTGTCTTGCACTGTGGTCTACATAAGTGATGCTTAAGATGGTTGAGTTTTGTAGCATTTAATTTGTTTGTCAATGTTTAATATACATTTTATACACAAAATTTATGAATATTTTTATCATTATCAGCATAATTATCAATATAAACACAATATAAATGTGATAAAGTCAAGTATAATAAAAAACATAAAATGGATGATACTGAATGACATTCATACAAAGAAAAACAGAATTACAAAAAGTCTAAAATGATAAAAATATTTCTGTGAAAACATTACATATGCAGCTACACTAATAAATTTCTAACAACTGATGATCAGACCCTCTTTTAATCTGGGCAGCGTTATGAACAAACCTAGTTCAGACAAGATTTTCCTGGACATCACCTGAGCCACAATTACCATATGGAAGCTTTGTTCAGACAAGATTCATTCATTAGAATAATCATTTCAGACCTTAGCAGCTAAAACCCATTATGCTACATCCACAGACATGAACCACATATTCTAACTGTAAGGAGAAATTCCCACTCAAACAGCTTCTTCCAAAGAAGTGATAGGTTGTGGAACAAACTCCTAAATGAATACTTCACCAAATTCTGATACTAAAATCTTAACCTATTCAAGTCAAGGGTCAATTGTTATATATCCTCCAACATCCTACTTATACCTATATAACACATAACCTTGAGTAAATATTAGCAATATATATATATATACATATATATATATATATATATATATATATATATATGCAGAACAAATAGGAAATGTTCAAAAATTTAACCTTTCATTTCTATCAAAACCTAATCAGAAAAGGAAATATGATGGAGAAAAGAAAATTCTGCTATTTTTATTTTTGTTTTGTTTGTTTTTCATTGGTTAAGCAAATCTCACATACATCTGTCTTGTCAAGCAGCGTTTGTGTGAATAAATCTTGTGTGTTTGTATACCACAACTCTAGTTGTTCCATGCAGGATTTGATTGATAATGTCTGTGCATCTGAATCTCTAGTGGGCATTTTCATCTATATCTGGGAGTTGTCTATATGTTGATCTGGGGTGTGGTGTATTTGTCTCTTATCTTATCCTATCACACACAACATATATATAATATATATAATATATATATATATATATATATATATATATATATATATATATATATATATATATATACTAATAGTAATACTTGTTTGTTAAAAAACCTCAGATAGCTCAACTTGTAGATAGGCCAAAACAAATCAGTAGCTAAGGAAAAAAATTGGAAATAAAATAAAAAAGAACTAAAAACATCCAAAATAAATCGACCCGTGCCTTAAGTCTTTAGTCCAAAGAAAAAAACCACAAGCGAGCAGTAAGACTAAATGGTAGGTTTTCCTGGCTCTTTAGGATTTATTTTAGTTATATATGGTGCAACAGGTAAATTGTTGCCATTTTTAATTTTGTGCATGCATGTTGTTTGTTTTTGATTTTTTTGACTGCACAGTAAAGTAGGGTCAGTTGGCCATATTCTGTGAAAAACAGCACCATGACACAATTGACTCCACCAGAAATTTGAAAATGGCATGCTGTACAGATTGGCATTTATACCAGAAGCCCTATTCCAAACATTTCAGAGCCTTTGGGTGTCAATCTGAGAGCAGTGCAGAGGATTCAGAAAGAGTTGGATCAATCTAATGATTATTATGAAGGTGTTTGCAGTGATCACTAGTGATGGTGACGTTATGCCTCCATTCATCTTCCTACAGGGCCTCAGACTCAACACAGAAGCCTACATCAAGTACTTTGAAGAGGTAGTGCTACTCTGGGTCAAGAGGAAAACCTTATGTCTAGCAATAGGACTCTACACCATGCCACACAAGCAGGTGAACCCAGTCATGAGCGTCAGACAATTTCTGCGACCACATCACACATTACATCTGACCACCTAACTCTCCATACTGCAACCTTCTTAATTATTATGTGTGGGGCAGAGTTGAGTAAGAGACCAACAAAAATCCTTGTAACACTAAGGATGAACTAAAGGCAAGGATTATGGTAGCATTCACCAACTTAAACAAGGAGATTATTCAGAAGAGATACAGGAGATTCTGAAGTCTTCTGGAGGCCTTTGTTGAGACCAATGGTGATTTTATTCAATAAATTTAATCTTTAGTATTTCATGATATTTTTGTGTAACTTTGGTTAATATATCTGTTAAAATGAGATGTCAGTGTTATTTTCATTTTTGAGTAACTTAGGTGATAATTTATCCATCGCACCCTGTATATAAATACAATATAAAACTGATAATGTGAAGTATCAGAATAAATATAAAATGAATAATTTTGATTGATATTTACACAAAGATAAACTGAATGATAAATGTTGAAAATTTATTACTATGTACAGAAAATATTTGTGTAAAATGCTTATACAGGTGTACTAATAATTTTCTGGCAATTGATGATTAAGCACCTCTTTTAATGCAGATAAAAGAATGAGCAAGCATTTGAATTTCATGTGATCGCTACACTATTTCACCTGGTCACCACAACTGATACATGGTGCACACTAAATTAACTGTTTACACTGGTGTGGTTAGTGCTATGACATTGATTTTTGTGTAAATATTAGCCTGTTTTGATTATATTTAACAACCCTAATTAAATTATTATCTCTTGGTCCAGAAAAAACTGATAATCTAGTATGGTGGTAGAAAATTACTGGGGTACCTGGATATGTGTTTACACACACACACATACATATATATATATATATATATATATATATATATATATTTTTTTTTTTTTTTCGTTTGATTGATGTGAGTTTATGAGCTTGGGTTTCATGCTCTCTGTGATTGTCAGACAAACAAGTTTTGTCTACCAGCCTGAATATTTGAGAAATCTTATTCAAGGAAATTAATGTTTAAAGTGATATAAATCTTTTGAACTGATAAATAAAAATTTCTTACCTTAGAAAATTAATTTATATATAAATATATATATATATATATATTGATAATAAGAAGACAGAGACTTTAATTATCCATTTAGTTTATAATTTTTATTTTGTGAACACCAAGATGTTCAACTCATCAGAATGAAACCTTCCCTGCAAAAAAATTATAAACAAAATAGATAATTAAAGTCTCTGTCTTCTTATTATCCTTCTAATGCTCTGTAGTAGTCTACATTGAGCTCTCCCTGGATTTATATCCTCCTCGGAATTATCCCTTCCAATCACAAACTGGTAAAGCATATAATTATATATATATATATACACACACATGTTAAGAAACAGAGAAAATATTGCATCCTTGTTTGAGCCTTTGCCAATATAATGGCTACCTAGCTACAATATGTTTTATCTACTGAATTTAGGGAGAGAGACTTTGTAAACTCAAAAGATTAATTACTTTACAAATTATTTGGAACAACTCAAATATGAATTGCTTTTATTAGGTTTGCTGGTAATTTAAAGCAACAAATTATAAGTCAATTTCATTGTTCTACTTTTAAACGGTTTCCTTAGTATCCCACCAGACATACCACCACCTCCTAGACTACTTATGTAATTTTTGGTCAAAGAAGAATCTTATAGTCTGAAAACAAATGTTATGAATTCAGTTGAAGCTATAAATCAACTCATAAAAAATATTATAGAGTTAGCATTTGAAGTCAAATCTTGTAATTGACTGCTCATAGTCAAAGTGTTAAAAAACAAAAGCAAAATAATATATCTTTGAATTTATATATAAAGTTGAGGTATCTGATATACTAATATTTACCTGATGCTGTGGTATGCCAATATTTGTACCTAGCCTAACTCCATAATGCTGTAATATTAAATGTAAATAATAGTTGACAGAAGTTGTCGTTGTCATCAAGTAGTTGCTAATCTGATTGAATCCTTTAAGTTCATAGTTGCACTTCTTTGTCAGAGTATTTATGATTCAACAGTTATAACATTTATTTTTTTTTTTGTTTTTGCCAAGGTGTAAATTGTGGTATGTATTTGTTATTTAGGTTATATTTGTATTTTTTCCATGTTTGGTTAAAAAAAATCCACTTTCCTACAAGTGTAAGACATTAAAATTTTGAATAACTTTTTATTAAGTTAATGATATATATGATAAAATATCTATTTGGCAATGTAAGTATTTTAATTCCTAATATACTAAACCTATAAAAATTAACTTCAGTTTATTACCTCATTAAGAAAATCTCATATTTTTTTCTATTTCCTTTATCCATTTAACTGATTTCAAAATTGTCTTTGATGCTTTCTAAAAATACATCTTGAAATTTATGGATGATGTTGATATGGCTTTAGAGGCTGGATTGAATGGCTTCTGAGTGTATCCAAGATACAGTATCTATAGTAACAATGAAAGCTGTTTTGTCCAATTAAAGATTTCAGAATGCAAACTTAGGAACGGCTCCTAGGTATCATGTGATACCTTGGATAAAATGACTATTTTTACTTTATTCTTGAGATCAATTTTATTTAATCAGAAAAAAAGACATAAGAACTTTGTGATACCAATGTTTTCCCATGAAAAGATTAAAAATTTCTTTCAACATATATATATATATATATATCTGTTAAGGAATTAATGATTTTCTCTATTGTGTTATGATAGTATTTTATAAAATGATCAATGTAGTATACACTCTTTCAAGAAGTATACCTAAATTTGGTTTTTGTAATATATGAAATAAATGTCCATCATATGATATCTAAACAAAAGAGGGTGCTGTCTGTGATCATATTGGAACAGCACTTTCTTTGATCATATACAAACAGGCTTCTCATCAATCATATACAAACAAGGCTGTTTTTTTACTCTAGTCTTGTATGAAATTATCCCAAAAATTTCTGTTGTTACATTATTTGCAATGTATTTTTATCCTAAAATCATTAGCAGCATAAATATTTTGAAAGCTAAAACCATTCAACCACACATTGAATATTACTGTCATATATGGTCTGGTGCTCCTGATATACATTTAGTGATCCTTGATAATGTCCAAAGAAGAATGTGCAATGTCATTGGTCCTGACCTGGCATCTCAGCTTCATTCACTTTCCCACCACTATAATGTAGCTTTCCTGTGTCTTTTCTATAAATATTTTCATGGTAATTGTTTGGATGAACTCTCCTCTATAGTACCTAGACTTTATGAATTTAAGTGCAGTACTAGATTGTCGACATTGTCTCCTAGATTGGCGGCATAGTAACTGTAAGTTCTATGCTAACAATTTCTTCTCTTGCATGTCTAGCATATGGAACTCTGTTTTGACTTCTTCCTTTTCACAATCTTCAACAATTTAAATGCAATGTCAATCATTAACTTCTGTCTTCTTAATTCCTGTTTGTTTTATTGTTCTTGTTCCTTAATAATGTTTTTCTTTTTCTTATGTTCTTTCCCACTCGGTAAGTGTGTTAGTGGCTATGTTACCTTGCTTGTGGTGAAATGAAAAAAAAAAAATTAGTCAAATTTTAGGTTTAAAAATTGTAATATTTATTGTTTAATCATAGCTTTTTCTCCTTGCAACCTGAAATGTTTCATTTGTTAATTCAGAAAATATATATGCAGATAGTGTAATAGTTACCAGTCTGGAAAATAAAACTGACAGGCTGAGTGCAAATTTTAGCTGAACTTCTTATATTTACTTTGCACTAATGTTCTTTAGAAATGTAGGAATCCATATCTTCTTCTCCCAGCTATGGGTGAATAGTAACACAAAGTGGACCCTCTCACCTTGTTAAGGCAACCCGTTGAGAAGAAGGATAACTTGGAATCTGACACTATGAAAATGGTAATAGGAAACCACTACACTATCATTCCCAAGAACAGTCATAGAAATTCACAAATATTAAAGAGAAGGAATCAGATGTAGTCAATGAGAATTCTGTTTTTGAGACATGGTGTCACCAAGAATCCTCAAAAGTCAAGAACTTTTCCGAGAATCCTAGCAGAGTAAATGATTGTCATTTTCTTGTGGTATAGAATCTTGGTCTCAATTCCACTTCTCCTTAAGTAATTTTTTTCATTTTGTCTAAGTGCTTATTTAATTTTTCTTGGTGGTGTTCCAAACAACACATCTACTACAACAAGAATTACTTCAATAGTCATGATCCAGAGCTTTTTCAACTGATCAAGATTATTATTGTTATTATTATTGCTTTATATTGGTCAGTGTTTTTTTTAATTTTTTTATTTTTATTTTGGGGGTTTTATAAATTGATAAACATTAAATATTTTTGTATAATTATTGCATTACTGGATAGCTTGCAACCTGAGATATGATACAGATAGCTTTGAAAATCTGCAATCTGTTTCCAATAAAAACCACATTCCTTGTGTTCATTTATGGCTTTTATTAGCCTCAGTGGAATCCTTATTAGTATTGATAACTGCTGAGTTTGTACTTCTTTTTATACTGTTCAAAATATTAAGATAAGCGGTAATGCATTTTTAGCAGTCAAAAGTGTGGGAGTGTCTCATCCATAAGATTTCAGCATCATTGACAAATAAAACTAGGAAGGAAAAGGAAAAAGAAACTTTTCTAATAAAGTGAATTGTTTCAATCAATAAGTCCACAAAGTAAAGGTAATCTATATGTTAATACATTACTTCATACCTACATTTGATGTTTCTCACAATGTATTCCTACACTCAAATGAAAGCATAACAGTAAAAAATTTCCTTACTGCCTACAGATTCATGAATTATTATTTTATGAAAGGAAAACTTTATTTATACTTTTCACAATAGCTAAAGGTAACATTTTGTCTGAAATAAAAACAAACTGTGTCTGTAGATAATTCTATGTTGTTTCCTTAACAGACCATTACGATATTTAAGATTTAACAGAAACTGTCAAATAAGAATTCAAATAAAATTCAGAATGTTTCTTCAACCATGTATATAAATTCAGGCCTTATGTCAGAGTTTTTTTAGTAGGTGGCACTGTCCTTTAGGTTAGTGTGGTGGATGAAAGAATTTGTACACTAAAATTACTTCACATCATTTACACTGAGGGATAGTGGTGTAAACGGTTATTTGGGGAGCAGCTCCCTCACTGGCAATAGGTTTTTATAAATTTATAATTGGATGAGACTAATTTACAGTATTAACACATGGATTATTGTCCCCCATCATTGTTGTTGTTTTTACAATATTTCAACTGTTATTACCAAGCCTTCATCAGGTGATTACCAATTTGGGTAACCTTCAAATAATTTTGATCAGAACATGGGAGTAGATTATTCTTATTTTGCTGCCCATGTTCAGGATTATATCATCTTGTTTCTATTTAGTACTGCTTAGTTCAAGTCTAAATTCAGACTACTTAACACAGAGATTGACTCACAATTACTATATCATATAATTCACAAACCAATCCACTATGGACAGGAGTAAAAGTTTTAAACTTTGTTTCCTGTTTAGGATTGAGTTTCCATTTCCTTCTAAAGTTCAACCCTATACTTCTAGCATCTCTACTTGAACTCTAAAATTTTATTTACTATTTATTTATTTTTTTCTGAATAGGTGTAGATATGTTCACCTATCATCCAGTTCACACTTCTCCCTAGTTTTTTGAACAGGAGTAGAGGTTTATCCCTTATTTCCTGTTTAGAATTTGTTTTACACTTCCTTCTGAAGTATTTTCATTATCTTTCATTCCAAGTAGACCCTTGCATCTTAGGGGAATAATCACCTTCCTATGGGGTGAATTGATTAAAAACGTAGGATAGATAGGGACTATTATAACCTAACTATGCTATGGCTATTGTTATAACACACTCTTACTTATATAATGTACTTTGTATAAGGATTCTCTTTGTAATGCTTTGGCTACTTGATGTGATGCCTGTATTACTATCAGTCTTACCTCTGACCTGGAGTTCTTTATAGTAATGGACTAGTTCATATAGTCACTGGGGTGTACTATTTACTCCGCAAGTCGCCCTTTTGAGATTAATACTTTTATAAACATTTTATTTTTTATTATTATTAGTATCTCCCCCTTTCTCTTTTTGGAGAGTTAACAAATGTACTTGACTTTGTAGCATTTCCATCTTGGATCGTTCTTCAGTACACTTTTTTTGTAGAACTTTTCCTTGTAGGTTCCACGAATTGTTGTGGTGCAAAAACGTCATATAACATTTTTATTGGTTCTTCCAGTATTACAAGTCTTTCATCACTGAATCTTTTTTCAGCTGATTATGGTGCATTTATATTAAAATTTTTTCCCTTTCACCATGTAAATCAATTTCCCGATTCTTGCTGATGTAGTCTTCCCATATTTCTTTGCCATCCTTGTATGCTTTAAAGAACACTTTATTGCCAATCTTGAAACTTTTACATGAGAAACATATTGATTTTGAACATAAACCTCTGAGTAGACTTTTTTCATTACCTTACAGCCACACACAGTCATGGGACTGATGTTTATTCTTGCTGATAGTATGCATTCTTCCCATATTTCTTTGCCATCCTTGTATGCTTTAAAGAACACTTTATTGCTGATCTTGAAACTTTTGATGTCACTTTTGTTACCCATTTGTGTTTTTTGACTTGGTAACAACTTGTCGAACACTGATTTTACTCTTCTGGCAAACATTAATTCTGCTGGCGACATTCCTGATGGTGTATGGGGGTTAGGTGTTACTCAGTAAACTGTCAGAAAATTTTGAAGTGCTTCCTCATTTAATTTCTCAAGACTTGCTTTCTTCAATGCACTTTGAATATTCCCGCAAACCATTCAGCTTGTCCGTTAGACCTTGGGTAATACGGAGGGGTTGTAACATGTTCAATGGAGGATATTTTACAAAAGTATAGGAATTCTTCACCTGTGAAATACGTTCCATTATCAGATACTATGGTATCTGGTATACCATATCTTGCAAGAAATTCACTGTCACTGAGGATGTTGGATTTTTGCAATTATCCAAATTTTGACCATTTTGTGAAACCATAAATTACAACAAGATAATATGGTTCATTGATAGGACCTTCAAAATCTATATGCAAGTGTTGACCACAGTGTGTTTGTTTTTGGCCAAGGTTCTATTTTTATGATAGGTAATTTTGCTGCTAGAGCACAACCTCTACATGCTTTCACTATTCTTTCAATGGATTGGTCCATTCTGGTTGAATATACAAAACTTCTTATCATAGTTTTCATTCTAGAAATACCAGGATGTCTACAAAGAAAATCCTTTAATATTCATTTTGGTAACACACTTGATATTACAACTCTTTGATCATACATTACTACACCATTAAGGACACATTTAAGTTTGGATTTTGTTCTTCGTTATTTGCTTTCAATTGCTTTTTTTTCCATTTTTATTTTGATAATAAAGACACCATTTTCCACTTTGTCTTTTATTTCATCCAGGGTCACTGATAACTCTCATAATATGATGCACAAAATGTTTTTTTATTTCCATTTTGCTTATTAGTGCTGCGATGACTGTTTCCTCCAATGGTTACACATTTTTAGGTATTAATCGAGATAATCCATCCACTTGTCCTAATTTTTTAGACGGTTAGTATTCCATCGTAAAATCATAGTTTACCAGGATGGTACCTCAGCATTGTAGTCTATTAGCTGTATGAGTAAGTGTACCTTTCTTTAAACCATATAGTGTTAATAAAGGTCTGTGTCTGTTTGCAACATGAAGTTTCTTCCATGAATAAATTTATGAAATTTCTTCACAGCAAATATAATTGCTAGAAGTTCTTTTTTCTACCTGGCTGTAAATCTTCTCTGCTGCTAGAAGCAATTGTGGAGCATGAGCAAAGGCTTTCATTTTACTGTCATCGTATTTGTGTAAAATCACTGCTCCAATATGATACTCACTAACACAACAATTTCTGCTTTTGGGTCAGAGTGTGCTAATGATAAGTTTTTTTTATTTCATCAAATGACTTTTAACATTTATCATTCCAATTCCACTTCACTCCTTTTTTAATTAGATCATAAAGTGGAGCTCTTAACTTATGAATATTATGTACATACATTTGATAGTAATTAACCAGTCCTAAAAAAACTGGTAACATAGTCACATTTTTTGGTGTAGGCATATTTTTAATTGCAGTTACCCTTGATTGATCTGGTTGCCTACCATTTTTATCAATAATTTGATCAATATATTTAATTCTCTGCAAAAAAAAATTCACATTTTTCTTCACTGTTTGAATCCATATTCTCTTAGTATTCTCAAAATTGTTTTCACCTGCTCCACATGTTTTTCTTTCAATATACTTTTGGTCAAAATTTCATCCAGATACATCATTGGGAAGTCACAATCCACAAGCATCATATCTATGGCTTGTTGAAAAATAGCTGGTGCCACCTTTATACCAAAAGGAAGTTAAACTTATATAATCCTCTGTGCATTTTTATGTTTATTATTTCAGAATATTCATTTTCAATCTTCCACCATTCAACTCTGGAAATATTTCTTCTGGATTTGATAATCCAGTTGAGAAATCTATGCAGACAAACCCAATTTCACCTGGTTTTCTCAGTAAAATGCAATTGCAGTATTTTTCATACTCTATTAGAGCTATTTTCATCAACAACAATTTCATTTTTGCCTCATCTGCCCAGCTACTGCATTCCTGACTGAATACTTGTTCATATTTACAAAGATACACAGAATATCAGTCCCTCATCAGGATTGTCTATAAATTCTGATATGGTATTTTAGACAGTGTCTGGTGTAAGAGATGTTGAAGAATTTTTTGTTTTCTTCAGAATTATATCTAAAAACTCCTGTTGTTGTTTTTATAGTTCTAGCAACTGTTGATTTTGCTGTTGTTGCTGTTTCTGTTGTTGTTGAATTTCAACTATGGAAGCCAAAATTTTCTCTATATTCTCAAGAATATGTTGTTTTTTTTTTTAATTTAATGTGGTTGAAATTCTTGTAACTTTAGTTACAATTTGTATGAGTTTCTGAGCCTTGTTATTGTTATGTCATAAGAGTTCTGAATTGTCATCACAGTGGTTATAAATCCTGAGTTTCGAATCCCTTATCACCACTATTATAAGGCCACTACTCTATGACTATTTTTATAACACACTCTTACTTATATAACATACTTTGTGTAAGGATTCTCTGTACATAATTGCCATGACACCTGTATTAGTTAGTCTGAAGACTGACTCCAAACAGCTACCAGCCTGAAGCTCTTTATAGTAATAGACTAGTTCATATAGTTACCGGGGCTGTACTATTTACTCCACAACAGGGACAATTGTCTACTTGTAAATAATGGATAAGACAGTATTTAAAATTTTAAATTATTAATAATAGTCCAAGTACATACTGCCTGGCCCATTGATTGAACTCAAAGTTACTATCTCACTAAATTCACAAACCTGTGGAGCAAAGACGCAAATAAACACCAATGCAGTCCAAATGTCAAAAAATGGTTTCTGAGTCAAAGGATTGTGCATTATTCTGGAAAATAAAATAAGGTTTTGAATATAAATATTTAACATTTTTCAACTAACAGGCTTTGTTCTTGTCAACAATAAAAAAAAAAACATCCTTTGTGATTCCTTTGAAGCAAAGTTTCTAGACAGGCAAACCAGTAAGAAGAGACAATAGCAGAAGATAGCAACAGGTTACTATGTTAGACTTAAAGAAATTCCATCAAACATTCACCTGTCTTCTCACCAAGCTACGTAACACTTACACTTTCCTCTTCACTTTCTCCCTTGCCTGTTCTTTCTCACACATACACATGAAGAAATCACATTTTTCATCTTGGAAAATAACTACAAACAAAGAAATGTAAGAACACTCATACATGCTGAGGAAATTGAGTTTTATATTCCTTTTTTTTTCTGCTTAATAACATATAAAAAATCTGGCATCATAAGGGCATTAAATTCTGAATAATGGATAAAAATATTCAAAATTGATGGATGTACAAATAATTGCATCATTGACTGTAAATCCTGCAAATATGGATTATTTTAAATTAATATACGAACAAAGATAAAAATGCTTTTGGCAAAAGACCTTAATGATTTCACTATAATTATGTAACAATAATGTAATGATATTCCACAGACAAATCTACGGTTTATGTTACCTCATCTCAATGCATGGTTACGAACTATAAACCTAAATTGAACTTGAAATATTGGGGAATCAGCTCTGACTTTTTGTAAAATACTTGGTTATGATATAATGAATAATTTGCAGTGAAAAAAGAAATTTTCGATATTTTTTGTTGAATACCCACTCTCTGTCAAACCTGTCATATAATGTAGGGACATTATTATTAATAAATAAAAATATAAAATAATAATAATAATAATAATAATAATAATAAGTATCATAAATAAAATAAAATAAAACAAATAACATTAAAACTTTATGTAAAATAAAACAAATAAAACAAGTGTTCTCCCAGCATGCAACAGAAAATGGATACTTTGTGCCAAAAATGCCAAATTCACTCTCTACGCTACCCCACCTCAGCACCTTACTTGTCATATGATGAATTGACTTTCTTCCTCTCTCGCATGCAACATTAAAATACACATAAAAGCAGTAAATAAAATTATATGATTTTAATTTACAATTTAACATGCTTTTAATGTTATTTGCTTTTATGCTTTTATTCCTGTGAATACAAAGCTGGTATGATGTGAGTGACTCCACAATATCATCTTCTTTGACTGTCTGTCTACCAAAAAAAACTGACTTCAATTAAATACCACCTGGGTCTAACGGACCCATTTCTTTTCTTTTTTTTAAACTATTCAAACTTTTTGTATTTTTTGATGATATTAGGCATATATAATTATAGATGGACTAAAAAATACAAATTTTAATCAAAATTTATTCATTGAAACAGAAAAATTACAATACGTCTTTGCATTTAATTTGAAATTATATTTAATTAAAATTACATTAAAATTAATGTAATTAAAATTACATTAAAATTACAATACATCTTTGCAACTAGTTTGAAATTATAAACTTAATTAAAATTCCATTAAAATTAATGTAATTAAAATTAAAATACATCTTTGCATCTAGTTTAAAATTATAAACTTAATTAAAATTCCATTAAAATTAATGTAATTAAAATTAAAATTACAATACATCTTTGCATCTACTTTGAAATTATAAACTTAATTAAAATTCCATTAAAATTAATGAAATTAAAATTAAAATTACATTAAAATTGCAATACATCTTTGCATTTCGTTTGAAATTATAAACTTAATTAAAATTACATTTTTTAAATTACAATTCATCACTGTATTTTGCACAGAATACTCTCAAATAGATTTGACAGACATGTTTTGGCAAATATGACAGTTTTTCTATCCATTTTTTTTCCCTTTCTCTCATTGGATGTTTCCTGAGTAGTTTATTGTTTGTAGTTGTATCACACTCTGTAAGACATGAATACCTTTAGCATTTGACCATTTTTGAATTATTTCCAGGAGATTTAGCTTTCTGACCAATATCAATGAAAGAGCTGAATCACAAGATTTGGCAAAACATAATGGTCGAAGCTTTTGATGTAAAACATTGTGGAAGTTCTATTCATTTAATTAAAAATTTCAAGCATGGGGTCTAATGGATCCACTTGGTAATACAAGATGTCACCCACCAAAATTTTATTTTTTATTCTAAATTTATTTTCTTTATGTAGATGATACAAAATGAAGAAAAAATAAGTCACAAAATATAATTTAGGCAGAATAACTATGAATGGGGAAAATTAGTTTTGAATAAAAATTATGGATCTATTGGATCCATTGGTTGATGTAAGATTAAAACCTGTTTGTTCACTTGAACCTATTTTTAATTATTGATCTGCAAAAAAAAAAAAATCTGTTTTTTTTTCTTTACAGCTTCTCAAACCTTTGTGGGTTATTTAAAGTGAAAACACATTTTGGATTGTATCAGATGTGGAATATACATTTATTTTTTATTTTATAATAAATTAACTAGTTTTAGGTTTTCATTAATGAAAATTTGTGTGTTGATTGTTATATTTATTGACAATATTTTACATATATTTACAATTCAAAATGACCACCATTTGCTTTCACCATAGCCTTGAATTTCTTCACCACTGATGTGCATGATTTCTTTACTATATCTTCATTCAAATTGTATCACAACATAAGATTTTCTGTTTATTTTATGCTTAAATAATGAGCAAATATTTATGCTGCATTCAGTAAGATTTTTTTTTTTTTTTGTAAGTGAATATTGCATTAACAGTTTCTTGAAAATAGCAATTAATTTTTCCAGATATAAGTCCTACTACTGAATGAGTGACATTCATTGGAGAGTCTAGATCTGACCAAGTTACTTATAAAGAAGATTTGAGTTATTCTTTTCCATTCATACCACATACCTCATTCAGCAATACTATTTTGTTGACTGTAACCCTCTACCTTGTGTAGCTTTCAAGCCTTGTATTGAATGAACCTGTAGCACATATAAAAAGCATATTGTATTAAATACCAATTAAATACATATAAAGCCAAGAGATTAAATTTTATAATAAAATTTATCTATCTAAACTTGTCAGATAAAATTACTCCTGAATTTATTGCAGACACATAATCCTTTCATAAATTTTATAGCTGACATTTTGAAAGAAAAAAATAATTCTTTTTCTGTTGGCTTTACTACTTGGTCTCCGTTAATGTTCAACTTTTATTTAGGGATTTTTATTTTATTCTTTTTCTCATTATTTCTCAATTTTGTCATTTTAAATTGAAATTTATCTATAGATGTAGCAGGTTTATTTCACTATCCCATTCAAAGACAAAAACTTAAAATTTATATAAGGAGCTGCTGAAAAGTTCTTTGTTCAACCATGAAGAGCTTCACTTTAAAAATGTGGTGTGTATTGTCATTTCGTCAGATTTTAGGATTTTGGGGAAATGTTTTGGGCCAAGAAATTTCAGCAGCTCTTCTTAGAAATCAACCACTATCTTCATCCAGAGTTGAATTATTTTAGACTGTTCTCTCAGGAATATTTTTATGCTGTAGTATCTGTTTTAACAGATCACTACAACTATTAGGAAGATGTGATTAAATATACTTTAAACCTATTGTTTCATTTCCAACCCCCATTTTGGTTATTCTTATTCAGTAACCTTTTCCTAGGTTACAACACATATATATCTTCTTTTATGTGCTGTGCCATATCAGGATATTGGCAATCATAGTTCCTCACAAATTCTTATCCTTTGTAACTCTTAGTAATGTTTATTTTTTTTGCTATCATTCCTATTCTTTGATCAGCTATCCATTTGCACAAGTTTCTATAGGTTGCTTGCTGTTTCTCTCTGTCACTTTTGCTTTCAGTATATCCTGTGAATGTTGAATTCTACAAGTCGTTTGTCCTCATTAGGTGTGCCCAAAATTTCAACTCTTTCAGGCAAGAATATAATATCGTTTTTGCTCTTATTTGTCTTAGAACTTCCTCATTGCTCACATATTCCATTCATGGTATTCTCAGTGTTCTTCTATCAAACCACATCTCTGTTGCTTCAGGTCTCTTCTTCATTTGTGAGGAAAATATTCAGCATTCACTTCCATATAGGAGAATTGATATTACATATTAGTTCAGCACTGTTTTTTTTTGTTTCTAATGATGTTTTCCTGTTTCATGCAGTTATTAAAGTAAATTTAACTTGGTAATGTTATCTGGAAATATTTTATTAGCTGACACATTGTTAATTGTTATCAACTTTTGATGAACATTTTTTTCATCATAATTTTATTTGATTTAATTAGCAGAATTATCAAGCAGGTACAGAAATTTAACTATCTGGGTAGTGTAGTAGCAAACAACAGTAAATGTGAAACTGGGATCTAGAGAAGCAATGGAATTGTTAAAGATCCCTTACAGAGAGTCCGCAATGTATTGACATAGGAAAACTTTGTTAGAAACATTAAAGAGACTGTTGAACTACTATATCATATGTATACTCCTGTATGGCAGTGAATGCCAGAAAATTTCCTTACAGATAAAATTGACAAAGAGATGGTTCTTCAGATAGATACTGAGAATACTATAGACAGAATTCATCGGTAATAAGAAATGGGAACACTTATACTTAAAATCAAAAAGAAACAGATGAAATTTCTAGGGTATATTATGAAGAAAGCAACTTGTAAAATTTAAAACACATAGGGTATACTGAAGGAAGGCGGCTAAAGTATTTTTATCAATTATAAATCTTTTGACTAGTATTAATTTCATCATAGTTTTTACTAATTTTTCATTCAAACCATTAGTAAACAGTACTAGATATAAAGTATGAGCTGTTAGTGAAACTTGAACCTGAAAACCTTTTACCTCAAGGATCTGTTCTATTGTTTGAGCTACAAGCACTTTACTCCTTAGATCCATACAAGTTGTGGACAACTGAGTCAGTGAAAACAGACTGAACCAATGTTTGTTTTTCTGTATGTGGCTCCACACATTACTTCCAGTTTAGATACAAAGATTATTAAGATCTAAAAAAGTCTCCCATACAATAAAAAGCAATACCATACAGATCAAAAGGTTGATTTTTTGACCAACTACAAGGAAATAAAAAGGTATAAATCTTTCCTCAGACTGCAGTGAAATCAGTAGCAAAAGAGTTGCCAGCCAGTCAGCCATGTGTGGACACACTTTAAACCATAGCAAATTAAAAGAATGAACCCTGTTAACTTTGTGAAGAAAAGTAAAACAATTTCAATCATGCTTACATTAAATATTTTCACTCAATGTTCCAAATCAATTTATAATGCTCAAACATACAGTTGGCACACACAATTCAACAACTTCAAAAGATGAATTTACTTTCTTTCTTGTATTGCCAAGTCAATAAAACACTGAAATAATGTGTAAATATATTTCATATTTGTTTGAATCCATGACTTGTTCTCTCTACTCTATCAAATTACTGTCTAATATTATCCATTTCATTACCACATATATTATAATTCACCTTGTCTCACATGAGGCTGCAACAATTACTTGTAGGTCAGATAATCCTGGAGTCTTTTAGATCATCCTTTATCTCATCAACTTTCAGCAGTTTCCTGATCACTTTGCAACATATTTTATATTATTATTTTTATGTTTACTCTTGTTACATTAGTACATGTATTATCTTTAATATTTTTGTTAGACATTATTTTATTAACAAGTGATTGTAGATGAGATAAGTCAAAGGAAGTGTTTGAGTAGGTCTTATATAAAAATTAGGGTTTCCAAAATAAAAGGGTTGAAAGTTCAAGTCTCAATGAGAGATTTTTTTTTAATTTCTGATCTATGCTGTTTATAAAATTGTTTAGAATCAATTAATAGCTGCATCCACTGCAAGGAAAGTTTGTTCACAATGCTGTGCCAGAAGGTTTTTCTCTTAAGAGTACATCTTGCACATTTACAATTCTACTGTAGGGAGACAACAGTTGTTTTCCCTTGGGCTGAATGCATGGGAGTTCAGCCCATTTAGAGAGGAAAAATATTGAAAATATTGCTGCCACATATGTCTCAACACCTCTGCTATTTACCTTGAGGTCCTTGATAAAATCCAAAAAGAATCAGCAATATTATCAGTCCTAACCTGGTACCTTGGATTCAGTGACATTCCCACTGCTGTTAGGTTGCCTCCCTGTGCCTTTTCTATAAATACTTTCATGGTAATTGTTTGAGTGAGCTGTTCACTATGGTACCTAGAATTTTTAAAATTAAGTGCAATACTAGACTGGTGTCAAGATCTAATCAATTTAGAGTTGAGTTGTCTAGATGAACTATAACTTCTATGCTAACAGTTTCTTTTCTCACACTTCTTGCTTGTGGAACTCCTTTATGGCTCCATGCTTTCCAGCCAACTTTAATCTTCAAAAATTTAAATTCAATGTCAATTGCTATCTACTGTCCTCTTGATTAGTCTTTTTGTTATCACTAATTAGTAAAGTTTCTGTTTCTAATACTTCCACAACCAGTAACCACAGGAGGGGTGACACAATGTCACCCCCAACAAAATTTTTCAACCAGGCTAAGGTGCCAAAAATAGTCTGAAAACAGTGGTGGAGACACAGGGTTTTGCAGGTGGGCATATGACCCCCCAGAAATAATTTATGACCCCCCCAGTTTTGTCCCCCTGTCAGAAATTTTCTAATAAATTGTCGGAAAATTTGTGAGTAGGAAAAATAGCAATGTTTTCAGCTTTCATGTGTTTCAGTTGCTACAATCTTGGTTACTAACAAGAGACATTGTTGTAACATTTTATCGGATGATATGGTGTTTTAACTCTGCATCATTAATAACAACAAAGCGAAATACGAAGCCAAAAGTGCAACAATTTCAGTCTTGCCTGTGTATCAATTCTCTGAGATACAATTTTCTATTGAGTGAGCGATATACTTTTGAATATATCTATTAGTGTTGGGATGATTAAACGGAATCGAGAATCGGAAAAATCGGAACTTTTTGGGGTATCGGAATCGGAAAAATTTGTGCCTATTTTCCGATTCCAAAAATGATTCTTTTAAATTTTTAACTTAATTTTCCATTATTGGTACTAATGATAAATATTTATTATTTTTAAATTATCACTAAAACTAAAATCATAATAACATCAAAATATGATGTAAATTTATTTTACTTGTATAAAGAAAAACAAAAAAATAAACTTTGCATAAATTCTCCAGGTAACCTTTAAAAGAATGCAGTTGATTTACAATGTTCCGAAAAATGCTTAAAAATTAAATAGAACATTTTTGACAAGAAAAATACTTTCAAACATCATTGATAATTAAATGGTACCCAGAAAATGATGCAATGGAAAATTGGACACCGGAAAATTAGCAACAGAAAATTACGTCAACCATGAGCCAGTCGAGACTGTCAGAACTGGCTGTGCTGTCCATTGAAAACGAGCTTATAAGACAAACAGATTTTGACGATGTCATTGATCAGTTTGCCACAATGAAAACAAGAAAACATTCATTCTAAGACCATAGTATCGAATGTCATTCTTTTGTGTATTGCCGTGTTTTGTATTTAGTTGTTCTGAAAGTGAACAGTTGCATTTTAAAAATCTTTTTATTTGAACTGATTATTTTGTGGTATTGGATTTTGTCTTGGATCATACATGTAAATAGTAACATATCGGTCAGTAGAGTAAAGTAGAGGTAGAGCATGTATGAAAATTTAGCTACAGCTAACCATTCAGCATAGGGTGAATCATGGTCATTGGGGTGACATTTGAGCGGACCGCCCCGGGTGACATTTACTCTAGCTATGCCACTGTATATATATGTAGTCTAGTAACAGATAATTGAATTATGACACAGAAATCTGAAAGCAAATTGGAATAGAAAAAGTTGTCATCAAGAAACTGAGCAAAATACTCAGAAAGAGGAACATCTATGTCATATTTATCTTTCTTTAGTGCAGTGAATGCTTTACAGTTGAAGAAGAAATTTGAAGCAACAGAAATATGGCTTTACAGACAGATCCTGACCAGGGTTTAAACATGTGAACAATGAAGAAGCTTTAAAGAAAATGGGAACTGCAAAGGCAGTCACACTTAAAAAACTTAATTTTGAGGGAAGGAAGAGTAGAGAATAACAACAGCTAGCAACTTGTCTAATGGGATTTGTGTGAATTGATAACAAGGAGGAATAAAAAAGAGTCACAAGTTACTTAGAGCTAGAAGAGAAAGGAAATTGTCGAGAGCCATGAATGCTGTACTTTTAGAGAGAACACAGCACTATTTAAAAAAAGAATGGTCATGCAAGTATTTTGTAAACTCTTCTATGTGCTTGTCCCATCAGGATGGTGATGATCATGGCTCTCCACAATTTCCTGTCCTTTGTAACTCTTATTAAATTTTGTCTTTTTACTATCTCTGCTAAAACTTACTCCACCATCAATGTACTCACTAGGTAGGTTATGTGTTGTTTTCTTTTGTCCCTCTTGCCTTCAATCTGTCCTGTGAATATCAAATATTTTCCAAGCCCTATTTCCTCATTATGTGCCCTAGAGATTTCAACTGTCTCTTCCTGTTGTTAAGTATGTGTCCTTTTTGTTTTCATTTTCTCTAAGTGCTTTTTAATGTAAATGCAAAACCTGTGAAATTTGATTTTTTTTTTCTAATTTTTAAGGAGCTGAATAATTACCAAATGATAAAAATAAACACAAGGGAGAAGGAAAAAAATGATAAAAACAAGGAACTTTAACAAATTCCATTTGTTAATAAAGACTTAAAAGAGAGAATGACTCTGATATTTTTTAAGGACTCTTGGTTTAAAGAAAAAAATATTTTATTGTACACAAAAGGAAATCAGTGCTTTGATGTTTGCTTTTGAAAAGATGTTCATTAATTAAATTATAAATTATTGATGAAGTTCATTGGCACATTAACTCTTGATATTTATTTATAAAAAATACCATGGATTTTACAGTTTTAAAAGATTCCATTTCTTTTAATTACCTTCTTTTTTATTTGTGGCATATGTTAAGGGCATAGGTGATCATGGCCCTCAACATCTTCCTGCTCTTTGGAGCTCTTAATAAATTTTGTCTTTTTACTATTTCTCCCAAACCTTGTTCTGTCATCCATTTACACAAGCCTATCAATATGTTACATGATGTTTTCCTCTGGCCACCTTTCTCTCAGTCTCTCTCTCTCTGTCTCTCTCTCTCTCTCTCTATATATATATATATATATATATATATAGAGAGAGAGAGAGAGAGATTCATACTTTTCTCAAGGGTAAGTGAATATAATGAACTTCACAGGATTTTGAACTTAGCTCTCCAATTCCTCAATTTGAGCTGCTATCCATTACTTCACTGTGCCTCTTCTTCTCTCCAACTATGAGTAAATAGCAGGATGGATTTGGTGCTATAACCTTTGATGGCAACCAGTGAAGGAGAAGGGCAAATATGAATTCAAAACCTGAAGAGGGTTGTTTGGAGGCCTTGTGGCATGCTGTGCAACATTTCTCTGTATATGTGGATAGTCTGGCTGTTTGGTTCTAAGAACTGAGCTGCTAGAATCTCATATGACAGGACAGACCACTGTACACAAGGTGCAATGGGTAAATTGTCGCCATTTTATATTTTATATATATGCATGGTCAGTTGGGCACCATCTGTGAAAAAAAGAGTACCATAACACAATTCACTCCTCCAGAAATTTGAAAATGGCATGCTGTACTGCTTGGCACTCATGATGGAAGCTCTAATACAAACATTTCAGAGTCTTTGGTTGTCAATCTGTTGAACAGTGCAGAGGATTTGAAAAGAGTTGGATGAGTCTAATGGTGATCATGAAGGTGTTTGTGATCACTAGTGATGTTATGTCTCTATTCATCTTCCATGGAGGCCTACATCAAGTGCCTTGAGGAGGTAGTGCTGCCCTGGGTGGCTGCTGTAAGGCTCTGTCTGGCAACAGGACTCTACACTATGCCACACAAGCTGGTGAATCCAGTCATGGCTGTGAGACAATTTCTGCAACCCCTTACATCTGTTCACCTAACCCCACAGACTACAACCTCCTTGTTTGCGATGTGTGGGACCAACGAAACTCCTTCTAACAACAAAGATGAACTAAAGGCAAGGGTTATGGCAGCATTTACCAACTCAAACAAGGAGGCCATCCGGAAGAGTTGCAGGAGATTCTGAAGTTGTTTGGAGGCCGTAGGTGAAGCCAATGGTGATTTTTATTAAATAAATTTACTCTTTCATATTTTAAATATTTTTGTGTAATTTTGGTAAATGCATCTGCTAAAATGAGATGTCAGTATTATTTTAATTTTTGCATAATTTATACAACAATTTATCCATTGCATCATATATATATATATATATATATATATATATATATATATATATATATATATATATAAGTGGACACAGATCAACACTAAATGGCAATTTTAAGGTCATGAATTTTGTTTCAGCTTTACTATTTATATATGTTCAGCAGTGTTGCATTGTGGATAATAAGGTCTATTGTATTATCCTAATGGTTAGTGTTGCATTGTTATGTTTCAAATTATTCTAGAAGCTCTTAAATAGAAATAATTGTGGATCTGAATCCAGTTATTTGTAGCTATTTTGTAGTGTTGTTTTAAATTTCTACTCATTATTTATTCTTGATTACTTAATTATATGTTGTTGATTATAATTACATTTACTTGTGTTTATAGTTTGTTAATTTGTTTATTATTTATTTAATTTTTTTTATTTATTTAGATATTTTGTTTATTTTATTTTGGGGGAGCTTACTTATATATATATATATATATATATATATATACTAGACTATCCATGGCCTGTTGAGTCACTGATTCTTCTGATTATAAAACATTTAAGTTGATTTCAATATTCCACTGAAATGAAAGTTAATTTTATTATGATTTAGTTAAATATTTCAATTCTTTTGTGTCATCATTGGTCTGGTTTTCAAGCTCATGGTTAATTTCTTAGATCAGGTATTAAGTACACTATTTACATTATTTGGACTATTGTCCACATCTTTGTTAACAACACCTGAAGAAGGATGGAATGTACAACAGCTGAAACGTTGTAATAAATATGGCGACAAAGATGAGGACAATAGTCTGAATAATGTAAATAGTGTTCATGGTTAATAATTTCCTGATTGTTTACAGCATTTATTAGGAATATAACTTCTGGGATAAACTTGAACTTTAAATCAGATTAACTTAAAAATATTTTTTTAATATGCCAAAAATAATATTTAAATATTTAAAATATTGTTTGTTTAAAGAAAGTTGAAATATAAATAGTTCCTTTACAAAAAACTGGATGAAATAACAGAGTGGGATCTCTTAGTGTCTGTCTTTAACTTAAAAATATATGAATTATAAAAATTGTCTGTTTGAGGAAAGTTAAAATAAAAATACTTACTGTTCTGTTATCCATTTACAAAATCTTGTTAGGTAGGTTACTCACTTTTTCCCTCTGCCCCTCAATATGTTCTGTGAGTGTCAAATCCTCCAAGTCCTATTTCCTCATTATGTATCCCAGAAATCTCAACTCTCTCTTTTTAATCGGAAGCAGATCAAACTAAGTTTGCAAATTTACCTTATTTAACATGCCTAAAAAAAATCATTATAAGGAATCTATTCTTCTCAGCAACTATTTCATAAGTGGAGATGCAACTCTTAATCTCATAGACCATTATTAATATAACTTTCTGACCATCATGTTACACTAAAGATCTTAATGATGTGTATGTATATTGTAATTTTTGGCAGAATTATTAATTATAGATTTTCTTTGGCTGCTTTGATCTCTTTAGTTGACCATCATTAGAATAGAAAACAGCCTAAAACGCAATATAGGCAAACATTTTACATGTTTATCAGATGAATGATAATGGCTATGAACAAAATAGAACTAATGATCTGATTTACAGTCAGAATATGCTTTCTTTATTATTCTTCTCTTTCAACTTGAAAGATTCTTCTTTGTCCAAAAATTACATAAATAATCTAGGAGGTGGTAGTATGTCTGGTGGGTTACCAAGCATACCATTTAAAAGTAGAACAATGAAATTGACTTATAATTTGTTATTTAAATTACCAGCAAACCTAATAAAAGCAATTTATATTTGAGTTGTTCCAAATAATTAGGTAGATAAAATTTTTTGTAAAGTGATTAATCTTGCACATTTACATAGTCTCTCTCCCTAAATTCAGTAGATAAAATATTGTAGCTGGGTAGCGCCATTATATTGGAAAAAGGCTCAAACAAGGATACAATATTTTCTCTCTTTCTTAACAACAGTAACATACGTTAATTTAGTAACATATGTGAGAAAACGACATTATTTTTGCACCAACCTAATATATATATATATATATATATATATATATATATATTTTCTTAGGTAATGGATTTTTATTTATCAATCTAAAACATTTTTAGCCCTTTAAACATTATTTTTCTTTAATAAGATTTCTCGAATATTTAGACCAGTAGACAAAAATAAATATACTGTTTAATAAAAAAAATAGAGCATCTACTCTAAAATGAGTATCCACAAAAATAACATTTAAATTGATAAAAATTTATCAGATTAATTAATAAAAATTCATTACCTTTGAAAATTACTTAGTTTACATTTGGATACGAAACAGAGCAGATGTGAAAATTTCAAGGAATTTAATACAAAAAAGAATTTTGCATGAAGGCTCATTTCAAACTTTGATTGATTGGCAAGGCCGCTTCATGGCTTAGTCAAATAAGGCATGTCAGTTCTAAAATGCTTTCCTTCTGCCCAAAGGGATGCACGTTCAAATCCTGCCAAAGATGCAAATTTTTCTTCAATAGGATTTCTTGTTTTAAACTAACCAATTTTACTTAGATTATTTTTTTTTTCTTTTCTTCACTCCTGTTATTAGATATCCCACACTGTGATAACAGAAGTTCTGCCAGGAATGGTGAAATATTGTAAGAGTGAGGTTGCAAATTTACTGCGGATGACTTTGTGATCAAGGCACTCTCTAAATATTTTTGTCGTAGTGAGTTGTTTTCTCCTTTGCTGAGAGTATAATTTTTTATGTCAAAATTATATATATATATATATATATATATATATATATATATATATATATACACACACACATATATATACACATATATATTGTGTATATTTAGGCAGCAATTTTTCATTAATGCATGTTTCATTAAATAATATAGACAATTTTTGTCTATTTATTTTAAGTAAGTTCCTTTCATATTGTCTGATAAGCTTGATCACATTATCGTTGAAAGACGAAAGTAAAACACCATATTGATACATGTTTAAATCGAATCTAAGCTTTCAGCTTACACAAGCCATTATCAAAGATGACAATTTCAATAAATCAAACAACAACAGACAAAACAACACTGATAGTCCGCCCTTACTGCATGAAAATTTCAAGCAACGACTAACTCGTATATACGAGATGCAGTAGCGAAAATTGTGTTGCAGCTCGTGACGTCACACATGACCATGCAAGAGTGAAAAATGAGAATTATTAAGTATGGGATGCCGTTGGTATAAACCAATGGCTTCTGTTATAAATTATAGGCATTTAAGGATATTTGTGGAGATTTCATAGTTTATTTTGTTCAGGTTAGGTTTCAACTGTTTTATGTATAAAGCTTCAAGAATTTTTAATTTTTGTTTATTGTTTTCATGTTTAAGTATAGTTGTGTTGTTATATATATAGCTCAGAATTTATGTAATGGTTGTTTGCTCAAGAATCTAAAATTAATTTTGTGGTTATTATTGGTGCAGAATGGGGGATTAACATGGAAGGTTAAAATCCAAATTTATGTTCACTTTCTCACAAATACCCTTGGGAAGGTATGAATCCATCTCTTCCCTGCATCTAGGGAACCTGTAAAACAAGTCTGAATTCAAAATTCCAACTCATTAAATCAACTTGCTCCAGAAACAGCAACAATGATACCTCAAATGGTGTGATTGGGATTCTTTTCTTGGGATAAGACTCTACAGAACTCACAACCATTTAGTTGTTATTGTGTGTGTAAAAATTGTGTAAAATGAAACTGGGTGGGGGTTCTACAGGAAACCGCCCCGTAAGCCAGTCAAAGTATACGGTTACTGTTAAAACGGTTATGATGAATGAGGTGTGTGATATGAATAAAAGAGGAAGATGTAGAAAGTGATGACTATGAAGACAAGAAAGAGAGATAACGATTGATGGTTCTCTTTAAGAGGTTAAGATTTTAGAGTTAAGGAAACAAAAATCAATGGTTCTTGGGGAAAAGGCAGTCTTAGTTGAATTTCCTCCATACATTTGAGATACTGAGGAAATGAGGGTGATTCGGTTACATGGACGTAGCGCCGCGTCTTAGCTGTAGTGAAACTAAATAATGGAACGCTCATCTGAACATTTGCCATAAGAATACAAATAAAGTAGAGATAGGTTTGCAAGGTGACATCTGCATGAAAAGGGGTTGCAGGCTACAGAATAAGTCTTCTCCACTTTTGAAAATACATACCTAAAATAAAGGCTGTTTAATCCAAATTTCAGCATGTGTCTTACATCTTGCCCAGTTTAGATGTTCTTGATGAATAGACATAACTAATTTACATATTCAGATTCAAAAGTAAATATTTTATAAAGTAACAGTTTTTTTTTTATTATTCAATCTTTTCTAATCTCTCAAAATAAATGGTGTTTTTGTTGGTGTCATTTATAATTAAAATGCTTAGTTATTCAAGTCATTTTCTTTAAAATATGCAATTTTCTGCCTTAAAAGCTATAATAAACTTTTTGATTAAACCTTATGAGTAACCAATACTGTCATTTTTAAATAGTATGAAATCTAAGGATATAAATGGTTATAACATTCCATATATTAAATAACTAATGAAATGTTTAAACCTGTTGAAATAGTTTAATTACAACAATTTTGCAAATAACATTTAAAGCATATGCAAATAAATGTCTGTGTGGCATAACAGAATAAAGAAAAATTTTTGGACCATAAAGTAACAGCTTTCATTCATTATATATATATATATATAAAGAAAAATATACGGAAAAAACAAACAAAAATCCTTATATGCAATTATGCTGTTTTAATGTTAATATAATGTCAACATCGGACGTTTCGGTCTAATAAATCATCTTCAGGACATATTCATAAAATATAATTAACATTATCAATTTAACATGACAAAGACGATAAATTAAATTGATAATGTTAATTATATTTTATGAATATGTCCTGAAGATGGTTTATTAGACCGAAACGTCCGACATTGACATTATATTAACATTAAAACAGCATAATTGCATATAAGGATTTTTGTTTGTTTTTTCTGTATATTTTTCTTCATACTGTCGGATCTATATCCATATATTTGCTTACATATATATATATATATATATATATATATATATATATATATATATATATATTAAAGTATTTATATATAGATTTTAAAATTTTATATTAGCTCAGTTTTTTTATTTTGTGTTAATCCTTTTTTTTATTTGAAAATTTTTTTGTCAAATTTTGTTTTCCATATTTGAAATTTATTATAACTTCTTAGGATTTGGCTTGAGAGTGTTTAGTTCTAGAGAATTTAGAGAATTGATTTCTGAATATTATTTCTCCCTAGAAAATTCTTTGAATGATATAATTTTGGATATTTAAACAAAAAGAACTTGTTTTCTTCTAGCCAGTACACACATGAACATATTTGAAGTGAAGAATCTTTTATAAACCTATAATTAATACCAGGCACAGTTAAGCAATGGATAGCAACAGACTGAGTAAGAGAACCAACTTCAAATTCCAGTTGTGTTCATTATATTCATGTACATGTTCATAGTCTTGAGAAAGGTATAAATCCATATCTCCCCCACAGCTATGGGTAAGTAGCAGGATTGGTCCTTGTAGCCTTGGTTAGCAACCAGTCTAGGAGAAGGTAAACTATGATTTTAAATCAACCTGAAGAGGGATGGTCTCTGTTTTTTAAAAACTTATAATCAATATTGGATTTTAATTTTTTGTAATTAATACTAGGTCTTACAGTGGGTATTAATAGGTTAGTATAATTAGAAGCAAAGTAAATTTAGATGTTTGCATTAAAAACAATTGTAAACTTACGTGAGCAGATGGGCGAGAGAGAGAGAGAGAGAGACAACAGACAAACTGAACAAAACAAGGGGAGATAATTTTATATATTTTAACACGTAAAATGGTTGATAACATGGAATTAGTGAACTGAGGTAAAATTTAATTTGTGAGATTTTGTGCTTACTTTACAGTTATGGCATAAATCTCTGGATAAATAACAGGATTGGTCCCCATAACCTTGGTCAGGCTATTTTAAAAAAAATTATAATCAATAATGAATCTTAATTTAAATTTTTTGTAATTAATACCAATCAGTGAGCTAAGTTAAAATTTAATTTGTGAGATTTTGTGTTTACTTAACAGTTATGGTATAAATTCTGCATGATTATTATCCTCAAGGACACATGGCACAGTGGATAAAGGTGTTAGTTAGATTCAGTATCAGGTCCCAATGAGTGTGAGTTCAATGGCAGTGGAGAATTTTCAGAGGGAAATTAATAGGAGATAACTGATAACTGACATCCATTAAAGATCTACCCCAGTGAGTGAAATAAAGGGTTCAGTTCAACATTCCAACCACCTGAAGAAGACCGGAGCATACAACAGCCAAAATGTTGTAATAAATATGGCGACAAAGCTGTAAATAATAATGTAAATAATGTACATAATACCTCATCTCAGAAATATAGACAAATCTGCATGAGGTAAAAAAGCAGGAAAGATTAGGCTTTTTAGTCTTGTTTGGCAGCCGGTCTTGGAATAGGATCATTCTGAATTCCAAACAAGAAATTGAATCCACTCCTACCGCCAGCTACATGTACAAGTTGTAAAATGTAGTAACTGGTGTCTTTAATTCTATCCCATAAAAAAAACTTACTTGTCAAAATATAATTGATGTTTAAGCTGAAGGTTTGTTCAGATCCAGGATCCTGGATTTAACTTCCACCATGATTCTCATTGTGTTTGTTTTGTTTTTTTTGGATAGAAAACAAAATTTCTTAGTATGAAGTTATGATATTTTGATGTCCATAATTTTTACCCATTTTTCATGGTTAGGTTATAATTTTTCTTTTTTAATGTGTGTTTCTAACATTAAATATTTTGTGTTTAATTTTTGGATATTTTTTATCTACTAGGTAGTATAGGTTGGTGCAAAAATAATGTCGTTTTCTTACATATGTTACTGTGTGAGAAAACGACATTATTTTTGCACCAAGCTAATAATAACATAGCAATGAAAAAAGATTGAAAGGAATAAATGACAGAATACAGATAACAATTCTGCCTGACTATAAGGCTGATTGCTACAGACGTAATGCTTATAAAATGAGATCCCAAAATATTGGATATGAAACATGCCATTGAAAACTACTTGTTTTCCTGCTTTCATGCTGTTTACAGTGTAATTGTAAGTTAATCAAGGATTTTTATTATTACAAAAAAAGCAAAGAAAATTATTAAAGAATTATATTACTCAATTTGTTTGCATAATTATAACAATTACGCTTGGCAAACAGGACTGAACTTGACAACCATTGCTCAACTGACACCAGATCAGTGTCTGTCACAAGTCACTCATTCTTCCTTTGTTTCAGTTTTAACTAGTTTATGCTTATTGATTTTCTGTGTAATTTATATTTAACATGCATATTGTAACTCTATATTGCCAGCAATTGTGTGTGTGTGTATGTGTGTATATATATATATATATATATATATATATATATATATATATATATACACGCACACACACACACACAATATATATATATATATATATATATATATATATATATTTCACGATGCTCGATACTACATTTGAATGAAAACTCTAACATTTTTAGGCATTTAAAACAACATGCCTGGCTGCACACACAATTCCGTAAAATCCTTGTCGAAAACACAATTATACTTAAACATGAAAACAATAAACAAAAACTAAGAATCCTTGAAGCTATATACATAAAACAGTTGAAACCTAACCTAAACAAAATCAACTATGGAATCTCTATAAATATCCTTAAATGTCTATAATTGGTAACAGAAGCCATTGGTTTATACTAACGGCTTCCCATAGTTAATACTTCTCGAATTCACTCTTGCGTGGTCATGTGTGACGTCATGAGATGTGGTGCAATTTTCGCTTCTAGCATCTTATATGCATGTGTTTATCATTGCTTGGAAATCATCCATGTCAACAATAACAGACTATCATCACTGTCTTGTCCGTATATTACTTAATATATTGTACAGTAATTGACATCTTTGATAATGGCTTATGTAAGCTGAAAGTTTAGATTGGATTAAAAAATATGGATCAATATTGTGATTTTCTTTCTTCATTTAATGATAATGTTATTAAGCTTATCAGACGTTATGAAAAGAATTTACATAAAATAAATAGACAACACTTGTCTATATTATTTAATGAAACCTGTATGATATATATATATATATATATATATATATATATATATATATATATATATATATATATAATGTATGTATGAGATAAATGATGTTGCAGTTGCTAATACATTTCAATTTTTTTATAGTTTCAGATTATTAATTATTTTTTCCTGACTATTCTACCATTAACTTATGATTCTTGGAATAAAATGTTGGTTTACTGAAAACTGCTATGAAAATAATAATAATAAAATTACATTTGATTTTAATGACAGCATTACTGAAAAGTAGTGGACTTTAGAGATTAAAGTAAGCTTTTGTCAAACTTTGTTATAAAATATTTTTTAAGCACAGATTAGATAATTTTCCTTTTAAATTATTCATATTTTTTCTCTAATTTTATTGAAGAGTACATATTTTGCCATAAGTATTTGATACATTGCAAAATGTTTATTTTAACATAAAGCTTGAAAATTTGAATATTAATACAAGGTCTGATCAAAAGGTATCGGGACTGTTGCAATAAAAAGAAAACTTATACCAATTCAGCATTTAATCTGTTTTGAAATAGTCCACTTTTGAAACCACACACTTCATCAAGCATTGTTTCTATTGATGGAAGCATTCTTGGAACTCCTTTTTTGGGATAGCAAGCATCTGCCTCATTGCATTCTTTTGGATTTCCTTGACGTCTTGAAATCTTGTTCCTTTCAACTGGGATTTGATTTTTGAAGAAAACCAAGTTATAAGGCATGAGATCTGGAGAATATAGTGGTTGTCAGACATGGGGAATGATGTCCTTTACCAAAAATTGTTGTACAAGCCATGATCACTGACGGAACCACTATGGTGTGGTGATGTGATCACATTCTACACACTTTCTTTCCAAACACTATTATAAACAATGCAAATGAGCATGACTTAATGTGTGTGCATGACATAAATTAAGGTCACTCAGTGTACTTTAGCTCATTACCATAGTAACTGTCTTGATAAATTTTGATCAGACCTCATACAACAAAAATAAAAAAAAATTAAAAAGTGTAAACCCTGCAAAAAATGTTCTTTCATCATTTTTTAAGTTAGTTTAGTTTGGCCCAATGCTACAAATGCGTTCCCTTGTGAATATCAAACTCACTGCTCTGTATTAATGGCCAACTAGACTAACTCATAAACTATAGTGTGCTCTCCAAATAAATATTTTGGCCAATCACAAAGAAACCAAAAGTAGGTTAAAAAAATGACTTCTTTTCTAAAATGGCACTTAACCATTTGTCAGGGGTGTTTTGAAGTAAAAAATAAATTTCTTAATTTGTAATAAAAAAAAAAAATTATATTTCACTAATAATATCACTGACATAAATATTAAATATAACTTAGTTTCTCTTAATACATTGATGACAAAATGAAAGGTTGATAGAAATTTCATGTACATATGAAATTCATGTAGAAATATAAAAATAAGAAAAATGTCTGATTTAATTCAGTATTTGCTTTTATGAACCAAACATGTGAACAATGATGAGATTTTAAAGAAAATGGAAACAAAAAGGAGACTTATACATAACATCAGAAAGAAACAGTTGAAACTTCTAGAGCACATAATGAGGAAAGAGGACTTGGAAATTTGACACATACAGGACATTGAAGAGGGACAGAGCAAAGCAGTAGATAACCTACCTAACAAGCTTATGTAAATGGAGAGCAGAGCAGGGATTAAGTGTTACAAATGACAGGAAGTTGTGGAGTGTCATAATCGCCCACGCCCTGAAGGGCACATGGAAGGAGGTTTGCTTGTATAGCTTTTAAAAGCAATGATCGTCCAGTCTTTCAGGTTATGACACAACTATGTTTCTGCAGGTTTCAGTTGGTATCTTGGTTGGTTTTTCTTCACTAATTATTTCAGATCAATAAAGTTTCTTGTCATTTTGGACTCAGTTTTTTAGTCCTAATCATAAATTATCTTTAAGATCTAAGAATGTTGAGTAGCCCAACCACCTTATATAATTTTAATATTCTCCTTTTGGAAACATTCCAGTGTGATCTTAGCTGTATGTTGAGGCTCAGTGTCCTGTTAATAGGTTCAATCCACAAGGATCTGATGGAACTGCTCAGCAACCTTAATATATTTGAGAAAGATATCAGAATAATCAAGAAACTATACTGGCAGCAAACAGCATGTATGCACATAGGGAATGAGTTCAGTGAATATACAAACATAGAAAGGGGTGTAAAGATGTGTCTTCTCACCTGACCTGTTCAACCTATACTGAGAGAATTGGAAACCCTACTGGGATTTAGCATTGGCAGCCACAGTCTTAACAAAAATAAGATACGCAGATGACATAGTATTGATAACAGACACAGAAAAGAAATGACAAAATCTCCTACAGAAGGTAGCGACAGTGAGTGAGAAGAAAGGACTACATATAAACTACAAGAAGACAGAATGCATGATCATCAGTAAAAGGATGAAATGCAATTTGAAGGTCGGGAACACCAGAATCAAGCAGATGCGGAAGTTTAAATAACTGGGAAGCATCTTGACAGAGGATGGTAAGTGCAACACTGAGATCCGTAGACATATTGAGATGGCCAAGGACACATTCCAAAAGCTGGGCAGAGTATTGCAAGACAGGAGGATATCTTTGGTAACAAAGAAAAGTATAATGGACAGTTATATGACATCTGTCCTTCTTTACGGCAGCAAATGTTGGATGATTTTCTCAAAGATGAAGAAGAGACTCAAGGCGACAGAGATGTGGTTCTACAGAAGGATGCTAAGGATATCATGGACCGAGCGTGTGAGCAATGATGAGGTCTTAGAGAGTTTGCAAACAAGGAGAAGTCTTATGCTTAATATCAAGAAGAGGCAGCTGAAGTTTCTGGGGTACATAATGAAGAAGTAGAGCCTGGAGAATCTGATAATCACAGGTTGAATAGAGAGAAAGAGAGACAAGGGAAAACAACACATAACACAGTTGACTGGCTTAAGCAAGTGGATGATAGAACATAGTCTGGGAAATGAAGCAGAGGGAAGGAATTTGTTGAGAGCTGCAAGTGATAGAGGGAGGTGAAGAGCCATGATCATCTACGTCCTGAAAGGACATGGCATATAAAAAGAAAGAAAGAATGAAGAGCAAAATGACCTCAGTCATACAATATTATTTCCTTTTGATAGCAGAATAATTGAAGATGCTTACTATAAAATTTAGTTTTGCTTTACTAAAACTCAAGAAAGATTTTACATTTGTTAAGCCATCTATGGGTGGCTCTCAGTCAGGAATGCAGGTTTGAGGAAATAGTTCAATTTATTAATTACTGATCAACCACCTACCCTCGGGATTAAATGTTAACTGACAGGAATATCCATCAAAATAATGCTTCTTAATTTAGTCTTAATTTCTACATGATTCCAATAAGTCTTTCTTTATCCTCGGGGGATGTTCTCATTAGAATTCTAACATTTCTAATAGTCTGATTATAGGTAAAGACAGAGACCTTGATATTTCTTTCAGGAAAATTCTCATTTATAAGACTTAGGAATTGTCTAAGTGGAAGTGAAGAATAATTCATTTGGCCTTAATTTAAACACGTTCTCTTAAGATCTACCTAAGCAGGTAGAAAATCTGTTTGTCTACAATCTCCATTTACACCATAAAAATCACTTAAAGTTTTGGTTATATTTATGTATTTTGATCTGGCTTGAACAACAATTTTAATGAAGTTGTTGTGCCGATTAATGATAACCTGAGACTTAATCATTCATATTTAACATTACATTTTATTTCACTCCAATACTCCATGAATATCTGTTGTCTGAAATGTGGTCCTTACATTCACAACTGCAACTGTGCATCTCTCTTTTTCCATGTTATCTCTGTGCATAAAGACAGATTACTTGCTTTGATAGATGTTCTCAAATAACAAAACATATTGGCATAAAAAGGTATCTTTTCTTTTATATATAATAGTCAGATACTCATTTCTGAATAAATCCATCTGCTAGAGTGACTGGCCAACCCCTGCTATAGGTACCTGCTCAGACATATTTGTGTTTGTACAATACCACAGAGATCACCTGTAGTATATTGTATATGCAGAGCAGACCTTAGTTACAGTTTTGGAGAAAGTGCGTATCATCTGGCATGATCAACATTTTTTTGAATAAGGTCTGATAGCACAAAGCCTTGGTGACAAAGACTTGTAAATATCATGCTAACACAAATATCAATAGTTTCCAAAGAGTTTCATCTACTAAATTTCATTCAAAAGACTTGGGGTAACTCATGGTATGATTTTTTAGCACTTTCCTACAGTCATTTCCCTGACAAATCAACCATGGTGAGATTTGAATGCAGTTCTCATGGTCAGAAAGCAAAAGTTCTAACAACTCAGCTATATAACCATAATATATATATATATATATATATATATATATATATATATATATATATATATATAAAAGTAGGTGCTGAAAAGTCCTCTACCTAACAAAGAAGGAATGCAGAAATGATTTGCTCAGGTGGTCAAACCGAGTATTTTTTTAGCACTTTGCTGTGGGATATATCATTTCATATGTATTTGTATATTTTTGCCTGTAATTTATCTGATGTCCAAGTATGTGATTGGCCCCAGGGCCTATGTCTGCAATGTGAACCTTACATTGTCATCTACAATGTATGAGAGACTGCTAAATAAATTCATTTTTTTTCTTTCTCCACATTACTTTTGCTTAACTTGCTATTTAATGTATAACTGTAGAAGAGATAGATTTATACCTTTCCCAAAGGCATTAGTATGAAAGTGAAGACAGTGGACTAGCCCTAACTTGGCTTACTAATTCCACTTTCCATGTCAGTATCACTTGCTCCTCATAATTTTGTATCTATATATACCAGATCCAGGTTCATTTATAACTAAAATATAACTAATTATTCTTTCATTTAAATTAGAAAATAAATTTTCTATTTGATTTTGTACATTATAATCAAGTTAATGAATGACTTGCTGTATTTGTTCCCTAAATCTTGAATATAATTTCATTTGTGTCATCAAATTTCTGTGCACATAATGAGGAAAGAGGCCTTGGAAAATTTGATATTCACAGGACATAATGAAGGCAAGAGAGATGGAGGAAAACTGTGCATAACCTACCAAGCAAACATGAGTAAATTGATGAAGGAGCAAGGTTTAGCAGAGATAACAAAAAGATAAAATTTAATAAGAGCTACAAAGGACAAGAAATTGTGGAGAGCCCAGATGGCCAACATCTTGAAGGGGCACAGATCATCAAGTCTATCGGTTAACATTAGATCAACATGTATATAAAGAACGCAAGAGGCTGCAAGGATTGAAACGTTAGTATAACAACATAGATGATGTTAGTATGCTATAATAAATACTAAAATAAATACTAATTGCTTTAGATGTGGTATAAACCTTATGCTCAAGGTAACTGTTCTCCTCCTCCAACTCAGTAGATTCTAACAGGCAGCAAGAAGATTGTCAAATTTGCCAGTAAAAATGATTTGATTCAATATATGCTTCAACAATTTTTACTTCATCAGTTATTCAATATGGTGTTAGGAAGCTTGTATTCGATCTTGGGTGTTCCATACATTTGGTCTTGTGCCACATCTAAGCTAAGCTTAGAAAATCGCATTTGGCTTCATGCCACATTTGTACTTTTGGTACAATAAATACCTTCTTATCTGCCTGCGGAGGTTATAACAATTGTGGCTTCTCTTCCTGCTATATTTACCTGATACAGTAGTCTGAACCTCAATAACGTAAATGAATAAATTTTACACTTTATGTTTCAGACTTTTTATGAATTATCTTAATCAACTTTTATTATTTAAATAAAAATCAATACCAGAGATCAAGTAACAAAGAATTTATCAGTGGCAAACTGGTGTGGAGGAAAAATCGAAATATGCCTCCAGTCACTTATAAATTAAAACATATGAAATATATCATCTTCTTTTCACTAATTGAATCAGACAGACCACATTTATTTAGTTTGCTTCCACAACTCTAATTATTTATCTTCAACATCTTCTTTTGGGCTGGGCTGTAAATTTCACTTGAATTATATGTTGCTGTTGAGACCACTTCAAATCAAAGGATTTCTGATAGTTCTTTGGCTATGAAGCACAGAAAGAAGTTGGTTATTGGGAAAAGGTTGGGGCATTTCTTAATGTCTGCAGCAAGAAATATTTTCTATAAACCCATAACAAAAAATACTCATATGATATGTTTGACATCAGGTACAGTTTCAGAATTATTATTGTTATCCTAATCTTTGTTGTTAAAAATAGGATGTTTCAATTAGGATATTCTTCACCTTTCTCCAGTTGCATGGATGATTTGGTAGCCTATAATAAATTTTGAATGTAGATCTTCATTTTATTTTGGTGGACATGTTTTTGTTTATATTTAATATCCTTTGTAGTACAATTAGAAAACTAACAGCTTGCCAAACTGTCTGATAGTCAATTGTAGATAAGTGTTAGTACTATTATCCATATACTTTAATCCATGGGGATTCAATTCATCAAATAGTCTAACTTATATGTCGGTCAAAAAGAACAATAAGAGAAGACACTATTTTGTGTTAAGATAAGTGCAGAGACAATGAATAAGATGAGTAAGTCTCAATCAATATCTGAATAGATTTTGCTGTCCATTTTCTTGTTTGAGTCGTCAGTAATGATTTCAAGCATTATGCAAATATGTAATTATCTCCAATACTAATACAGAAACAAAATACAAATTAGAATGATAATAGAAAGCACATATGTTTGTTGCATTCTTGCAAAAGCAACTACAGAATTATTTGATAAGCTTTTTTGTTGTTGAGGGTTGTTTTTCCTAAACTTTTTATTCATTTAATTTATTTTATATAACTTTAGAAAATGTATTTATTAGTTAAACTTTGTATTTCATTGATGAGATGTAAGTTCCACTCAGTCAGCTTCTTTCCACAAACCACTGCTTTGTGCAACTAACTCCCAAGATGATACATCTCTGATCACTATAATCTTAACCTGTTCAAGTCTAGGGTCAACCGCAATCTTCCCCACATATCCACATAAACTCTGCTTCTTACTCTGTAACCCTCTACCTTGAGTGGCTCTTGGGCCTTGTACAGGGTAAACATTATTTTTTAAAAAAAAGACAAAAAAAAAAACTCCAGCCTTCATCATCATTCTTTGACCTCCATTGGACCTGGTTGGAACTCCATTGATAATTGATTTCCACACAGTTTGACCCTATATTGCTGTACCCAGACCCCCAATGTCCAACCTTGATCTTGCAACTCTAACAAAACTGTTCATCTCCTATTTTTAGGTAGTGAAATATAATTCTCCTGGGGTCCTATTTTGAAATAAGAGTAACTCAAACTGCATTGAAATAGGACAGTTGCTTATGAATTAAAAATATTGCTTGAAAAAATATGAATAACTTAAGAGAGAAATTTCCGGGAACTGGGAGAAAGTTTATTTGATATTTATACACACCTGATTGAATTACTGGCTGTTTACTTTAGTTATATACTTTTTCTCACTCAACTCTTAATCTAAAAACAGAAACAAGAAAGAATGTGCTTCCATTTATCATTAAATTTAGTGCACTTGTTACATTTTGTGTATAAAAACAAAAATATGATTAATTTTTTCAATATGTGTAGTCTCTTATTTCCCAATAAAGTTTTGTTGTTAGGTTTAAAACTTGAAAGATAATAAAAAAAGGTCTCTCTATTTCTGAGATGATAAATTGCAACTATTTAAACTATTGATATTGTTTGAACTGGTTGCCCTAGTCTTTACTGTCATATTCACATTTCAGCCATTGTACACTCTGGCCTTTTTCAGATGTTTGGAATTTCAAACCAAACTCATCCACTGGGGTAGTTTGTTCTAGTTCCACATGCCATGCCTTTTTCTGGAAATCTCAGTTTCAGTTATTTCCCTTAAAAAAAATAAAAATTCTTGCATTGATGTCCCCAAGGACACATGTCTCAGTAGATAAAAGCATTGGTAGAAGTAATCCAGATTCCAAAGAGTTGTGAGTTCAATACCTGGTCACAGCATAGATGAACAAAAACTTGAAAAACGGCCAAAATGTTAATATGATAACAAATATTATGACAACAGTCTGAACAATGTAAATAGTTTAAATAATAAAAAGGATATATCGGATGCTTTCAAAAATATTTCAATTATATGGTTGTTCAAATTGTTTTATTAGGTAAATTTTCGACTGAATAAGCAAATATAATTTCCTGTTATCAGAATGTATTATTAGATAAAGTGTTGCGAGTTATAATTTTTTGATTTGCATTTATTTCATCATATTTTCAGTGGCAATTTACTGCAACTTTGGAGATTGTCATTTTTATATTTCTGTTGTGATAATGAGCAATGAAAACAGAAAAAAATCATTAATAAAAAATTAATATTTATAACTTCCTTTGATAAAATGTGAAGATTTTTATAAATTTTTTTAATTTGATAAATAAGATTATTTAAATCTATAAACGCTTGGTTCATCATGTACGAGGTCTAATCAAAATGTAACTGACTGTTGCTATTGTAATGGAGCTAAAGTATGCAGAATGGAGCTGCTTGAGACAGATTGACTTTGAACTTCATTACACATACTAAGTTATAATGTTCTCGCTCACTTCTGTTCTTTATAGTAATGCTTGGAAGGAAAATGTGTAGAGTGTGGTTGTCTCAATGATCATGGCTTGTGCAGCAGTTTTTGACCAAGCACACCATTTCCCAGATTCTGAAGCCACCATATTGCCTAGATCTCATCACTTGTGACATTTTCCTCTTCAAAAATTAAATCCCACTTGAAAGGGACAAGATTTCAATACATCGGCAAAATCCAAAAGTATGTGATAAGGCAGATGTTCACTATTCCCAAAAAGGAGTTCCAGGAATGCTTCTACAAATGGAAATGATGCTGGATAAAGTGTGTGGCTTTAGAAGAGGATTACTTTGAAGGAGATTAAATGTTGAATTGATATGTGTTCTAGTTTTCTTTTTATAGCAGAAGTCTTGGTACTTTTTGAACAACCTTCATATAAATGAATGAATTTCTTTTTCATTTGATTTTATCAAAAGTTTTTGTTCAATTTATTACTTAGGTATATCTTAAATACATCATAGACTGATAAAGAGATTAAAATTGTGTGTATTAGAAGCATATTTTTTGTAACATGTAGTACTATATTCAACCACATGATTTGACCAGAGATCATGATTGTGTATGTGGTCAAATGAGGGTAGTGAATGTAATCAGATTGTGCGATTTATATTATCACCATCATTATGCTGCTTTAACCATGAAAGCATAAAAACAGTGCCAGCTTGTCATGGCAGATGATCAATAAATGGAAGCAGAATTTAGAGAAAAGAATCTTCTGTGTGGTCAAAGGTGGTCAGTCAGTCAAAATGGGTTATTTCTTTGACTGAAGTAGAAAATTCAGTAATCTTAGACATTTATGCCAACATAAAACTGAAGTATCAAAAGGATGGTATTTCCCTTGATGCCACTATTATTTAAACTACCTTCACTCCTTGGTAATGTTTATTGTTTTAAAAAATGATGATTAGAATTTTAATATAACGTAAATATATGAAAGTGAATTTATATATTTTTTGTCCTTGAGAAAACAAAAATATTAAACACTATTTATTCATTAGATTGCTTATAAATGTAAATATTTATAAATTTATGAAAATAAATTGTTTTCATATTTATTTCTTTATTACTTGCTAAATGATAAATATTTTTAATACAATTTTATTAGTTTTTAGAATGTTGTAAATATAAAATTATTCTTGTCAATAAACAATCTAATAAATAATGTTTAATATTTTTTATGTAAATTGTCAAGAACAAAGAAAATGTTTAAGTTTTATTAAAAATTCTATTCATTGCTTTTTAAAACAATACACATTGCCATGCTGTGAAAGTAGTTAAAATAATAGTAATGTCAATCATAAAAACCCTCCTTTTGATCCACCATTTTTTTGGAGGCACTAAGATCCAAGTTTTCTGAAAAATTCATTCTTTGTTTATGCTTTCATTCACCCTCCAACAAATCTACAATTACATATTTCTGAATTGTATTTTTTCAAGTTCTACCATGAGAGTAAGATCAGTAGCATATCCATCAAATAGGTATATTCCATTCAGGGTTACTAAGTGGGACTAAATTTATTGCAGGTTCCTTTCTCTTCTCCATTAATCATGGGTTCTGTGAGTTTTATGCCCTCTCAAAACTAAATATATTCATTATATCTCTATATTACCCAACACTATAAGAAATTATGTCTACAAATTATAGGTATATTGCATTATATAGCTGTACACAAAATGTGAACACTAAGTTCAGTCTATGCAAGCATTGTCTGTTAGTCCAGGAAATTACCATGTTCCCTTTAGGTCTTCAAGCCTGGATATGGTTTACCCAAGGTACCGACTCTTCATTGGCCCTGATTATATTAAATCTTGAAACAATATACAAACTTTTACAAAGATATGCAGAAGGAGTCTCTCAATCATTGTGGCACTCTCCATCTCACCTGGGAAGCATCTTCTGAGGATCATGCCATCTGGCTCTTTCTTTTATGTTCTGGAGTGTCTGATTTCGAAGAGAAAATAATTAGGGACAAAGAACAGAGATGTCAGAAAAAGAAAGATCAAGAGGGTTCTGCCTCCCAGCCTGGTTGAGACCCAGCATCCCATGTCACAACCGCAGCAGACTTTTCAGGGCAAAGATCAGACACATTATTCATCTCCGACCATCCCTTCCATGCTGAGTGATTCAATGTCAAGGTCATCTCCACCTGTGGAAGATGAACAACAAACAGACTTTTAGAAAAAAAAAGAATAAAACAAATTGCTTACTTTTTCTCCTTTCTTTTTCTCTCCATATATAACTTTGCATATCAAACTGAAGATTTTCTTATTGGTTGGGTATCTGCCAACAAAGATGGATGGCAAAAATCAACAGCATCGGAATCAAACACTAGCTTACGATGGTCAGGGCACAAACAAGACTTCTACATGGAAACAAAACACATACAGGACAAACACAGCTGAGACACCGGAAACACAAAGATGAATAAATTTCAAATAACACACGCTAACATGAACAGAAATATATGGTCAACATAGCAAACTGCCTCTTCAGAAAATGTGCTGGTTTTTATGAACCCTAAAATTTTAGTGGTTGGCTAGCAAAGGAACCATTTGCATAGCTACCACTGCTTAGCTCACTGGGAAAGACACTTTCTTTCTTCATAACCAGATGTTCCTGTGTTTGGACTGGCTCTGTTCTGACAGGGCAGTAATGTGCTGTTTTTCTGCAGAGACAGCACACTAAATGTCATCTCTTTGCAGGTTGGTACAGTTATGAATAATGCTTGGTTTCTCAGTCTGCATTTCTTTTCAGCTACATGAACAAAAAACAACATATATTGCATATACTCTTTCTTTCGCTCACATACATGCACAGACACCCCGCCCAAAATTCTAAGAAAAATGCTAAACATCATTTTTTAAGTCCTGACTTGATCAGCACTACTTCATGTCTTTGTGTAAAGTCTCTCTCTCTCATATATATATATATATATATATATACCAAAATTATTATTTAGCTACAGAGGAAGTGCCTGGTTAATAAAGCCGAATTAAAAGTAGTTTAAAAGCCGTAATTTGACCTTGCTAACCAGACACTTCCACTGTAGCTAAATGGTATAGTAATTCAGACTCTAGGACAATTCCATGTAGGATACAGGTTCAATTCCTGTCAGAGGACACATATTTTCTATTAAATTTCTCTGACATTCAGGCCAGTAAAAGTTGTCAATACCGTTTATTATAAACAGAGCATTTACTTAAATATTTGTATCTATAAAAATAACTTATAAAATATATATATATATATATATATATATAATATTTATTAAGGAAATAATACCGAAGGTATCAATACATCCTGGGGAAGAATGTATACCTGGTGAAAAACTATATCTGAAAATATTTTGCAACACAGCCTAAATGTGATAGAACAGGCGTGACTTAATTAAATATAATTCTTCAGACAATGCAAAAAGTAGGAAAAATATTGACAGAGTTAAAAACAAAATATTTTGGTTACTTTTTGATTCTGCAGAAGAGAAAGATCAGATAAGGTCACTGGAAATTATTAGGGAAGTTTTTCCAAGAAATTAGCTCCCCAATTACTTCTTTGAACTCTGTGAACTTCAAGGACCAACAAAGGAAGAATAAGATAATACCAATAGTTTCGTTGTATAGTCAATATCTGTTTCTTCTTCTTCTGAGACTGGTATTCATCTGAGATCTTTATCTTCATTTTCTGTTAATGAAATATAAGCAAAGCATCTATTTAAAGAAATATTATCAGCTCATATGGTTTAATTATCTATTTATTTAGGAATAGTAGTAAACAATAGCTGTGTGAATTGGTCAAACACTGCCTATGTCATAAAAAGCTTTCAAGTATATAAGATGTAATTTCAAGTTTCAATTTAAGGGTAAATACTTATTGCTGATATGATACTTGCTTCAAAATCATCAGTGCAAAATGACTAGGATGTTGATATAAAAAGCAACAACAATAAAATGGAAGAAAAAGTTGTTAAAATTTAATAATAACACTGCTTCATCGAATTGATTGATTTGTTTTTCATGGTTTATCAACCATTTGAAGGTCATTTAAAGCCAGAAAATATTTTTAGAATTTTAGTTTTACATAAATTTATAGATAATAATGAATTAGTGATACAAGTTTTAATAATTAACCCATAGCTGGAGGGAGAAGAGGTGGATTCATACCTTTCCCAAAGGTATTTGTGCGTAAGTGAATAAAACAAACCCAACTGAAACTGGAACTTAGCTCTCTGATTAAAAATTCCGAGCAGTTTTCTGTCATACCACTTGTACATCCAATCTTACAGCACTTGGTATTCCCAAATGATCACCTATCTAAGTATTGACTAGGCTCAATATTGCTTAACTTTGGCGATCCTACATGAACCAATGCTATATGGCTGTATGCTCTGCTTCATCTAAGAAATATAGACTAAAATATTACTACTGTTACTAGGTGGAAACAAAATACTGTATATACTCATGTATCATGCAGCTCTTGAAGACCAAATTTTGAAGCTAATTTTAAGGGGGTCACATCATACATGAGATATAAAATTAGCATATGTACTGCTGGCCCTGGCTATGCCATTGACCTAACTATATGTCCATTTACTGTAGTCAAATTTATATTCAGTAACTAAGGAAAAAAACTAGTTGAACTAAAGCCTATCTCTCTGTAAAAGAAAATACTATGTATAAATTATAGCTATATGAGCTTGTTAAGCAGTTCTTTGTGGTAAGTCATGCTTAATTACAAAGGGTGCGATGAGTAAATTGTCTCTATTTTATATTTTTAATTTTGTGCATGTGTGTTGTTTGTTTTTCATTTTGTCAACTGCACAGTATAATAGGGTCAGTTGGGCACTGTCTGTGAGAAAAAAAGCACCATGACACAATTCACTCTTCCAGAAATTTGGAAATGGCATGCTGTACTGCTTGGCATACATGCAACATGCTCCAATATAAACATTTCAGAGTGTTTTTTGGGTGTCAATCTGAGGACAGTGCAGAGGACTCAGAAAGTTTTGGATGAGTCTAATGGTGATTATAAAGATACAGCAGCTTGGAAAAATCACTTTGATCATTCTGATTACTTCAAAAATTTGTACTCCCAAATTTGTTGGTGAGGTCCTTAGACTCAACTTGGAGGCCTACATCAAGTGTCTTGGGGAGGTAGTACTGCCCTGGGTCAAGTGTGTGACTGTTGGAAGACCCTGTGTCTGGCAATACAACAACTCTGCACCATGTCACACAAACAAGAGAACCCAGTCAGTTTCTAAGACCACATCACCCCTTATATCTGGCCATCTAACTCAACAGATCCCTTGATTATTATGTTTTGGGTACAGTTGAGCAAGACACCAACAAAACTCCTTGTAGCACTAAAGATGAACTGAAGGCAAGGATAATGGCAACATTCAACAAGAAGTGTATCCAGAAGAGTTGTAGGAGATTCTGAAGTCGGCTGGAAGCTATAGTCAAAGCCAATGGTGATTTTATTGAATAAATTTACTCTTTAGTATTTCAAGATAGTTTTGTGTAATTTTGGTAAATATATCTGTTAAAATGAGATGTCAGTGTTATTTTCATTTTTGCATAATTCAGAGGACAACTTATCCATCACACGCTGTATTTACAAAGCTTAATTTAGTATATAGCAGGACACAGTTGGGCAACATTTAATGAGGATAAAAACTCTTTTGTACTAGCAAACTGGTCTTTGAGTTAACCTTATTAATCATCTCACTTCTTGAAAACTTTTTTTCTAGTGACATTTCTAGAATATGAAGGAAATGATGAGTTTTAATAAATATTTTCATGGTAATTATTCTGGTGAGCTTTTCACTTTGCTATCTTCACAATTCTACACTAGGGATGACTTCAAAACACATTCCCCCTCCCCCAATTTATAGGCAGAAGCATACAAATGCATGCTAGAATTTGTTCCAGGACTATATGTTTTCATAAGACCCAGTCTCTGTTTTTCTTGTCTTGAAATCAGGATGCTACATTCATTTATCCAAACTTGCTCTTGTGTGTCAACCCCAATTCTTAGTTTGTGAACTTTTTGCCATATTACTGTTGCTTTACCTTGAATATATTGTTTGTTTGCTTTATATTATTTTTTGTCCTTTTCTTTGTTTTTCTTTTTCTTGTTATTGATTATTACAAACTTTGACAATTCTGTTTGTTGGACAGTTCTAATCATTTATTTTACATTTAACCATGGCCACTCTACAGGCTTCATGAATTTAAGTGCAGGACTAGTGCAGCTTGGTCTCATAATTTTACTATTGATATTACTACATTTAACTGTAAGTTCAAATCCTAATACTTCATACTTCTGCAGTTTTACTTGTGAAACTCTCTGACAACTTTGCTGTCAACAATGACTTTCAGAAATTGAAATGCAATGTCAAACCTGTTCTTTTATTGTCCTCTATGTTGCTCTTACTCTCATTAACCCCTTGTATCCTAGTGGTTTTTATCCCATTACTTGTTGTGAAATGATAAAACAAGTTTTTTTAAATACCCTGATTCAAAGAGATTAAAAATTTTAGTGTTCCTTCATTTGAATCTTTGAATTTAATTTTGTTACCATATATGTTGGCATACAAGGACCTTTTAACCTTAAAAGACCCCCCCCCTTAAAAAAAAATAGGGGCCATCATACTCCAGGTATAAAATGTGGACCTTAAATCTTGTGGTTTATAGTAAGTTGTTATCATGGGAGATTTTTGATGGTAGACTAACCACAGCCTTGGTAACTATCAACACAAATATTTTCTACTGAAACAACTTAAATCACATTATTATAATAAAATAATACAAGTGTACTAATAAAAGTATTCTTACCTTATATATTATGTGCTATGATTGCACAACAAAAATAAAATATATATATTTGTCGAGAGATAAATCCAAAACCATTGTCACACATTGTAAACTGTTTTTCATTAGAATTTGAGTGAAAAGTAAGTATATGCTTACAGAATTTATTTAATAAATTCAATACATTTTAAAATATGATTGGGAGGGGGAATCTTTTACAGCAAATGTAGCCCAAAACCTACATTTTAATTTGAAAATTTGGAAGTTGTCTTATATGCTCATTCACCTTATACTCCAGCATATATGGTATTCAGAAAATATTTTTTTCTTTTTGACCATAGATATGCTTATTGAATTAGTACCTACATCTGCAGATAGAGCTTTTTGAAAAGAAATTATCCAGATACTTAATGTTTGAGTGGTCATACAAACTGTTTACAATCATTTTAAAATCTGTTTTGAATATTTTATCAAGTATTAAATTACCAATGAGAAAAGTAGAGAGACAATTTGAGATCTGTAACTACCCAAGACTCCACACAAACTAGGTATTACTGAGTGTAAATGAAACTTTTGAAAGAGGTGAAAGTTATTGCCATCCTCAGAAATGTAGACTGGTCACTTACTTGAGGTTGCTTCATTTCTAATAAAGGAAAAATTTGATGTTCAGCAAATGACAACCAATTCTGACTGAATATTTACATTGTTTATTATTGACTATTTTACTATTTGCATTTTTTACTATTGACACGCCCCAAGAGAAATATACTTATTGATTCTCTCACAGACTGAATAAATTTCATCAAGCTACATTCTTTGACTTCAGTTAAAAAGAATTCATTGAATGCTGAACAGGAAAAACCAAATGTTCATCATTCAGCATTACTTAGACATTATTCTAATAAGCTTTATTCCTCCAGTTTTAATGATTTTAAATTGTCAATATCCTCACTATACTTATATATGAGCAGCATTAAATATTTATATGTGGTCACTGTTTATTACCAGAAAGAGATATCTGCTTCTTCTATATGCCATATTCCTTCAGGATATAAATGATCACAACTTCCTATCTCATGTGGCCCTTAGCAGTTATTGTCACTTTGCAAAGGCTCCCAACCCCCATCCTGCCATCTAATCACACAAGCTCATCTGATAAATGCCTTCCTCTATATATGACAGTTAAGTTTCCAAGCCCTTATTATATGTTAAAGGAATTTCAGCTTCTCTTCCTAATTCTGAGTAAAAATGTTCTTTCACTTTCCATTATATTTTTAAGACTTCCTAGTTGCTTTATTACTCTGCCCATGGAATTTTCAGTATCCTTCTGTAGCACCACTTTCCTGCTGCCTCTAGTTTTTTTCCTCATCTGTGGGGAAATTGTCCAACATTCACTGCCATATAACAGGATGGATATCACATAGCAATCCACCGCTCTTTTCTTTGCTTCTAATGAATTTCTTCCATTTCTCAGCTTACCTTCTGGACTACTTCTTTTGCTAGTCAAATACCTGTTTGAATCTTGATGTCACATATTCCTTCCTCTGTTAAAACTCTTCCCAATTATTTAAACTTCTGTTTCTGCTTGATATCTCCAATTCATAACACTCGTCTTGGGTATTATCTCTTACTAAAGACTGTAATATTTGAAATTTTTCTGACAACTGTATCTTTTTTTTTATGTGTGTGTTTGTGTTTCTTTGATCTTGTCAACACAATTTACAGTATATCTATTCTGTGGTGTTCCTCTTTTTGAAAAGTTAAGATCACTTTTCCTCACAGAATAAAGCCCCCCAAAAGAAAAATGCTAACAAATTTTTAAAAATCAATTCAAACAGTATTGCTTATAATTTCAACTGTTACATTTTTTCTCAGACAGGTGTGCACTTTGTTCCAATATTTAAAATGGAAATTATTGTGGTCTTGTTAAAGCCAGAAATAAAGACACAAGACAGGAAATGAGTTAAACAAATATATTAACAGAAACAGTAATACAAACATGTACAAATGAGAGTGTTACATCAAGAATGTTTGGTCCGACTGTCAGAGCTGACTGCTGGAAACATCTCTCTCCAAAAGGCAGAATCTGCTCCTATTTATAGCTGGGAGGGTCGATGCATGCATGGGTAAATTACCATAACAGAAATGTTTTGAAATCTTTCTTTGTTAGATTCCACAATACCCTAAAATATAGCTCAAAAATATCTTCCAAGTCTTACTATGAAGTTCAGGTATCAGATGGGGTAATGTTTACCCAGATGCTGGAAACTACTTGAACCTTTCCTGTCTCTTACTGTAAATTTAAACATAAATAGTGGAATTATTAATGCAATCAATTATGGTAGTCTTTGTAAAGCAATGCATTGAGTAGAACAACTTGTCTAGAATAATTTAAAATATAAACTAATATAATAAAAAATAATATGAGCATGAGATATTTAAAAGATTAATTCAAATCTCTTTTTATGTAATCAATCAACAACAAATTAGCCTCAATTTTTAAATCATCATATCTATTAATGTTTATTTTTGGGACAAGATAAGCATAGGAATAAAGTGTAGTATCTATGTGTTATATAGAAACTTTTAAAAATGAAATTATATATATATATATATATATATATATATATATATATATACCTATTGATTCTCTCACAGACTGAATAAATTTCATCAAGCTACATTCTTTGACTTCTATATATATATATATATATATTTGTCTGTGTATATATATGTGTATATATATATATATATATATATATATATATATGTATATATTGGTCAGTAAGCATATCAATAAAAAATACATTTTTCTTTAAAATTTTCCTGTGATGTGCCATTGAAATTTCAACTCATTCTATCTGATTCTAAGTATGTGTCCATTTTGTTTCCATTTTCTCTAAAACTTTATCATTGCTCACCTGTTCAGTCCATGATATTCTCAGTATCATTCTGTAAAACTCCATTCTTCTTCATCTGTGAGGAGATTGTACAGCATTCACTGCCATTATTACATCACAGTTCAGTACACTTTTCTTTGTTTCTAACAAAATTTTCTTTGTCTCTCCCATTCAACAAAACATGTGTTCATAAATTGTTTTATGCAGGAATTTTCTCAGTGCAAGATTCCATTTATTCAAGTTGGGTGGGTCTGGCACTGTCAGTGGTGGCTTGCATTTCTGGAGAAACATTTGGCAGTACTTGCCTCACCTTAACCTCAATTCAATATTTCTTTTCATCCATATTTCTCCAATCTTATGAAAGAGGAAATAGGATGGTTAAATTATGAATAATGCCTGTTGAGACATTCCATGTGTATGTATCTGTTCGCTTATCAATTGGTGCCTGTCATAGTTGACGATGGGACAAGTTTTTTACTGTTTCGATATTTTTATATTTTTACATTATATAAGTAAACATACACACACATATATATGACTTTTTGTGAGATGAGTGAAAGAAAAAAGCTTAACTCAGAAAATAAAGATGAATAATATCACAGAATCATTGCATGTAAATGAAGAATTGTCAAGCATTTTGGTATCAGAGATTTATGGCAAACTTCTCATTATACAAGAATTGAATCAATACAATTTCACCATAAGATCTGTTTTTAGCCATTTTCTTATAAGGAAACATTCACCATTCATTGACTCATCAGCCAGTACTACTTTTGTTTGAAATTTATAATATCTTTCAATGAAAACATTTTTCAGTGAATTAGGTTTTGCAAATTCAGTAACTCTTATTACTCTTTCCAGTATTGATGTTGGATTTCTTTTAAAGTAGAATGGAATGTCAATATCTTGATTTTTTTCATTAATTCACCTTGAGTAACATGTGATATCCATTGTAGTTGTTGCTGCTGTTGAAAGTCCTCAAGTTGTGGTTTCTGTTATTTGGTACAGTTCTTAGTTTGTGATTCTGTAGTGCCACTCCATGAGGTTTGAATAAGGATGATCCTTGCTAAGACCAACATGCTTCATTCATTTCAAACCATTTTTATCCATTGATCTGAAAATGTGGTGACTCTATGATATCAGAAAATCATAATTTTTAAGAGATTAGTAGATAGTTTTAGCAACTACATAACTTTTTTTTTATATGTCTGCTATGAAATGTGCCTGTGAGCAGTGAAGAAGAAAATTACTGGAAAATAATTGAAACTCACCTGAAGCGAGCTGAATGTGTAATGCTCCTCATGCCAATGACACTTCCACCGAGCTTCTCTACGGCATATGACTTCACTGAATTTCGATGTGTTCCTCTCAAATTTATATTTAAACTGGGGTCATCAGGAGAGAATGTGCACCGTTTCGGAGCCTTCCTCTCAACGGTTTCAGTTGCACACTACCCCCACCACCCCTCACTGATAGATACTCAAGAATTACTGAACAACACCTGGGTGCTTATGTCGTCAATCATTTTTCATTTTATCCCATCATGTCATTTTGTTGAGTGAAGATTTATAGCTCATTATATTTTGAGTATAGCCAGATAGATGATGAGTGCCATAAACCAAATCCTTGAATTTTAATGCTTCTAATAGCATTGTAAACATTTTCTGCAAAAGCCATGAAAAGAGTCATTTGAATTGCTCTTTACTATATCAACACAGTTTTGCACAAAGTTTGCCTTCAGAATGGAGAAAAAAATCATGTAAAAGAAATGCTGTCATTGTAAATGGAAGGACAATTCCAGGGAACCATCAGTGTCTATGTTTCTCTGGAGATTATCCATCAAGGCTTTGTTTAAACACATTTTCTTTCTGCTCTGATCAAATACAATATCCAAAGTATAATATATCTTAATGATATCGACAGCTCTACACAGATGCTACTATTCACCATTCACAGTATCATTGTAATTCATCATTACAAAAATATTTAACCATTATCAAATTGTGACAGCCTTTCTCCCCACCACACCTTTTTAAGAGAATGATGCCATTATGAGTAAAGTAATTTGGAGTTGAAAGAATCTTGGAAGCAGATAGGCTGAATTTATTCCTTCAGAACTGTTAGCTATTATTAGTTTCCAAGTATTCCCCTGTTATGTGCAATCCTTCTCAGTTTGTGTTTCTGCTTTTGATAGCTAGCAAGACTGATTAGGGCATAGAAAATGTGTCTATACACCTGATCACTGGATTTGCAGGTAAGTATTTATTTCAGCGAGCTGAACTCCCTGCCTTGTATAGTTTCAGATCCTGACATATTTCAGGTAGTTACTTTGTATGGCAAAGCAAGCAGAAGGGGAATTAACACACCAGATGCACTCCCACAGGCTGTACAAGTTGAAGAGACCAATGCTAAATGTATTGGCTAAATACAGGGACCTCAGTTTGTGGCATTCTGTTGCAATCTTGTTACCAAATCCTGTCTATTTCATACTATATGTGCTAAAGAGGATGGTCCTGAGGTAATAGCGTGTTTATCACTCCCTAATCAAATTCATGATAATGGTATTTTTCTGTTATTGTCCTTCTCTCAGATTTACTCCTTGTTATTCAGGATTCAAAATTACATTTAAGAAAATTGTAAACAACTTAGAGATTAAAAATAACTGCAAATGTATTACTGGAAACTATTTAGTCTATGATGCATAAAATTTCTTATCTGTGTTATTTTGCTTGTTTTTATAAATATCTATGAATATTAGGTTAGTCTGACACAAAGTCTTTTTAATAGAAGAGCTTTGATAAAATCAAGTACCCTAGGGAATTGGTCTATGACGGGGATTCACACTGAGACTCGTGAGCCATATGAGGCTCTTTAACCATTAATATGTGGCTTGTTGGCTGACCTTGTTTTATCATCACAGTTAATATAAAAGGTAAATAAGAAAAATTTAAAGCTTTATAATTATTTACTGGGTATGAATTGAGACCCCATTGCATTAAAACATAAGTTTAATGCTCATGGTTAGTAAAAAATATTTAAGAATTTAAATCCTAATTTTAAATGCTAGATCTGAGTGAGATATTGACCTTTACTGATGAAGGAAAGAATGCTAGGAGGCATATATATGTCTACTTTGTGATTACTGAAACCAAATAACAGTTTAAAAAACTGCATCTATAAATAAATATTATTGTATACATGCATTTCTTAATATTTATATAAAAAGTTTACAATAAAATGTCGATGTAACAAAAATGTGTGTGTAAATTTTGTACATGACTGGTGGCTCTCAAACATTCAAACTTTTAGCTCATACATTAAGCAGGTTTAGCCACCCCTGGTCTATGAGATAGGTTTGCTAATCATTACACTAAAATAAAGAAGTATTATGATTATTTACTAAACTTACATATATCTTAACCTTGTAGGGAAGTTATAACTTTGAGTAAATAATTATAACTACACTAATATTCATACAAAATGAGAAATGCAGAAACAACAAAATTAGTATTATTTATCATCTGGTTGTTATGTGGCGTTTGAGACATGAAAGGCAGTAATATTGAGTAAAATTGTGAGTTGGGATTAAATGTAGACTGGAATCTAACAGAATGTAAAGATAATGAATGAGTGAAGTATATACAGTCTTTCTTGTATATTTTTTTTTTTATATGTGTGCAATAAGTGGTCAGATAATTAGAAAATAAAAGAAGTGTCTGGGGTTTTCTTACCTCAAATTTTTGTTGAGTGTTAAGAGATAAATGTCACCATTGTGGCCTGAAAAAGGAAAGGAGCCAAATTTTTTTCAAGCCACATATTGACTGCCTGTCCAATAGGATATCATGTGTTTGTGTGTAGAGGAAAAAAGTGGGGTTGATTCTTATTGGTTTGCAAAGAGTGAATTAATGATAATTGTTATAATTATTTTATTATGATTATTTTTGACACTACAATTAATTTTGGCCTTAAGTAGTTTGGCATTACATTGCCTGAAGTACTTCTAGCTATGCATCTTATTGACACTACTAGATTGGATAAAAAAAAGGTAAATTGTTTTTACAGCAGTTGGCTATGCCAAGAAAGAGGATCCTTATAAGGAAATGAAGAATGCTCTTAGAAATTTCTTTGCAGGAACATGCAATATCATGTAGACGGAGATCAGAGGAATGGACTATCAAACAAGAACAGTTGTAGACAGCAGAATCAGAGGAAAACATATATTATGAAGAGTAGAAATATTAACTGTGAAGCATGATGCATACATGGTTATGCATGGTCAGGGTATGGTGTGAGACAAATACAAGCTGGGAGTATGTGTTCTCAAAGAAGCAGAACATTAAGAAGAGGAGCACATTGGGGAAAAGAAAGAAGTTCAGAATACAGTTACAGAAATCCTTTTGATAGAGCTGGCAATAATCTAAAATGGTTGGTGTGTAAATCAATTATTCATTTCAAAAAGGTTTATCCACATGAAACACAGAATCAGGATGGAAGTGCTTTTGAAACTTCAAAAATGCACTAATTTATATAGTGGGGGGTGGGGGGATTTTTGACAGTTCCATAACCCAGAAAATTATATCTGCCTTTGTTGTCTAAGCCAAGATTGGTCATTTTCCATGATTGATATTGTAGTGATAGCAATAAATGACTTACTAAATAATTTCCAACCCCTTTTAGTAGACAATGTAGTAGTCTGGAACCAAAATAATTAATAATAAAAGAAAAATTAAAAGTTAAGCAAAAAACGTACCAGATAAGAATTGTAATTAACAATAAAGAAAGAAACATTTAGATTATAAAGAAAAAGTTTGCTAAAATGTAGAAAAATTCACATGATGCATTAGAACAAGAATTTTACCACCAAAAGAAATAAAAATTAAATCTCATTTTTTGACTTCAACTGCCTAAGTAAGCAGGCATTCAAGAGAGTATGTTGCCAGCTATAAGTAAGCAAATATTAGTTAATTTCTGTGCTTACCAAAATTATATACATATATGTGCTTTGAATAATACAATCATTTCTTTGAAATGGATTACTAAGATATAAAAGAAAAACTCTTATTGAGTGTACACTAAAAAGAAAAAGAAATTAATAGTGAAACACTTATTTCTCTAATTCACCATTGTTAAGAAAAACCTAAATACTTAAAAGTGTTTCTGAATTATAAAATCTGATCAACACCTTAAATGTTACTTATTGTGCATTAATAAGATGCTTAAATTTATAATAAATCAATTTATCATTTTCCATATGCCTATAAAATATGAACTATTTCTAAATTGTATTTCATTGTACTGAATATATAATTTTGCTTATATTACAATCTTGTTGTAGTCAATGATGTTCTTTTCTTCCCTAAAAAAGAATAGAAAAATGACATTCAGACAAGGCCAATGCATCACCAAACCCCAAAACAATATGAAAGGCATAAAGTACACTTGGTTTTTTAGATTAAAGCATATACTAATTTTTTGTAGGTACTGGGAATAAGCTGCAAACCTGCTGTAAACATATTTCAAAATTTAGGTTATACATTTATTTAATTTTTTATACTACTGTCATGGGGAAAATCTTATCCAAGATAAATTTTTGTGTCTGGGAATGCTAAAAATTTTTTCTACATAAATTAATGGTAATTGCTTCTTTCCTTCATGTCATTTTCACTTATGAAAGAATGCATGGGAATATTTTACATTTGGATAATAGGTGGAAACCAGTATTTTAATGGTTAAGGGAATCTCTTTAAATATCACGCAGTAAATAATCGTATGCTTTACTGTAAAAAGAGAGAGAGAGATTTGTATTCAGAAGTTATTATATCTTATAAATTTTTGACTAGTTTTCTTCATCTTATTGTTCTTTCTTAGTTTGTTTCCTTTGAAAAATTAATGGCACTTGGGCAACAATGTAAAGATTCTAGAAAAAGTAATAATGTCTTTCCAGATCAGAAAGTCATACTCATGTGCTTTATCAGAATAGCACATTTTCTATGATGGAGTGATAATTTGCAAGAATAACAGCATTCACTGTAGAGGTTTTGTAATCGATAAATTTCTTCAACATGTTCGTATGCTGCAAAGTCCATGTACTATTATCTAGACAATTCTAATTCTGGTTTTCTTCTTTTACGTACTGTGTCCTATTAAGATCATGGCTCTCCCCAACTTCATGTCCTTTTTTATTTTTATTTTCTATAAATATTTCCCAGTTCTGATAAGCATTGCTCTTTGGTACCTTGATTTTATGAATTTTAGCACAGTACTAGACTGGCAGCTAGGTCTCATCTTTTTACACTTGAAATTATTAGATGTAAATCATCTGGTTCACACTCCTCCCCAGACTTTTGAACAGGAGCAGAGGTTTATATCTTCTTGTTTCCTATTTAAGATTGGGTTTCTAGTTTCTTCTAAAGTCTAATTCTCTTTTCCACCCAGTAGCCTCTTGTGTCTTAGTGGCATTACCTTCCTTGAGTTGAATTGATTAAAAAAAACAAGTTTCTTCTCTTGCACTTTTCACTTCAAGATTCTTACTTTCCAGTCAATTTTGATCTTCAAAAAAGTAATGTAATGTCAATTGTTATCTTCTAATCTAATACCTGTTCTTTTATCGTTCTCTAGCTTTTATGATGTTTTTCATTTTCTCATATACATACTCACTCAGTAAATACTTGTATATTAGATCATTATTGTTTTGCTATGGGTGAAATTATACAAAAAAAAAAAGCTCTCAGCAATATTTGTCGCTTATATTCAACCTTAGTCCTGGTCCTATCATTCATTTACACAAAGTAAGTAATTTACTATTTCCTTCTTCACTTTTTTCCTTCAATATGACTTGTAAGTGTCAAATTCTCAAAGCCCTCCTTCCTTAATTACATCCTAGAAATTCCAACTATGACTGATTCTAAGTATAAGTATCCATTTTGTTTCTATCTTCTTTAAAAATTCCTTGTTGCTCTCATGTTCCATTCACAGTAATTTTGGCTTTCCATTTGTAGAACAATATCTGTGTTGCTTCAAGTCTTTTCTTCTTCTGTAAGGAAACTGTCCAGCATTTACTGCCATATTCAAGGATAATATATCAGGTCTTTGTTTCCAATGAAATCTTCCTGTGTTGTATAACATTTTTTAACCTCTGGAAAGCATCCTTCACTTTTCCAATGTGCCTTGATAATTCTAGGGTTATGAGACTACCCCAGTGGTTCCTATAATTTTTCTCTCTCGGCTGCAATTTTGGAATGAAAATTTGTTTGTGCCTCGCCAAACTGTATGATAAAAAGTACATTTAAAAATAAAAAGCAGAGAGAGGGTTAAAGGGAGCTAATTATCGATTTGAAATCAGAACATTATCATTGATAACTCTCTCCCCCAATTTACAAACCTTAGTTACTATATTCTTAATACTTGATATAATGCAAAAATATAATAATGATAAAATTGGTTAATAATTATTTATACTGGGTGTCATGCATGCAGTTACAAGTAATCCTTATTAATATTTGAAATTTTGGAATCATATCTATTTTTGGCATATGAACTTTTTGAAACAGTTTCTAAACCTTTGATTGCCTTTCAATCATTGTGCCTCACCTGCTATCCTCTTCAGATGCACCATTTGGGAACCACTGCATTACTCAGATAATTAAACTTAATTGATAGGTTCCTCTAATTATTTTATATGCTGTGACCCTTCTGGATATGGTCAGTCATGGCTCTTCACAATGTTCTGTCTCTGGTTACTATAAGCAATGTTCGATTCTACCAGCTCTTTTAGTTGCTGCTCATTCACATATTAACATTCATTCACATATTAGGAAATTTAGAGATGCAGTACAATCTTGATTAATTATGTTATTCAAACCTTTTTTTTAATTTTCAGAAATGTCATTTTTATTTCCTTTTTTCTTCAAAAATTCCTTGTTGCTTATATGTTCCATCTACAGTATTCTTTGTATCCATTTGTAAAATCACATTTCTATTGCTTCAAGTTTTCTTTTTATCTTTAAGGAAACTGTCCAGAATTTAGTGTCATATTTCAAGATTGTTTTTACATATCCATTCAGCACACCTTTCTTTGTTTATAATGAAATTTTCCTGTGTTTTATGACTTTGTTCAGTCTCTGGAAAGCATCTTTCACTTTTCTAGTTTGCCTTCATAATCCTACATCACATTATTCATTGTTTGTTATGACACTACCCATATAATTATACGTCTGTATCTACTTAATTCTGCTGTCTCCAATTTGATTAGTCACACCTTGCATTTTCCCTCTTGATGACAACCAAACTTTCTCTTCTTACCATTAATGGTTAAGTGAATCTGTATTATAACTAAAAAAAATCTTGCTTACAGATATGAAATATTTTATTCATTCTTATTTTGGTCTGAGT
>OZ010593.1:27491629-27496629 GCA_963932145.1 Acanthosepion lycidas
TATAAGAGAGTTGGCGGGACCGGAGAAGAAGTATCTTATATCCGGGTTTCTCTTATATCCGTGTTTGGTCTATTTTGTTTACATTAACACAGGCTCTAATTTGGGACCAGAGAAAATCTCTCTTATATCCGGGTTACACTGTATTAATAAGTTTCTAATGTCAGTGAATGGCTAATAATTCAGAAATTTAAATAGTTGCTGTAAGTAGAGATTGCTATTCAAATGTTTATAATCTGTCAAAATTTCAGTATATATAGAGAGAAATTTTTCAGAATGTCTTTATGCATATACATGTGTGTGTGCGTTTAATGATACCTCATTGCCAACAACTAATGCATTTGAAATTTAAATAGTGTCTATCGGTTAACATTTATGTTCACATATACATATATAAACAGATTTACAAGTGTGTATTTTGTTTGTATGCAAGCATACATCCATTCACTTGTATAAACATGTAGATCTCTGTATATATGATATTTGGTTGTATTTATATTTGCACAGATATTTGTTTCTGCTTAATGAGTTTTCAGAGGAAAAGAACATTTCTGAAGTTTAAACACATTGTTGATCCCAGTGATCTAAGAAGCTAAATATCATTATTCATTCTTCAGTTTTATTTATTATTTTTGCCTTTTTCTAACTTGAGAGATTATATTGTCAGACATTTACAGAACTGTCAGATTTGTAATGATGAAGTTAGAATGATATTTTGCTGAAACATTTGCATTACTTCTGTTTTAGTTTTCAGAATTATTTTTAAATAAATGTTTTTTTGCTCCCATTTTATTGATTGTTTCCCATTAACTGTCAATGCCTATGTTTAGATTTTGGCTGAAATATCTAAGTTTTCAGTTTAATTTTTAAAAAAGCATTTATTTAATCTGGACCTGTTTATCTTAAGAGCGAATGGAAACACCCTACTTGATCAAAATTCAGTCCTTTAATGTGACAGTCTTGGTGATGGTATATGGAGGCCATGCCCTGACCACATACCCCCCCCCTCCTGTCTGCATGGAAAAATTCAAACTCCTCATTGCTAACGACTCCCAGAACTATCACAGTTTTTATTTTTTTTAAACTTTTCACCTTAAGCAAGATGGGAGTGCCACTAGCATGCAAGGATTTACAGAGAGTGAGAGCAAGAGTAAAGAGATGGGAAAGAGGAAAGGATAAAGAGAAGGAAGGGAAATAGATCAAAGCATCTGGAGATATCGATTGACATTGCATTTGAATAGTTGGAGATTATAGCAATCAGGGAAGCAAGTAACAGGAAGGGAGTTCCAAAGATGGGAAGTACGAGACATGAAGCTATTGGAGTAGAAGACACAGCTACATTTAACTGTTCCAACAATGAAAGGGTGGGTCTGAGATGCCAACCTAGTAGCATGTTTGAATTCATGCAGTTTAGGAATTAGCGAAAGTAGCTTGTCGGAGCAGATACTGTGAAAGTATTTGTAGAAAAGACAGTGGGAGGTGACAGTATATCTGTGAGAGAGTGATTGTAAACAAGATGCCAGATCAGGGTCAACCACATTGCATATTCATCTCTGGATTTTGTCCAGGACCTTAAGATAAAGAGCGGGGGATCTAGACCTTACCAGAGGACTCTCCTTAGGGTCTCTACATAAACATCTGCTATTCATTCAATTGACCTTTTGGTCCTGATCAAAGTTTTTCTCATCAGAGAAAACCCAAAGTATTCCAGGTTTTTGATGTTTCAACTTGCACTTTGCATGGATCAGATGGTTATCTTACATCTTTGCAGATATGAATTGACTTTTCTGCATCATATATGATTTGTATCAAAGGTTCTTATTTTTAATTCTTCTAGTCAAGTGCCTTGAAAACTTGAGCTCCATAGTAATGGTGTTAATTGACTTTCTGGACTTCTTATTGATAATGTTCTGTACATATCCCACAAATTTGTCTGTTTTGATGTTATTAAGACTCTTAGAAGGAATTTTACTCCTATAGAATACCCATCAGTGGCTTTTAGCCGATTACAAATTTTGGCAACAAATGACTAGACAATTTACAGGAAGGAAGCAAGAAATCTCTGAATCTCTGTGCACTTCCTTTAAGCCATTGATTACAGAATATCTTTTAATTTTCTAAAAATAAATAAATAAATGATAATCAGAACAAGTTAGAAAAAAAAACTATTTAAAGACATGTCCTCAAAGAAATGAGCAACCCTGTACTTTATTTACCATAATATAAGTTGCTGATTTGTTTGGCATTTGTTCAACTGGAGCCTGTGATAATCTTTTTATAGTCCAACTACTTTAGACATATAGTGTTTCTTATGAGTTTTTGAAGTTTTTCTTTTATCATTTCAGTAGAGGATAATATATATACATTATATCCTTTCATAAATATATTGAAATGATTTCTACAATATTTATATGGAATATCCTTTTTGATGAAAGTGATCTTTTAAGTTCTTTTTTTTTACAATCCCAACTAACAAATATAGTTAAGATATTTTTCAAAAAATAATTTTTCTGTGGATTGATGACCAACCTCCCATATACCATGCGTCAGTTTTTGCTACATATCAGTTAGTATGTGCAATATAAATCTTGAACTTGTATAAAGCTTTATAAAAATATTCATATTAAATGTATTTAGCATTTTTAAAGTAATTTATAAGTAGGGTACTGAGAAATGGGAAAATTTCACTAAAAACTAAGAAAAGAGTACTAAACTGCTATGTGATATCTATCCTCCTGTATGGCAGTGGGTGCTGGATGATCTCCTCAAAGATGAAGAGGAGACTTGAAGTAACAGAAATGTGGTTATACAGAAGGATGCTGAGGATACTTTTTGTTGAGGTTTATAAGCTCTACATTTCAAAAACAATCAGTGAAATTTGAATAAGCTGATTTGTTTGGAAAAATACTATGACAAAAATACTACTTCATAGTTTAATAATTTCTTTAATTTAATTTAATTTTATAGGACTCCATGGTAAACAACTGTTTATTAAGAAAATTTCTTTTTTTCCTTTTTAATAATGAAGAATAAATTTTTAGGATTACTTACTCTTGAGCATGCAACATACAACTGGCCATGCATAAATATTTCTTTCTGGAGATAAATTCCAACTTTTCAAAGTGTTTGGCCTTGTCATTCATTTATAGTTCTCATAAATGCAGGAAAACTGGAGTCTTGTATATAAAAAACAATGAAAAGAGCAATATTGTATTTTTATTAAATAAGTATTTGTTATTTTAATCATTAAAATGTTTTTAAAATAGTGGGAGTATTTCGTATGTTCAATAACAGAACTTTTAATTTTTCCAAAGAAATTAATGAAAAGTTAATACTAAGCTACACAGCCTTGTAAAACCAACTGTATTTTTACCCACTTACCTATTTACACTTGTCCCCAAAATTTCTTTTCAATCAATTAATATATGGCTATTTTAGAGGGTGTGACAGACAGACAGACAAACAGAAGTTACAGAATTTTATATATATATATATATATATATATATATATATATGTATCAGGTCATCCCATAAGTTCTGTCCAAATTTTGAATAAAGAAAACAAGTGACCAAATGTTACATTTAATTACAGATTCAATCAACAATGTATTTTCCCTGATTATCTATGACTTCTTTCCATCTATTAACAAGCTTACTAATTCCATTACTGTAAAATTCTTTTGGCTTTGATTTGAAGAACTCACAAATGTCAGTTTTAACCTATTCTTGTGTTACAAAAGCTGTTACTTCCAAATGATTCTGTAAGCTATGCAACAAATGGTAGTCTGAAGGAGCAAGATCGGGAGAATAAGGTGGATGAGGAATTTTTTCCCAACCAAGTTCTTCGACCTTTTGTGACGTGATTCTTGCTGTGTGGGGTCGCGCATTGTCCTGATGAAACATCACCTCTTTTCGATTCGCTAGAGCAGGTCTTTTTTTCCTCAAAGCTTGGTTCAAACACTCTAATTGCTGACAGTATATTTGAGCATTAATTGATGCATTAGGTGGTAAGAATTCAAAGTTGATTATTCCTTGGCGTTCCCACCAGATTGAAAGAAGATCCTTTTGCCCATGAAGTTCCCTTCTCAGCTGTGCCTGGGGTCCTTCCCCTTTACCAAGCCACTGTCTACGATGCTTAACATTTTGATAAAAGATCCATTTTTTGTCGCCAGTCACAAGTCTATCCAAAAAAGGTGAAACAAGTTGGCGAGAATGGAGAGAAGAGCAAATGTCAAATCGGGATTTGAGGTTGTTTTCAGACAATTCATGAGGCACCCATTTTCCAAGTTTTGGAACTTTTCCAAGTTGTTGAAGATGATGATGAACAGTTGTATAATTTGAACTTAGAACCACTGCCAATTCCTCAACTGATAAAGCAGGATTTTCTTCAAGGGCTGCTTCAAAAAGTTTTTCATCAAACTCAACTGGACATCCGGTTCGATCTTCATCTTCAAGGGTGAAATCTCCATCTATGAATTTTGCAAACCATCTTCTGCAAGTTCTTTCATTCACACATTCCTCTCCATAAACTGAGTGAATGTTTCTAGCCACTTCGGCTGCTGAGTTTTCTTTCTTGAACTCATAAATCATTATGTGCCTCAAATGATTCTTGGGTACTTCCATGTTAGCAGGGTGTTAATCAAACAAAATTTAATTTTATTGTTCTCTGAAATAAAATTTGATCAGTTTAAATGTATCTAAACATAAAATGTTCAGTTCCATTAGACATTATAAAATACTCTTTAAATTTTGTTCATTTTAACAAAAAGTTAAAATTTGGTCAGAACTTATGGGATGACATGATATATATATATATATATATATATATATATATATAATTATACATATAACTAACGGTTAATTGTAAACACCGTTATAAATTTAACTTATTATAGGGGTCGTATACTTTAAATGATAATGATATGTAGCTGTAAGTTTAATAGATTATAACTTTTATTGCCTGATGGTCAATCTGACGATATGAATGTGCATGGTATAACTAC
>OZ010593.1:27501629-27571629 GCA_963932145.1 Acanthosepion lycidas
TAATACCATGATATAAACATAATTCAATTTCAGCTCAAACATAGTTGCTTTTCAACTTTCATAGACACTTCAGTTTGAATTTTTTAAATTTATGTATTTTCATGAATTTTATATTGTTTAATTTTTTATTTAGATGTTTTCTTTTTTATTTTATAATATTATGGTAAAAAAACCTATGCTCATGTGTATGAACATACTTAAATACTATGGTTCTCTTGACTCACATAGATATACTTATACATGTATCTTTCATCATATATCTGCACAATCGTAAGCTTATATATAGACACATGCATGCATGTATTTATATACACAAATATTTAAATATATACATTCAGAAAGCTACATACATAACCAGAAGAAGATGAAAAACTCAATAGATAGATTCAGATTTTTTTATCATATTATTTCTAGTCATAAAATTAGAAATTAAGAACTGGTTTGTGTATTTTCCTCTATTCTGTTAAGAAAAATTGCATAAAAATATACTTTGCAGGGCTGGTGCAAGGATCTCATAACATCCACATCAGTCTGTTTTACACCCCCAGATCCTGAAACAGGCCCCACACTCTACTATATCTCAATTTTTCTAAGGTAGTATTCATATAGAATACAAATTTTATTGTAACCTAATTATGTGCAATAATGAATCATATCCCATCATGGTGAAAAATTCAAGTAGAATAATTGAAAATAAATACAATCTATCTCAATAAATGTCATAATATTAGGTTGGTGCAAAAATAATGACGGTTTTTGACGTTAAAAACTATGTCAAAAACCGTCATTATTTTTAACACAAACTTATAGATCATTCCATCTTAAATAAATCAACAATGTTTTGCTGCAATTTTTAACTTCAACTTGGGATTTTTCTTGTTAAAATGTTTGATGATTTTAATACATTCAACATTATGAATAAAAAATAGTAAATTTCATATTGTGTTTTTTTTAGACTTAGCATGAGCAAAACAAATACACAGATTTGGAAAATAAAAAAAAAGAAACCAGAATTTTGTCAAAATCTTTGAAAACTTTTCATCCTTTAATAGTCAGTTACACTTAGTTTAATTTGTAATATATATAAATATAGATCGAGAAAAAGTAAATATTGATAATCTAGTGAACGTCACAGTACTGTCCTGGCTTGAGGTAAAGTCAGGGGATTTGTACGGACTGGCCCTGCTTTGAGATAATTGTTAGAAAGTCAGAGATTCAGTTGTCAGTTCCAAATTATTCAGTGAAACTAATTTTGTTTGAGGTGAACATAAAAATCTTAGTATATAATATAGTGAGAATTAAACCATTTCAACTGAAGAAAATTGATCTCAAATGTTATTTTCATTTTTACTAAAAACCAAATATTTGTATCTGAAAATCCAAGAACATTTCTGAGATGTCCTACTTCTAATATCCTAAATGTTTCCTTATTAAAAATTGAACATTCCAACCAGTTGTTATATAAAGAAACATAAAGTATCAATTTATATTTATATATGCCTGTAAATTTTTTTACAGAATTATTAAAAGTACTACAAATCATTATTTAATCCTATGCTTTGCTGTATTAAAAATAGTTCTATGTTTTCATAAAATTTATGGAACTGATTTTCTTGCTCATATAAAAAATATATATTGCAATGCTTAATTTTTAAAGCATTAATTTCTTTGGAAATTATTGAATCAAATTTTCAAAATTATTTAAAGAGTTGGTGTTTGTAGTGAAATCTATATTTAATAAGTCTAACAGCTAACATATAAAGATTTATAAGATATGTAATAAAAAACAGAAAAATGTGACACAAAGGCAAGTTACAGGAACAAAAAGCTGCCAAAAATATAAGCTAAAATAAGATTAAAAATTTGTAAGTATGAAGTAAACTACCAACCACAGTAGAAAACCTATTACAAGATATAAAAAGTAACTTTACAACCAATTGCTGTTGGTATGAGTAAATTAAATATCAGAAAGTTTGTATCTCTGAAAAAGAGACAAATGGTGGCCGGTCAACTAAAAAAATTCCAGTTCATCCTTACACATCTACCAAATGACAATTCTACGTGCTATGCCCATTTATGATGTAAGCAATCATGGCTCTCCACAATTTCATCTCCTTTGTAGACCTTAGTAAGGTTCATCTTTCTCTCTCTCTCTCTCTCTCTCTCTCTCTCTCATAATCTCTGTTCGGCCAACTAATTACTCAAGCTCTTGAAGTTGATTATTCACTACTTTTCTCTCTCTTGCCTTAAGTATGTCCTGTGAGTGTCAAAATCTCCAAGCCCTCTTTCCTTATTATGTACCTGAGAAATTTCAATTGTCTCTTTCGGATTCCAAGTATAAGTTTCTTTTTTGTTTCCATTTTCTTTAAAATTTCCTTGTTAATTTACATGTCCATAAGATTCAGTACACAAGATTCTCAGCATCCTTCTGCATAACCACATTTCTATTGCCTCAAGTCTCTTCTTCATCTCTGAGGAGATTGTCCAGCATTCAGTGCCATATAGAGAGACTTTTATGCTACTAAGACATATACAAAAGTATATTTACATATTTACACAAAGTCTCATGCAGAGAAAAATATATCTACACAAATAGCAGTGAAAAGAGAACAAAAAGATAGGGTCTTACATAAAATATGGAGATGCTTTAGAGTTTCTGGAGGAGACATGTTTGGGACTTCAGCTTCAAATGGGCCAGATTCATCTACTATGTCCTAGGTGAGGATTTATTCCATGTACAGGAAATGGTAAGTGTTGGGTTTTCCCAATTGAGGGTTGCAAGCTGGAATTTCTTTCTCTATCAGGAGAAGATATATTCCCAAAAAGAAATGGCACCAATGGAGGAGGCAGATTTAGCTGCCTCTTTTTGCCCAGGTTAAAAAAGCTGCCACTCTGGCTACACTACACCAAATGAATGAATGACTAACCATTTTCATCATTAGATAAATTGTCATCACTTATCAGCCGTCATGTGACCCACATGACTAAATTGATGAAAGGGAGATAATCGCCTTTTGTATCCTTACATTAGCAAAAATTACTAATAAATGACAATGCTTCATCTAAGAAATCTGAATACTATTATATCTTGGACAACTAGTTTAATAAAAAAATCAACTGAAATTAGATGAAAAGAAGACTGGGAAAGCTGACATGCTTCTTATCAGGAATTCAAATAATAATAATTATTATTCCATACATTTTAAACTTTATTTTTTCAAAGTGTTTTAATAAAGATGGAGACAGTTGTCTAGAAAAATTATAGAATAAAGAAAATACTTCTTATCAAAACTTCATTTTCTGCATAAAGGTTAAAGAATGTATAATCTGAATTATTATGTTTGGATTAACAAAAATGAAGACAATAATGTGAGAAGTAATGAAGCTTAGAAATTCTGCTGATACAAAAAAGCTGAGGTCAGATTGTCTTAAAAGCTACAAAAATGGAGGCAGCTGTGTGAAAAATATACAAAATAATAAAAATACTTTTTCGTAACTTTAAAGAATTATATAAAACCTTGTCAATTTTTAATTTTATGTAAAACTATGAGCAAGGTTTCATAGATATTCAATATAGTCTTTTCTTTTACTATTTGAAAGAATTTTTTTTCTCTTATATTTCAATACATTTTGACTTTTATTGTGAAAGAACTTTTCTTTTGTGCTTTTATTTTAGATATTTACATACTGACCATTATAGATATGGAAATGAAAAAGGTCAAATATTTATTTTCTTCTGGTATATTATAATTAGAAGAGTTTTTGAAATTAAATTTTTTAAAAATTAAACTTTTGGAAATTTCAATTTATTTTGATTAGAATTATACTTTTGTGTTTGACTTAATATTTTCAATGATTTTTTTGTTGATTATTCAACACGTATTTAAATGATTATTCTTGTCATTTTTGTTATTTATTGATTTTAAAATGTTTTAACTGAGAATAAAGTGAACAAAAAAACTGCTAAAAACCAGAAATAAATATAAAAATCTGTGTAAAAATGTAATTGGAAAGATACAGAATTTTTATTTGTAAAAGCTTGTATTTTTTGCAATATTTCATGTCATTTTCACTTTGAATTGGTAGGTTTTATTTAATTTTGTTTTTAATTTTTAGAGTCAATATAAATGTTTTTTTATTTAAAAATCTTTAATAATGATAGTGGGTTTAAAGAAATTAACTTTTGTATAACCGTTCTTGTAAATTTTAAGAATAGCTACTTTGTGGAACAGACTCTTGATCTCTTCAAGTCCAGAGCCAGTCATTATCTATCCTACATATCCTCATAATCTTCACTTTCTACTACCTTCTACCTTAAGTAACCCTCTACTTTGAGGTACTCTCAGACTTTGTATTTTGTAAACATTATTAAAAAAAAACAAAAAAAAATCCACTGTCAGCAAATTTTACTTTGTTGCAAATAGTCTGTATTGTTGAATTAATATCTGCAAATCATCTATAGTAAATGACCCCATTCTGCTTGTAAGCATAAAGATCTAATTTCTTTCTTGTGAAACAATGATCAATTTTTTCCTGTCATTTTTCCGCAGTGTGCATATCTTCTGTTTCCAGAATTCCCTCCCCTTAAATTACATTTTTCCTTATATGTCAGGACCTCCTCTAAGTAAACATGATAATTTCCCATATGAAAATCTTGCAGTCTTTGTTCACAGTTAAACTATTTTATCCAAATAGATTATTGATGCTTTGTCTCGGACAGGCATGGGCTACCATTTTCAAGCAGTTGTCTGCATGGGGTATAGTATAGCAGGCCACACAACTATAAAAAACTTAAGGTATCTTTTTTTTTTTATTAAAGATACTGCAGCCATTTTCCCATCAAATGCATCTGCCTTAGAAATGGGGAAAAATTGATTTTTTTTTTCTTTGGAGAAAAGATTCCTTGTATAATTAAATAAGCTGTAGTCTTGGCATAATATTATCACTGGTGACTGTGTAATTAACCCACATTGTTGATTGTGAATTGTTTCTAATTGATTCATTTGAGTAGAAAAAAATATTTGTAAAAGAACAAAAATTATCATTGACATTTCCTGTTTCTGAAGCAAAAGATGTTTACACGTATGATCTTCCATAGTGAAAATTGTTAATGGTTTAAAATGATGTTACCTTCAATGAAATGTTGCAAAATTCAGGGAATATTGTACTTAATTATTGTTTATATATGTGATTATGCATGAGAGAGTGTGTGAGTGAACAAGTGAGGATGAAAGGAAACAAACAACATTTTATTAAACGTTATTTTCCGCATGAAATAAGGCATGCTATTCAGAAAGGCAATTGGGTTGCATGTATCCTGTGGGCTGCAGTTTTCCAATGAATCATCTCAGAGAAAAGTAGTGGTAGGAAATTTGAATTTTTTTTCATCTTTTTAATGTTTTAACCAATTATAAATACAAAATATGAAACTGATTCATGGTTCATGTCTGCATTTTTTTACAAAAGAATTTGAAAAAAAAAAAGTATTTTCAAATAAGTTTTAAGAAAATATTTAAATTTTTATTTAATTATGTATCACTTGGAACAATATGTGTATGTTCAGTGAAGTTTTTTATTGGAATTTTTATTTCTGTCAGTAAAATTGCTGAGAGGTAAATTTTCTTTAATGACACTTTCTAGGCTGGTAGATATCAAATCCACAGTTAAAACACGAAAAATACTGATGTACTCAATAAAAATAACATTTCAAGAAATAATGTTAGACTAAAATAAATTCATTAATTACTTAAAAATTGCATTGTTTCTGGAATTAAATTAAAACTAGCTGATACAGACATTGAAAGGTCATAACGAGAGATGTGCATTTCTTAATAAGAGTTATTGAAACTTGCTTTGCTGTGAGATCTCACATGACTGAAGCAGTAAAAGCACACCTAATTACAAGGTGGTTTCCCTAAAGTAAAAAGGGAATGCAGGTTCACTCTCTGCCAAGAGGTACATTTTAATAAGACTTCCGATGCTTACAGTTTTAGTAAATAATAATTTTGCTGTTTGCAAAAAAAAAAATAAGTAGCATGTCAACACATATGTTTATAGTCATAAAATTTCAATTTATATTTTGTAAAATAATATCCTTGACTGTGCCCTGCACATAGATATGAAGAGAATCCCATTAATCATTTAAACATTCCATACCACATCCCAAACAAGTAGACTAATATTAGGTTGGTGCAAAAATAATGACGGTTTTTGACATTAAAAAAATACGTCAAAAACCGTCATTATTTTTGCACCAACCTAATAAAAGACAGCAATCCTGTTTTCCCTCCTGAGGCCAATGTACTAATGATGATGACATTTATGCTGATGATGTAAGTATTCATAGTTTTGATAAGAATGATCTTGAACTAGAAATCATCATACTCTACTAAATATTCCAAGAAATAGAACTCAAACCGTTCTAAAACAGAAACAATTGTCTGGAATTAGAATAAAAGCAGTGATGGCGCATACTCTGAAGCTATCATTAAAAATTCAGGATATGGAATTAATAAATAACAAACATTTCAGATACCTTGGTGTATGGATCAGTTGTAACAAATTTAGTATAGAAGATAATGAAATTGAACATAGAATAGGCTGCACTAGAGTTAGTAGTTTTACCCAACATTAACCTGAAAATTAGAGTTATGTTTTTACATTGTCTCATCAGATTAAGACTTTTATATGAATGTCATAGATGGCAGCAAATCCATTCTGAAATATCTAAACTGTCAGCTGTATGCAACCACTTTTTAAGATCAATGGTTAGAAAGGACTTTCACTGAGTGAAACCTGTTGATCTTGGCCAAGAACATCTTTCTTGGAACCTGGTGCTACAGAATTACAAAAACCTTTACCAGATAAAAGAAACGTCATCACTTGAGGACTATCAACAGCAGCAACATCGATATCACATGTAACTCAAAGAGAAAATAATGGTATAATCAAGATACTGACATTTCACACTATTTCAAATAAAAGGTTAGAAAGGAATCCTCCATCAATACAGGTAAGAACAATAAGTTGCAAAACCATTTTCTCCTGAAAAATTGTTTAAAGAGAAAGGCTTTCATAAATTTCAACCAAACGTAGCACTGGCTTATATTACTATTATCACTAGAGATAAGAATAAAAGATACTATAATTTGAACCCAGCCCAATGAACAAGATGTGAGGAAAAACATGACTCAAGTAGCACTGACCTCTTAATGAAAGCCAAATTTTTCCTTATAAGGAAACAGCTAATATTACCATTATCACTTGGGACAAGAATAAAAGATACTACAATAGATACAGCCCAGTGGGGATAAGTGTGACTTGAGTAGCACTGACTTCTCGGTCAATGAATTTTGAATGTTTCCTTATAAGGAAACAATTAATATTACTATTACCATTCTTATAAAATCTAGAATTTTATGTAATATATTTTATAAAATATAAACAAAATGTTGACTGTCCAGAATACATAAAAACTGCTTTGTAAGGAAAACGCTATCAATTTTGGAAATAGTGATAAATGTAAGTGGAAGAAGAAAAAAATTTAATAAATTTCAATCGAATGTACTACTGTCTGATTGGTCAGTAAATGTCAAATGTTTCCTTATAAGGAAACTGATAATATTACCATCACTATTAGAGACAAAGAGTACAAATACTTTTATTTGAAATAATGTGAAATGTCACAAATACTCTACTTTGAAGCCATGAAGAAAAGAAAAGCATAAGTGGAGTTTCACTTGCTGCTTGGTCAATGAATTCCGAATATTTCCTTATAATTAATATTACCATTGTCATTAGCATATTGATAAGTAGAAAGCTTAGCTTTCTATTTTACAAGATCAAATGAAGTGTTGTGTCATGCTTCCAGATGGGAAGAGCATTTCTCTCTCTCACATTGATTCTAATACTAATGTTGCATGACCTGGCAATCAAAACAGACATTTGTCCAATCATTAGTTGAAAAATGGAAATATTTTTTTTTATTTTCTAAAATGAAAATATACAACAAAGTATAAAAATGTGATATATGCCTTCTCTCTAACCCTAATGCAAGCAAGGAGATACAAAGGACTGCCTCTACTCACAAGTCACAAGCACATACTTACTCTCTGACATATGAGACAGCCCTTTCTCTACAAAAACAGGGCTTTACTTATTTACATAATCTGCCAAATACAGTGCATACTAATATAAGGAGAGGAAAAATTTATCTCAAGATTAAGTGGAAAGGAGGCAGATACCTCAGATCCAATATGAACAATATCACAAAGTGCATAAGGTAAATGTTAGGGGTTGAGGGAGGCTAAATTGACTTGTATAATATCCACAAAAAATATCTCTTGTACCAGTTCTACATCAAATTAACTGTCTGTGCAGAAGCTCCATCTTGAGTGAAGATAAAGCAACTTTCAAATGTGGCTGACACAAAGGTAACATATCTCTCTCCAATATCTGCTGGTAAACTCTGCAATTCACTGTCACTCTTTCTTTAATGAGCACCAATGAGGAAAATGCCCAATATTCACTGCCATATCAGAGATATGAGATAGTAGTTCTTTTCTTTTGTTTCCTAAAAAAAAAAAAATCCTATCTCTTAATATTAGGTTGGTGCAAAAATAATGTCGGTTTTTGACATTTTTTAACGTCAAAAACCGACATTATTTTTGCACCAACCTAATACATTGCTTAATTCCAGGAAGGCATCTTTCACTACTCTTATGCACCTTCAGATTTCTGTGTCACACTTTCTATTGTATATTACTGCATCACTCAGGGAATTAATTACACCTGCTTGATTTTAACATTTCTGGGGCCTAGCTCACACTTTAAACCATATATTTTGCCACCAACCATAAAAAAGAACCTGTAATTAGTATTAAGAAATATTTCACATGCTCTAATGAATATTCCTTGGATCCAATAATTGGTTATCTTATCTTTCAAGCTTGTTTTCTTTGCAATCAATTAATTACCAGCCAATTTGTATACTAATCTGTAAGTGAATAAGAACTCACCAATTCTCTCTTGGTAAAATTTTATTTATATTTCAGTGAGTATCTTTTGGAACAAATTTAATTAATTTGAGCCTATCTGACATTTTAATAAAAATAAATGGGCAGCAGAATACCAGACAATTTGCAAAGTTCAAAGCATTGTTTAAACTTGTTTTGAATTATTGATAGCCAGCATCTGGATTAACATGTACTAATTACACCTTTGAAGTGTTAAATATCTTTTAATCTTTTGAAAACATTCTCCAGTTTTTTTTCTCTGTTTTCTTTGATGTGTATTAATAAGATCTTTTTTTTCTATCAAATAAACTTGACCATTTTGTTTAGCCATATTTGGTCATTTCATATATTTTTGTTGTTTTTATCACAACTTTTGGTAAATATGTTTTTTGCCTTTTAATCAAATTGCATCAATTTCAAAGAAATTATTTCAGACATAAGTTAAACTCACATCTACAACAAGAATCTGGTATTCTCTTAAAAATACTTAAATCTGTGTTCTCTTGCCTTGAAGTGGCAAACAGAAAATGAAAATTCTGAATTCAAAACCAGCCCAAGATAACATCAATGCTTTTTTGGCTGCAGTACATGTTTCCCTTATGCCCCTAATGGATTACTGTGCTTGTGACATGACTGTTACATTTATACATGGTATTCATGGTTATCAAGAATGTTGTATTCTCAATTTGTATGTAAGTAGATTAAAAGAAATTAATGTTTTTCTATAAAGAATCATATGAAAGATGACCATAAGAAAACAGAAACTTTTAAAAAGCATCAGAATTTCTAAGTTACTATCACTGCTTGTTTTCAAAAATGAAAATTTACGAATGTCTTACATATCTGTTGTTGATCTTTCATCAACAATTAAAATGGATATCGCATATAACTCGAAAAGAAAATAATGATATAATGAAGATGCTGACATTGTATACAGCATTGAACAAAAGGTTAGAAAGAATCCTGGAAAGAGAGATAACAGCTACTGGACTTGCAAAACCTATTTTCTCAAAAAGATGTTTTAAGAGAAAGATTTTATAAATTTCAAGTGAAAATAATACTGGCTGCTCCGTCAATGAATGTCAAACGTTTCCTTGTAAGGAAACATCTAATATTACCATTAACATTTCAGTGCTCATAAAAGGGACATGGGTGAAGTTGGTTTATCAACAAAAGCTTCAGAGGAAGGTCTTAGAATCAGGGGAAGTTTCATTTTTACAGCAACTTGTATTCTCTTCAGATCTTGCACTGTAGATAGAAAATTTGCCTCATAGAATTTATATCCCCATGTCTCCTTGCCTGTTAGTGCAGGTGATTCCACAAGAGATGAGGATTATTTTTAATGTATCTCACTATCACATTAAAAAAGCATTTACCTGATAGACATTATAACATCATGTATTTTTTTTCTTGGTTGTCTGTTTTGTCCACTTGTGATAGGTGATTCAATACCCTGTCCATTCTGTCAGCCAGAAGCAGAAGTGTCTTTGGAAGATCGTAATTTTCCATCCTTGTCTAATAAAATTTATCATCTTAACATAATTCCCTCATGAAATACACCCACTTTTGTGCACAAACTTCTTCTATATGCCATTTCTCTTCAGGACACGAGCAATCATAATTTCCTATCCCTTGTAGCACTTAGCAATGTTTTTTCACTATATCTACCAGTCCCTGTTTGACATTTGTTTACCCAAGCTTATTGGGTTGGTTACTCACTGTTTCACTTTCTCTCTCTTGCCTCCTGTATATCTTGTGAGTGTCATATTTGCCAAACCCTCTTTCCTCATGTGTCCCAGAAATTTTAACTGTCTCTTTCTGATTTAAGTGACCTTTTTGTTTATATTTTCCTTAAAACTTGCTCATTGCTTACACATTCCAACCATGGTTTCTCAGCATCCTTCTGTAGAACAAAACAACATTTCTGTTTCCTTAAGTTTTTAATTCATCTCTAAGAAAATCTTTCCAGGATACACTGTTTTTCTTTGTTTCTAATCAAATTTTTCCTATTTTTTAGTGCTTTGTGTAGTTTTTGGAATGCATCTTTTGTAATTTCAATGTGCCTTTGGATTTCAATGTCACATTTTCCATCCTCTGTTAAAATGTACCCCAGATATTTAAAGTCACGTACTGGTTTGATTATTACACCTTGTTGTTTTTACATTTGCTGAAAACCACACATTTTGTCCTATTACAGTTGATGGTTTGTCCCTTGTTATCACTTTTTCAGTAATGTTATTTGTTAGCTATAAAATTATGAATTCTGTTTGTTTTGTTATTATTTTAACATATCAGTAAAGAAATAAAAGATCCTGGGTACTCTTGAGTACGGAAATATCTTTATCTGAATAAGCAGTTTTATGAAATTAGCTATGATACTGGGGAATAAAACTTGCAATAGAAAAAATATTGTTTCAAATTTTGGCAAATGTTTCTCTGTTCTTTGGGTGCCTAACATTAAATAATGGTTAGTAAGCTTGTCTATTCTCTTATACCAATTTATCATTGTAAAACATTCAATTCTCACAGGATATGCTTCTAATGGCTTTTTGCCAGAGTAAGCTTGACTTTAAATTAGAACATAGGGTGCTTTATATTTACAGGGTCTTCTCACTATTAAGTATTGACTAGTAAGCTCATATTCTCGCTCAATACTAACATAGTGATTGAGAGTTGTTATTTCCAAGTGGTGATGGATGTTAGTATTCAAACCCAGGTGAAGAGCTATTCTTTTAAATCCTTACCTTTTTTAACTGTCTATTCTTGGAATATAAGTACAGCACTTTCTTATTTTAATTACACTACAGTTGTTCTTGCACTTAACAAATGACATCATCTGTTTCTGGATTGTCATTATTGTAAAAGTGATACAATTATAAAATTAAAAAAATAATAGTTGAATGACTGAATTTCAGACATCATACGCCTTGATTACCATATGCACTAGCACACACATCAACCCTTGAATTTGGGTTTGAAAAAGTCATCATTTAACTAGTATCTAATTTTTCAGTGGTGTTTGACTTTAATGGAATAGAAACTTAATACAAGGAAACACCTTATTTTACATCATATAAAACTCTCACTAAAAATCTCCCCACTTTGTATAAATTGAGTGTCAATAAGCACAAATTGCTATGTGATATCTGACCTTCTGTATGGCAGCGAGTACTGGACAATCTCCTCAAAGATGAAACTTGAAGCAAAAGAAATGTGGTTCTACAGATGGATGCTTAGGATACTGTAGACTGAACATGTGAGTAACAACAATGTCTTGGAAAAATGGAAACAAAAATAAACTAATACTTAACATCAGGAAGAGATAGTTGAAGTTTCCAGAGCATATAATGAGGAGGGAGGGCTTAGAAAATCAGATACTCACAGGACAGACTGAAGGCAAGAGAGACAGAAGAAAAAACACATAATATACTTAATGAGTTTGAGTAAATGAATGGCAGAACAGGGCTTAGGAGAAATAACTGAAAGACAAAGTTTATTAATAGCTACAAGGGACAAGAAGTAGTGGAGAGCCATGATCGCCTACATCCTGAGGGGACACGGCACATAAAGAAGTACGACACTTTGATTACCAAAAACAAAACATTTACTATTTCTTCTTCTATGTGCAGTGTCCCTTCAGGGTGTGGGAGATCATTGCCCTCCACAACTTCCTATCTCTCGCTCTTTGTAAGGTTTGTCTTACTATCTCTCCCAATCCATTCTGCCAACCATTTACACAGGTTTACTAGGTATGTTACTTGCTGCTTTCCTCTAACCCTTTTGCCTTCAAGATATATATCCTATGATTATCAAATTCTCCAAGAAATCATTTGTTTTTATTACAGTGCCTTATGATAGAATATTGTTGAAATACTATATATTATAAGAGTCACTCTGAATATAATGTTTCCTCTTTTATTATTTTGGCCCATGATGTCAAAGGTAAATGATGTTGCTATAAATGTTGAGGTTGAACCTTTCCAAAAGTGTGAAGAAATGAGAATGAATAGATTCAGATTCGCAAATCAAAAGTCCATGATCGTAATACTGAAGTTCATAAATCAGAATTGTAATGGAAGAAAATGTCAGGGGCATAAATCAAAAGGGCTTAGAAATTCATATCGAAAACTTGCAATACACAACTACCTTCTACACCTGTGAAGAACAGAGAAACACTCATCTGTCATCCAAAGTAGCATTCATTTATTGGGATAAGAAAGGCTGTGAATGGTTGAGAATGGTAGGTATGCACGAACAGTTAGCATATTTCAAGGCCTACTAAAGTTGACCCGGTCTTGATTCTTGATTTTCTATTTCAACAAATAGCACAGAGAATACTTTTTCTTTTTTCAAGATAAGACATTGTTTTCACCTTTTATTGCCACATTACCACCTGATCTCATGATCACACAGGTGACAATACAGCACCTTTTTTTTCTTCTTAGTAGGGCAATCACTGTCTCTTCTTCAGACAAGTCATCTCCTGAGGAGTTAACAGGTTCTCAATTGTTTGTTTCTAAGAACAAACTGGGTACACCTCTAATGGTGACCAACCATTTGCTGTCTGAGGGCACATAGCTTATTTAACTCACTAATGTACCAGAGCCCACAAAGATATAATTCTTTAGTCTTGTAATGATAGCAGCTAAGCAGCAGCTTGGGCAAAGTTGTGTCTATAAGGAAAGTGTGTATACAAAAGAAGTTTAATATTTAATTCCTCCATATGGTCAAAATTACATGCATGTACATTGATGCTAAATGTTTATGGAGACCAGATAGTGGATGTAAGCAAAGTGTGTAATGTATTTCAGTAATTATAGTAATGTATGTTCTGGGCAACAGTGTACTTTGAAGTCACTAATATTTTAACTGTTGGAAATAGATGACTTGAAATAAAGAAACTTTTTCCTTGTTTAACTTATTTAAAATATTTAAAGTAAGGAAAACTTGTTTCACCAAAATGATTTGAAATAAGAACTTGATTCTTGTTTGACACATTTGATTTGAATCAGGAAAATTATTCGTTCTTTCTTTGTCTATATTCTAAACCATTAAAAATAAAAGATTTATCTGTCACAAAACATTTGTGCTAAATTTCCACAATTATTGCAACAATGGAAACTTATAGATCATTATACAATTTGATTTTATTACATTTTCTACCATGACCAACTTATATAACAGTTCTTCTTCTATGTACTGTGATCCTTCAGGACATAGGCGATCATGGCTCTCTACAATTTCCTGTCCTTTGCAGCTCTTAATAAATTTTTCTTAGACCATGTTCCACCATCCATTTACTTACATTCACTAGATAGGTTATGTATTGTTTTTTTTTCTTTCCCTCTTGCCTTCAATCTGTCCTTTGAGTATCAAATTTTCCAAGTCCTCTTTTCTCATGTGCCCTACAAATTTCAATTATCTCTTTCTGACAAGTATATGAGAACTATTTGTTTCCATTTTCTCTAAAACTTCATTGTTGCTAATATGTTCACTTCTTGGTATTCTCAACATCCTTCCCTTCTGTAGAATCAGATATCTGTTTCTCCAAGTCTCTTCTTAAAATATCTGGATCAGTAAAGACTAAAAAATAACTTGAAAATTATGATATGTAATATAGACATGATCATAAACATGAAAGTTCATTCATTGAAATTGAAAAACAAAAGTGAACATACTACTACTACCACCACTAATTCTATGTGCTGTGTTTATTCAGGATGTCTATGATCAGGGCTCTCCACAACTTCCTGTCCCTTGTGACTCTTTGTAAGGTTTGTTCTGCCTACCAGTTAACCAAATTCAGTAGTTTATTTGCTGGTTTTCCCTGTACCTCTTACCTTCAGTATGTCCTGGGAGTGGCAAATTTTCCAAGGCCTCTTTCCTCATTATATGCCCTACAAATTTCAACTGTCTCTTTCTGATTCAAAGTACAAGTGTCAACTCGTTAAACAATTCAAGCTCAAAACAATTTGTCTACAGGAAAACTGTTGAAACAATCTCTCACTTGTGTATATTTTTTTATTTCTCATGTCCTTTCAGGGTGTGCAGGTTCATAGCTCTCGACAACTTCTTATTTTTGTAGCTCAAATTGATGTTTGTCTCCTCACTATTCCCCCCAGTTCCTATTCTACTATTCATTTACATAAGCTCATTAGGTAATTTACTTAATGTTTCAATCTGCCCCTCTTGTTTCAGTGTGTATTGTCAGTGTAAAATTCTCCAAGCCTTCCCTCCTCATTATGTGTCCCAGAAATTTCAGCTGTCTCTTGATGATTCTAAGTGTCGTTTTTTCTTTCCATTTTCCTTAAAGCTTCTTTGTTGTTCTCATTCATAGTTTTCACAGCATTTATCTTAAGAGTGACATCTCTGTTGCATGAAGCTTCCTCTTCATCTCTGGTGAAATTGTTCCACATTATCTGCTATATAGGAGGGTTGATATTGCATAGCAGTTCAGAAATCACTAATAATTTACCCAAAATATAACCAACAATGCCTTGTATTAAGTAATGGCACAAAGGAAATCAAAATGATTCCCATCAGTAATTTTGTTGAGATTAGTTATACACACACATAGCCTTGAATAAATGAAAATACGTTGGTCTTTCAGAATAACCTTTCATGTTCATAATTTGTAAACGCAATTTTCCTGATACTATGTGAGTACGCTTATATCTCCCGGGTGATAATTTTTAAATTTCTTTCTTCCTTTCTTTTTCCTGTCTCCTAGGGATGAACCCTTAAGTTATTCGTTTATGGTGCTATTCTGGAAGATTTCCAAGTCTGGAAATGTTGATTGACTTTGTTTAATAAGTAAAATTCCATTATTCACTCCCCTTTTAGAGGAACTGGCATGGAAGTTCGCTTTTGGTCAGAAGTGAAATAAACTGTTCTCTTTATTATAGATGGGAGAAGGCGTTGGTCCCGGGAATTCCAACCGTGTGGCTACACTTTTCTCATTGCACTAAGAGAGGTAGGGGTAGTGTAATAACTAAACAATTCTTGCCTTTTGCCTATATGCATATGAGAGTGTAGGGGAGATGTGATATCAATGACAGTGGCTGTGAGGACTGGGCAATTTTTATCCTTGGCTTTTCTGCATATGCATGTGTAGGGCAATCCTTACATTAAAACAACCTTGTGTCATATCCAAATAAATACATACCTAACAATCTTGGGTAAATGGATGGCAGAACAACATTTAGGAGACATAGCAAAAAGACAAAATTTACCAAGAGCTACAAAAGACAGGAAATTGTGGAGAGCCATATTTGCTAACAGCCGAAACGTCATGAATGTGACAGTAAAAATGAAATGATCATAACAGTTTAAATAATGTAAATAGTTACAATACCTCATCTGAGAAATATTGACAGAAGAATTTTTTTAAATCACCTAATGACATCATAAAATTTTTATTTGTCACTGGTAAGACATAATGACGACAAGAGGGACAAAGGAAAGCATCATATAATCTATCTAATTACCTGACACAGAAGTTCAATAAACTGTTCTTCTCCTTTTAGATGGGAGAAGGTGCCCAGTCCTGGGGATTCCAACCCTGCGTCTATGCCTTCTGCATTACACTAAGAGAGGTGGGGGTCAGTGTAATATCAATTGGGCAATTCTTGTCCTTTGCCTATATGTATATGTATAAGCATTTCATTCATAGTGACTCACATAATATTTAGTATTTCAACACTATTCTGCCTGAACTCACTGTAATGTAAATAAAATATTTTTTGGAGAATTTGATACTGACAGGAAATATTTCTTGAAGGCAAGAGGGATGGAGGAAAACAGCAAGAAACCTACCTAAATAGTCTGTGTAGGTGGATGACAGAACAGGGATTGGGAGGGATACTGAAAGGACAAACCTCACTAAGGGCTACAAGAGATGGGGACATGTAGAGGAGTACAGGGTGCTTTTTAACACTGATGATGGACATATAAATATGAAATTAACATTTCATTCTGTTTTAAGATTTTTTTCATGAACCTCAGCTTCTGGGATCAGTTGTAGTGATTTAGATTGAATAACTAAGTTTTTTGAAAAATGTAAACAAAAAGAAAAAAAGAGCTGAAATTTGTAGGAATCATACTGAAGAAAGTGGGCTTGGAGAATTTGACACTAACAAGACATTAAGGAACAGAGATAAACAGAATAATCTACCTAACAAGCTTGTATAAATTGATGGCAGAACAGATATTGTGGGGGATAGCAAAATCACAAACTTGTCTAATAGCTATGAAGGATAGCAAGTCATTGAGGGCAATGGCTTCACACGTCCTGAAGTTGCCTATATGCATACAAAAAAAAAAAAATATCAGCTTTGTGTCACATCCTGGGGAGGCCGGGTAAATATTTACAGGAAAATAAAATCATGAGCTGAGATCAGTATTTATGAGTTTTATTTGAAAAATGTCTTGGTTCTCTTTTATTTTACTTTAATTTATCTTGATGAAAATTCTTAGATATTTTCTTTTGCAACTGTAGATCTGTACAAGATGAATACTAAAAAAAAGTTAAAAACTCATAAAGTATAATGAGTAATTGGAAGTATCTAACCATTTTTTTTTAATATCTGAAGCACCATATAAGCATTCTTGATGTAATTTGGTAACTAGTCTTTGTGACTCTCCAGAGGATGCTTTCCTAACCAATATAATCTTAACCTTTTTAATCTCATGTTAAATATTAACTTTCACCCATATCCTCATAAACTGCACCTCTTACTGCTCAAAAAACTCCTTCAGTAACTCTCTACATCAAGTAGCTCTTGGCCTTGTATAGTGTGAACATTAGTAAACAAATAAGTGGTCTTGAAGAAATTTTTAACCAACCTGAAATGATCTTACAGTACATGCATTGACATAGCATCATTAAGTCAGAAATGTGTTTGCTATTATGAGAACTTGTGTACTGTGTGACTATTGCATTTCCAAAAACAGAGTGAGTAGATTCTTTATCACTTATGCAGGGTATTTTAACAAAACATATCACTCAAACCTGTTAGCATTACACAACGGTACAATAGTTGGGTTTGTGTGACCTTTTGACTTTTTCCAAAGATAAAAGCACTGTTGAAATGCCACAAACGAGATTAAGGAGAATCTAAGAAGGCAGTGGATGGTCTTCCTAAAAAGTGATTTTGAAAACTGTTTTGTAAAGTGAAATGGTCACTAGGATATTGTTCTAAATATTAATTTCTTAGCTACATTCAAAACAACTTGTCTATATGTATTGTTGTAAGCTAGGGAAGGTTACTGAATAGAACAAGCAAATGCAAGTTGACAATGAATGATAATACTTAGGACAAGAACAACACATATAAGATTCACCAGTGGTGTGTAGAAGTAGTAGTCAACTGCTAGAAGTGAGTCAAGTGAACTCCACAATGAATCTCCAACTGCACACCAATATACAGTATTTACTACTGTATTTATGTGAATGGGGACATACCCATTATCATCTGTAGGTATGCTACAATATATATAATTAAATAAGGAACTGTATATCCACTATACAGTAAGGAAACTACAAGAACTCCTACAAAAGATAGAGAAAGAAACCAAGGAGAAAGGCCTAATCATCAACTGCAAGAAGACTGAAGGCTTAGTTGTTAGCAATAGGGACAGCCCAAAATGCAAATTCAAACAGGGGCAACAATTTAAATATCTGGGAAGCATATTAACAGAGGAAGAAAAGTGTGATGCCAAAATCCATAGGCTTATTGGGATAGTGAAAGATGCCTTTCAAAAGCTGAGCAAAGTATTAAAAAATAAAAAAAATATCTATCATTAGAAACAAAGAAATCTGTACTAAACTGTTATATAATATCACTCCTCTTATATGACAGTGAGAGCAGGACAATCTTCTCACAGATGATGATGAGACTTAATGCAAAAAATACCATAGACTGAACACCCAAGTAACGACAAACTTCTAGAGACTATGGGAACAAAAAGGACACTTACACATAGCATCAGGAAGAGTAAGTTGAAATTTCTAGGGCACATAATAACTAAAAAGGTTTTGGAAAATTTGATACTCAAAGAACAGATTCAAGGAACAGAGGAAAAGAAAGCATAACCTACCTGGCAAGCCTAAGTGAATGTATGGTGGAGAAGGGTTGGGGAGAGATGACAAAAGTTATTAAGAGCTACAAAGGACAGGGAATTGTGGAGGTCTGTGATCACCAATCTCCTGAAGAGACATGGCACATAGAAGAAAAAGGTGAAGAATATCCACTAGAAATTTTGATGCACAAATCTATACATACTACCCACTTTTTTCACACTGCTGCCATTTCATGAATAAGACACTACAGGACATACACAAAATGCCCACTAGAATTTATACACATGTACATACATATAAATGCTACAAAAATTGAATGCAACATCTATATGACCAATGAAAAGAGTATAGAAGACTAAATATCGGAAAATCTTTGTTGTCTTCATTTCTTAAAAATATAAGAAACATATCAATTTTTTTTCAATTCATATATATTATATATATATATATATATATATATATATATATTTTATATATATATACGTACACATAGTGGTGACATCCTAAATTTCCAGGAACCAGTTCTATAAAGCCAGGTAAGATTTAGAAACCTATTTCCTTTTGCAATCTGAGAATAGAAATAAATGACTTTAAAGCATCAAAAAGAATTAAATCATTTTATTAATAGAAAACATTTATTTATTAAGATTGAACTTCTGTTCTCATCATATTTCTGTTCAGAAGTAGGATGTTTTTTGACTTTAGTGTCATCAGCTATGTTATAGTTTCTTAGCCACATTCGAAATGAACTGCTGCAGTCCCAATAGAAGATCTATCAAATTTATGACTAGATGATTTTCCACGCATTTTTTACTTCATACAAACCAGTAGGATACTACCTACCTATATATATATATATATATATATATATATACTCAAGGAAAAAAGCAAGAATTGGTCCCCCACCCTCCTTGGTGAGAGATTTAGCCTTGAAACATTTGGGTTGTTTATTATGCTCATCAAATCATTATTTTTGGTTTATAATAAATTTTATTACAAAGTTTGGTTGTCATGTATTCTCATGATATTTCTTCCCCAGTTCACAATCAAGATATAAAAATAACATCAGAAGGAAAACACATTACTGTATTTGATGACATAAAAAGCCCCCGCCATTTAGATTTATAGACAGCTTATAATACCAAGAAATGGCATAGAATATAGGATTTTAAACAAAGAAAATATAAGTAAATGCAAGAAAGCCAAAAAATGAGTGACTCAATAAAAAGTATATAGATACAGAAAAACTACAAGGCAAAATCATTGCAGGCATCCATAAAATGATCAAAGTAATAACAGGACAGAAAATGTGATCTTCAGTAGGATACATAAAATCTAAAAGGGGAATAATCCTAATGGAAAAAGAACAGATACAATAGACATGGAATGGAAATATCATGAAAGAACCCAGGATATTCAAATCTGAATTAAGACCAGTACTGTCTGAGATGAAGAGAAACAAAGCAGCAGGCCCAGATGAGATTGTAAAAGAGATACTGTCAGCATCAGATGATTTCAGGATTGATAAGGTTACAAAACTTATCAATGGTGAAATAGAAGATCTCAGTTATGCTATCATTGCAGTACTGCCAGAAGAAACAAGATGCAAATAAATGCAAATTGCATCAGACAGCTTGATTAGCCATATAACTATTTATTAGGATTCTAAAGTATAATTCATAGCAGAATTAGACAAGAACTAGAGCAAGGACAGTGTGGTTTTTATTGAAAACACTGGAACAAGAAATACTATTTTTATGATCGGAATACTATTAGTGAAAGTATTGCATAAAGACCTTAAGTTTCATAGATTATTCAAAGGCTTATGATAAAGTATGACATGAAGATCTAGTGGAAATATTAGAAATTACATGAAAAAGATATTCAAGTAATCTATAACTTTTACTGAGGACAAACAGCTTGTATGTGAAAACACTAAAACAGAAAAAGGAATATGGCAAGGAAATTTTTTTTATTGGATTTATTTAACTTGTACAGTGCAAGCTCTTAAGAGGACTAAAAGACCTATTATAATTTAATATTGGAGGGCATAATCTTAACAACATAAGATATACAAATGGCACCATTGACGGCTGACTCAGTACAAAAGTAAAAGAACTATTAACTAAGGTAGTAAATGAAAGTAGGAAGAAAGAACTGTCAAAAAAAGAAAAGTATAAGAATAGGTATGATTTGTATATTAGGACATCAATTTAACCCTTTCACTGTGTAATTAAATTTCATGGGAATTTCTGTAACTATATTAATTATCCACCAAATTTTTTTTTTAAATATCCATTTTTTGCAGCATAAGGAAAAGTTGTTTCAAACCTGTGTTTAAATTCATTTTTTGCAGTTAAAGGTAATAAAATTTTGCATTGATATATATGCTTTCTACAACAAAAGGGTTAATAGACTGTTTAGATTAATAGTAAGTCTGATCTGTTTGATAAGGTCAAATTTGCAGCTGATTTAAAAAAATGATCTACAGTTGTGGCTTGCTAATTTTAATGCCTCTAAAACAAAACTGGTCTTTGTTAAAAAGCTGGAAGAAACCATTCTGCCTTCTATCAGCATGGCTAATGTTACCCCTAAAAAAAAATTTTATGGAAAAAATGTGCTTAGAATATGAGATTAACTGAAGTTTCTTCTTTTCTGTCATGCCTCTTCAGGACATAGGTGATTATGGCTCTCTCCAACTCATGTGGCTCTTAGCAGTTTCCTCCCTTTGCTAAGCACCCCACACCACCATCCATTCACAGAAGCTCTTCAAATAAGTGGCTCACTGCCTTCCCCTATCTCTCTTACCTTCAATAGGACTCATGACAGTTAAGTTTTCCAAGCTCTCCTTTCTCATTATTTGTGCAAAGAATTTCAGCAGTTTTTTATTGATTCTGAGTAGAAATGTTCCTTTTCTTTAAGACTTCCCCGTTGCTTACTCACTTAGTTCATGGAATCTTCAGTCTCTTTTTATAGAAATTGTAACTACTTTTGGCCATAAAAAAGCAATTATATATCTTTTTTTTATTTATGGAGAAATATGTGCCAGGAATGAGGCAATTTAGTATTTGCTATGTGATAATTGTTTAGGGTGCTGAACTCGATAATATATTTCCAGCCATTTGAACAGTCAAATCTACATGAATTAAAATTATAATGTAATCTCAAATTCATATATTCCCAGATAGAAGAATGCAGATTTGCACATATGAGGCTGCAAATTATATGGATGTGATCAAATTATAGCCCCGTTTATTTCCTTATAAAAAAATAGAAATAAGGTGGTCATTATTATTTAATTTAATTACCTTTGTCCCGAGTTGATTACCATGTTTGGTAGCTATAATTTACCCAAGAAAAAAATTCTTTTAGTTTCCATCAAGTTAGATGAATTTCTTTTATTTGTTTTTTGTTAAATTTTTTAATCTACTTGACTCATATCAAAGGAACAAAAGAAATTGTTGCTGGCAGTTAGTTAAAAAATAACCTATATTTGAAGAAAATGCTGAAAGAATTCTGGTTTCAATTATGAATTTAAATTTATTTCTGATTAGAATCTGAAACTTATTTCAAGTCATAGTTTGAAACAAATTTTACCAAAGATGGCATTATGTGAGAAAAAAGAGGAATTCTTTTTTGAGATCTTACTCTTCAGAAATATTTCAGTTGCAGGGATCAAGGAAAATAATAAATAGTAACATTTAATTCAAAAGGAAAAGTTTAATTTTCACAAGTTTTTATTAACTTAGCTTAATACACATGGTTGATTTAAAATTAACTCACAGGATGTAGAGTTGGAAATAAATGCATTGCTATATTTGATGGCATACTAGTCCTCCTTTTCTTTCCACAAAAGTAACTAAAAAAATTATTCACAATCTTAATGTGAAGTTAAAGCAACTTTAAGTTTACCCTGATACCATACTAGCAGCATGGCCCGGCATTGCCCGTGCTTGATTCAAAAATCATACGACTCATACAGCAGTCGCTATCACTTTACTTAAAATATTTTTGCTCTTCCTTGCCTTTAAAGGAGTGCCCTTTGCCATGCTGATGTTGCTACATGCCTTACTTCTTGCCTATCTCACACTGCGAATTTTTTCTAAGTTCTATACTAAACATTAAATCTGTTACGAAAAAAGAACTAAACAAAATGAACACAAAATGATCAGCTTTAAAAAAGGACTCGTAACTGGAAAAACCGAATGAAAAAAGAATGTTAACAAATACTTTTTCACACCCAACCCAGTTCTGCGGAATCAGAATCAACGTTGAGTTTAAGCAAACGAATGAGCCAATTGGAGTAAAGTGCCATGCAGATTTAAATTTTTCCCTCTTGTGACAAATGCAGCTATCGATATTTTTTGCATGCTAGCATGCTAGTTAACATTTGTGTCAGTCAGCTGTTGGCTCTCACGCTGGCCAATAGAATCTTCCTGCCTATTCATGGCAGCCAGCTATTGACTCTCACTCTGGCCAGTAGAAAATGGCCACATACTATGTGAAAAGTGCTGTAGAAGCATGAAAAAAACAATTATTTCCACTATCGATGGAAGTTGGGAAATGCAAAGTTGGTCTTGGCCTTCTTGCTAACTTGGAGCATGTGCATTTAAATTTTGGTATAAATCCGTCAAAAGTTGCGGCCATGCATTCGTTACACACACACACACACACACATCCTGCCTTTTATAGATAGAGATAAATTTTACAATGTCTATCTCCACAAATCTGTAATCTTTAGTGTAAATATAGAATGGAGAATTTATGCCATGAAATAAAGTATTTTATTAGGGTATCTGAAAAAAATGAATTACCATATTTTCCAGTTTACAAGATGCACTTTTTTCCTGAAAAATATGTGTGCATCTTCCAAGACAAATGTAAGGCAACACCCAGGCTCAAATAAGCTTGGACAGTCACCTACTTGGCTTGACTTATGGGGACATGGATTTGTATATTGAGTCATTACACTATAATGTTAGCTATCTATCAGATTCAGCTTTTTATATGATATAACCTCATTACTTAGCTGTGACAAGTATTTCCAAAACTGTAAACCTTCCTGGGGCCTAGCCGCAAATTTTAACATGCTCTGTTTACTAGCAGCAACAGGAGCTTTTCTGCTCTTGACTAGTATATCATTGCCATACAAACAAAATCAGATGAGTGATTAATGTAAACAATACATGGTGCCAGTATGTGAGGGATGCATGATGAATGTTGTATGAGAATGACTTTTTTTTTTTTTTTTAGAAATTTCTTTCCAATATTAGGGTGTATCTTCCAGGCTACAGCATCTTGTAAGCCAGAAAATATGGTACTCATATAGAAATTTTAAGATTTAAAATTTTTTTTCATTAAATGTTACTTTAATTGTCTCAATCCTAAGCTGAATTAGAAAGCTTACGATCAACAGAGATTTTGCTAATAAACATATTTTTCTCAATCTGCTTAATGTGAACTAACACTTTGTGAAATAGACATATGCTTGGGTGATACACTAAACACATCAATTTTGACCTATTTAGATCAGGGGTTAATCATCATCTTTCTTCCTTGATCATAATTATTATAAAACCCAGGTTGTTCGTGTATGTGTGTGTGTGTTCATTTATATATGGGATCGGATTTCCTACATTTTTCAACCGACTTCAACAAAACTTACTTTTTTTTTTGGTAGGTAGTGTTTCTTATTGTCTTGCACACTTTTTTCTTTATTTTTACATTCAGAATGCGTTAAAAATTCCATTTACAAGACAATTGTTTATAATAAAATTCTATTCAATCGGTAAACTCATAACGATTGAAAACAATGTTTTTGTTTGAGTTTGGGTTTGACCAATTCGTAAAAACAAAAAAAAAAACAAAGCAAAACAAAAAAAAACTAATTAAGACATGCATATCCATCAACCTTAAGGAATAATCTTTGTCAATTTTATTTTTCAGTCTTTATGATGGTCGATACTTGATCTATCTCTTACTGTTACATCCCCGGGCAATGCCAGGTTCTACTGCTAGTAATCTTATATAACCTTAATTTCTTAACACCTTCTCATGTACTTATATCACATCTCTCATTCTGCTTTACTATTTCGTTAACTGTAACACTCAACCTTTAGTGATAAAACCCTTTCTTCTTAATGTTTTAATAAATTTCTGTAGTAAACATATTTTTATATGTAAATCATTAGCCTTAATTTAATGTAATATATATAATTGATGTTTTAAGAGGATGCTTCCTTGATCCCTACACTGATGGCCTGTTTATGTCTAGGGTTAACCTTTATCTTTCCCACATATCCACATAAACTATGCCTCTTACTTTGCAACCGTCTACCTCATGTAGCTCCCAGTCCTTATACAGAAGGAAAATCATTGTGAAAAAACAAAACAAAAAACATATCTGGTGTTCCTATGTAGAGATTCTTGATAAAATCCTAAGAAGAATCTGTGATGTAAATTGGTCTTGACTTAACATCTCAGTTCCAGGAACTTTTATATCACCATAATGTAGCTTCTCTGTGCCTTTTCCATAAATACTTTCATGGTAATCATTCTGATAAGCTCTCCTCTATGGTATCTAGACTCTATAAGTTTAAGCACAGTAAGTGATTGGTGGAAAGATTTCATCATTTTACAATTGAAATGGTTAGACGTAAGTTTCTTCTATCGCACTTCTCACCTGTGGAAGTCTCTTCTGGCTTCTTGATATCCAGTCACTTATGATCTTCAAAAATTTAAATTTCAATGGCAAGTGTTATCTTCTGTCTTCTTAATTCCTGCTCTGTTATTGTTCTCATTCCTTAATAATGTTTTTCGTTTTCATATATTCTTTCACACTCAGTAACCTCTTGTGTCTTAGTGGCTTTATTGCCTTGCATGGAGTGAATTGATTAACAAAAAAATAAAAAATAAAATAAGCAATGATTGGGTTAGTTCCTGACCATTAACTGTTCTCTTATTTCCTGATTTAAAATATACAACATGCAATGTCAGACTTATTGAAAAAAATTTATATTTGAAACCTTGGTTAGTAGTTTTCATGGTGTGTATACAATATATTTCTAGTGTCCAAATGACCATACAGTTGTGTGTATGAATGTTTTTATATAGAAAAGAAATATTTTAATAAAGAGAAAGATAGAAATAAATCAGATATATACCTAATTGAAAATGAAGTCAGCAGGCATTGCAAGAAGAAATCCTCCCTCAAAATTCTGATGCTCGGTCATTTACTCGTAATTTAGGAAATGAATCAAGCTGGGAAATTTTCAGTATCACACACACACACATATATATATATTTTCTCAACTCTCCCTTCAAATTCAATGTATGAGGGTCAAGCAGATCAGTTCCTAGGAAATTGACAACTCAACACCAGCACATGAGATTTGATTATAGTTGTTAAGGTTTTGTGCAGAACCATCGACACTTTTTGAAGGGCCGAATACAGAGACTTGATGCACTATGTGCCACAGGATCCACAAATGACCCTCTGCAGGGTTTGAATTCAGAGTTGTCCTTCTCCTAAACCAGTTGCCATCCAAGGCTATAGAAGCCAGTCTGTCCTGTTATTTACCCATAGCTGGAGTGAGAAGAAGAAGATTCACACCTTTCCCAAGGATATTAGCACGTAAGTGAATGTAATGGATTCGATTGGAATTCGAACTTGGCTCTCCGATTCCTCAATCCAAGCTGCTATCCATTACTCCACCATGCCCCTCTCTCTCTCTCTCTCTCTCTCTCTCTCTCTATATATATATATATATATATATATATATATATATATATATATATATATATATATATATATATATATATATATATATATATATATCCGTGTGTGTGTGAATGATAAGATAAAAAACAAATAGGAAACATCGTTCTGTTGGATTCTGATCCATATTTGATACTAACTCATCTATTGTTACAATGAATATAGAATTTCATGCAGTTTTGCTAAAAAGCATTTAGATTTTAACACTGATTAATAATTTTCTTCTGTACTAAATTTTTTCTATTTTTTGTTTTTCAGGTAAGTCTTCTAATTTAATTTTCTCTGATGAACCAATTGAAAAAGTTTTCAAAAAGAATTACTGGAAAATTGGTCGTAAAGGTAATTATTTCTTTCTCCTTTGTTTTTTTTTTTCTGGGTAATTTTGAAACAAGTCTAGTCATCTACTGAACATCTGTATGAATTAGAATAGAATAATAGATTTTGAATCAAAAATAAATATATTGTATTTCATGTCATTTAATACCACATCTTTTCTCCCCAAAACTTGCTTGCAACATAGGTTTCAGATCTTGTATGCAAAGTGGTGTGATATGGTAGTCTATATGGAACATTCAGACACTGAACAACTGCAGCCAGTTAGATAATGTGAAACAAGAGATGAGCAGGCTTAACAGCAACATCCTAGGTGTATGTGATACCAAATGGCCAAACAACAGTGATTTTGCCAGCGACAAACACAGGATAATTTATGCAGGCGTCGAGAAAAACGACAAAGGAGTAGGATTAATACTAGATAACACATTTAAGAAATGTGTTCTGGGATACTACCAACATTCCAAAAGAGTTCTGGTAGTCAAGCTGAAAGGAAAGCCTTTCAATGTAGCTATCATAGTAGTGTACACACTGAGGGGACAAAGTAAGGAAGAGCACATCGAATCTTTCTACTCCATGTTAGACAATGCAAAGGCTCTATGCAAATCACAGGAAGTTATTAATATCATGGGAAACCTAAATGCCAAAGTAGGCAGGGAGATGACAGTCGGTATAGTAGGAAGATTCGGACTAACCTATACTGGCAGGTCTATGAGAAGATGCAAACAAGGAGGAGACTTATACATAACATCAGGAAGAGGCAGCTAAAGTTTCTGGGACATGTAATGAGGAAGGATGACCTGGAGTTACTGATACTCACAGGTTGAATAGAGGGAAAGAGAGACAAGGGAAAACAATGCATGATGTTGTCTGGGGGAGGTGGCAGAGGGACGGAACTTGTTGAGAGCTGCAAGGGATAGAGGGAAGTGGAGAGCCATGATCAACTATGTCCTGAAAGCACATAAAAATAAAAGAATCTTTTATACAGGCACCATATGTTACTAGCACATGCCTCTAATCTAACTATATATGATTATATAAATATAAATAAGAACATTTTATGTCATCAAATATATTATTTTAATCCAAGATTAGACAATTGAAATATAAATGTAAACATATTGTTATGAATTAATATCAAATGCTCTTATGGATCACATATTTCAAATGATACACTTGATATCAAATCTCATATCACGTTGAATACATTAACCTATATCTTTGTCTTGATACTCGAATACTTCCACCATTTTATATACTTTAACTTGTAAGAGTTATATAGGAATAAAGTATCACTGCCAACAATTGAGTTTGAACATAGATCACCAGTGAGCAAACACAGGCTGAAAATTTTTCTCCCTTTGATTTAAATTAAATTTAAATTTGAACAAGGGAATGACTCTTATCCAAAATATAGAAGGAGAAAGCCAGAATATGTAGGTCACATCGGCAAGATCGAAATGAGACAATATGGACGTCAAGTTGGGCAATCAGTGGGTACTGCTATACAATACATATTTTTTGTGACAATTCATCTGTCATATCTAGGTTGAAATCTGCTCATCAATTCATCAAACTACTCTTAGGGTTTTGTACATAGACCTCCATAACCATATATATTCTGAAACTACATTACCCAGGTTACTTGGCTAAGTATATTTCATTTTGATCAAAGTGGGTATCTGGAGGGCACAAACCTCCCACTGAATTTTTTCCCTTTAATTTAAATTAAATTTAAACAAGGGAATGACTCCTAACCAAAATATAGAAGAAATCCAGAAAATGGGGGTCACATCAACAAGATCAAAATGAGGCAATATGAATGTCAAGTTGAGCAGGAAATCACCAATCAGTGGGTAGTTCCTTATAATACATATTTGTTGCAACAATTCAACTGTTATATCAATGGTAAAATCTGCTCATTAATTTATTCAGTCATATATTGCATCAAATCCATATCAAAGAGGTCAGATCAAGCTGTTTTTGCACAATTCCCAACTTAATTTTTTTTTCCCTTTGATTTAAATTAAATTTGAATTTGTACAAGGGAATGACTCCTATCCAAAATATAGAAAGAGAAAGCAAGAAGATGGAGGTGACATCAGCAAGATCATTGAGTAATGTTAAAATGCATCATTTTTCTCTACAAATTATAACAATGATATAAAAACAAACATCATTTTCTTACAAAAAAAGTATGACATGCAGCAAGGCATGGTTAATTCGGCTAGTTTTATAATAAATTTTTTGCTTCAACTTTTAGTTGGTGATAATCACATCATATAACACAGAGATTTATTCATATATTTGATGTGGGCAAAAGTTTCCCGTACACCTTTTGGTAAACCAGAGACTGAATACACAGTTGAAAATAGTATTTATGTTTTTTTATTGGAAAGTTTTATGAGCACCTGTTTGTGTTTTTGTTAAACCCCTTCTTTCTGTCGTTGATAATAATTTCCCATTCATGCAGAAAAGAAACATTAATAAGAAAGTTACTCTTTTGAAAGATTATCATTTCTTGCTGTCCTGCTTGGTGATGAAGATAGTTGATATTCAGCTCCACATAAGAACCAGGATTTTTAATGCTGATTTTCAAAGCTAGCAAGCCTACCCCTTTCATCATTTAAAATAGTAATGCAATACAATCATTTTAGTACTTAAAATAGTGAACCATTGTCAACAAATATCTCAAAAGATATACATGCAATTTCATGTCCATATTTAATTTTATAATAATTGCTTCAAACTTCAGCTGTTGATAATCACATTATTAACACATACATTTATTCATATGTTGCATGTTACATTTCCCACTATTCCTTTTGGTAAACTAGAGACTGAATACATAGATGAAAACAGGTTAGTTTTTTTTGCTGGAAACTTGCACGCATCTAATAATTGTTTTTGTGTGTTGGACCCTTCTTTGTGTCATAGCAGACTAAGAAGAAAAAAGGCTTTTGTATATTTCCCTCTTGTGCTAGTAGTTGATGTTCAAGCCAAGTAAGATTTTGAATGATTATTTCCAAGGCAGACTGGATATTTGTGTTCTTTCCTTGGAACATTCATAAAACTATGTTCCGATTTGCTTCTATTTAGTATTGTGGTGTTTTAAACTTGGTTTCAGTAATTAACTTGATTTTAGGGCAGTTTGCAACATAGCAGTTGTTTTTCAAATCCATCTTGTAGATCATTAATACTGTAGTATGATCAGTCCTCACTGGGTCCCTCACTTGTGGCCTGAGTTATATCAATCTGAGAGCATCTTACCATGAAGCAGTAGTTCGCAAACTCATTTTGCAGGTTTTTATTTCTGAATGCTGCACATTTTCATCTTTTTTCCTGATAAACCTCAAATGATAAATGTTGCTCAGTGTATAATGTTTACCACTTGCTTTTAGTAAAACTAAGTTTTGAAGTTTATTTGCTACATTTTCCATGTTCAAACAATTTTTGACGATTAACAGTATGGCAAATGATGTTAGTAAACTGAGTGGTTATCATGTTGTACTAAGAAAGGTGAGGTGTGAATTCTCAAAGAGAAAATCTCCTTGAGAATTCACACCTCACCTTTCTTCTTTTATGCTTCATATCCCTTCATATCCCTTCAGCAGTCATAGCTCTCAACGAACTATCCCTGCCAGATCCTGTTCCTCCATCCATTGATGCATACTTGTGAGGTAGTTTACTCACTCTTTAGGTCTGTCCTTCTTGTACCACAAGTTCATCCTGGTTATTTTAAACAAAGCCTAAAAAAGTTTTGTTTAAAATAACCAGAATGAACTAAGCAGCAAAATTTAAAAAAATTAGTCATTATAAAATTTCAAGAGATTCATTTCACTTCTTTCAGTTAGTAAGTTCAGAGATTATGCCTGATTGCTGATACTGTGTAATCTTTCTCATCAAATCATGAAATGAATGTTATCTAGAATGGCCACTCTTCTATATCTTTTTGCATTAATGCAGGTGTTTCCCAGAGTTTTATACTTGGACCTATATTGTTACTAACTTTCATCAATGATCTTGATGACATCAGTTTTCAACTCTGAATCTATTCTGATGACACAACTGTTTACTCCAGTCTTAATAATAAGTCTTATCAGTTCAGTAAGGTCAAATTGGCAGCTGATCTCAAAAATGGCCTCCATTGTGTTGTTAACTGGAGCAAGGAATGGCTTGTTAATTTTAATCCCTCCAAAACGAGACTGCTCTCTATTACACATCTGAGAGAAACCTTTCTGTCTTCCATCAGCATGGCTAATGCTAACCTCCAAGAGAGTGACTTGTTGTGCTTTCTTGGGCTAACATTTTCTGCAGATCTGAAGTGTAAAGATTTTATTGAGTAAATTGCTATGTCTTCTGTTAGAAAAGTTAGTTCACTGTGTCATGCTAGACAATTTTCTCACCTGAATCTAACTTACATATTTATAAGTCTACAATCTATCCATTCTTTGAATATTGCTACCACATTTTGTCTGGAGCTCCTGCTATATATTTAGAGAACCTTGATAAAATCCAAAGAAGAATCTGCAATTTTATTGGTCCTACCCTGGCATCTTGGCTCCAGTCATTTTCCCACCACTAATGTAACTTCCTGGTGCCTTTTCTATAAATATTTTCATGGTAATTTTTCTGATGAACTTTCCTCTATGGTACTGAGGCTTTATGAATTTAAGTGCAGAACTAGATTGGTGGCAAGTTCTCATCATTTTACAGTTGCAATTTCAAGATCTGACCTTAAGTTTATGCTAATTTTTTCTTTTCTCACATTTCTCATTTGTGGAACTCTTTTTTGGTTTCTTGATTTCCAGTCAAATTTGATCTTCAACAATTTAAATACAATGTCAATTGTTATCTTTTGTCTTCTTAATTCCAGTTCTTTTATTGTTCCTTTTCCTTAATAATGTTTTTCTCTATCTTATATTCTTTCACACTCAGTGTCTTATTGGCTGTGTTCCATTGCCTGGGGTGAAATGGTTAATAATTAGTTAAACATATCACGTGTTAAGTAACTCCCATCACCCTGAGAAATACCATAAAAAAGAATGAGTAAGAATGACACACCTTAAAAATATAATATGTCAATTGAAATTTTGTATTTTAATAAAAAAGAGAATTTTTAAAGAAAAAAAAATTAACCAAAACAAAAATTCATGTAGCTGCTTTTGAAATGAAATTAAATTGCCATTTCGTAATTTTGATACAAGAGTGACAGCTGTGAGAAAATTAATAATTAACAAAATTAACAAATTTTATGGCACTGAATTAAATTCTGGGTAATAATGATGGAAATGAAACCCCACAGTAGTTTTATTGTGTTTATAAGATTTTCATGTTAAAAGAATGATTGTCGTGGAAAAGAAATATTTAATTAGTCTGTAGTTGCACAAGGTCAAGTTGAGAAGAGGATTTTGGAAAAGTGTTCTTGTTGAGGAAAGCCTCATGGTTTTAAAAATCAGCATTGGCAATCCTGGCTTTGACTTGGTCTTGAACTCTAAATGAACTGTAAACAGTGTGTATTATAAACTGATTACATGTGCAAGTAGAGTTACAAGAAGATTTTGTAAACTATCATGTTTTGGGAGTCATTATTAGGAAAGGATAATATACTTTTTGTTTAAATTCTATCGTGTCAGTATTTCTTGGTCCAAGAAAAATCAAAGAATTTTTTATTATGACCTTATGGAGCAAAGTTCCTAATTTAGCAGGCTTTATGATTTGCTAGCAGATAACTTTTTTGTATATGAAAGCTGTTTTTTAATCACAAAATCAAATTAATTCTATAAACCTTAAATCTTCACATTGAAAGAACTGGTAAGTAATGAGTGAGAAAACTGTTCCAATTTCTGTATTACCCCTTTTATTTTGTAGCCAAAACCTTAAAAAATGTGATTAAGCTACAAAAGTAATGTTCTTATATTGATTTGAGCTCATCCTGCTGAATAGAGTTTAATGGCAGAGCAGCCAGAAGAAAGCCATTATTTACAGTAGACAATATTTGGCAGTGAAGGTCATGGTGAATTCAGATAACTAGCAAACCTTTCTACAATGAATTTTTAAGAGGAATATTCATTTACTCCCTTTTTAAACATCCATGTATTGGTTTGGAGATTGCTTCAGCAAGAATTGTCTTCAAACCATCTATAGATTTTTAGTTATAGTGTGTGGAGCAGTTTGAATATTAAAATTACCTGGAGTATATGTAAAATATAACTTTTGTTTTTGTTTTTAATCAATTCACCCCAAGCAAGGGGATAATACCACTAGGGCACAAGGGGGTGACTGAGATTGAAAGAGAATAGGAATACTTTAGAGAAGAGAAAAGACAAAAAAAGAACAAGATTCAGAAAGAGAGAAGGGAGTTCTGAAGAAAGGGGTTCTCTCAATATTCACAGAGGGTTATTTAAACAGAAACATGATTGGATTCTGTACATAAGAGCAAAAATGACATCTACAAGACACACCACTTCTACTGTGGCTGCAGTACATGTGGTGCCCCTGTGACTCTGATGAGTTATGTGACTCATGATCATGATATATATACCCTCTTCTCTTGATACATCTGTATGTGATTGTGTTATTATTTTTGTTGAGCAAATTATTTAAAAAAACAACCAGCATATGATACGGAACACATGATACCATTTTTCATAATCTGAGTAACAAGGAGACAGTTATTTATTGCTTTCTGGTTGCTTTCTAAAGAATGCAGTCCAATTTATGAGCTTGTGGATATTCAGTCCCTTATCTTGCATAACTAATATATTTTACAAGTAGCAATATATAAAATGTACTCTTGTCATTGTAAATGAATTTAAACGAAGCGTAACAGTTACATTTTTTTTTTTTTTGTTGCTGTCATCACAGATTATTTTTTCTTCAGCTTGTTTTATTTCTGCATATTATATTTGCCAATGCACTTTTTCTCTGTCAAAATATGAATATATTACATTTACTGCTTTGGTAATATTGATGTCTGGAAGTAAATATTTGATGGCTCATGAAAGTTTTGGCAAGTAGGAAATTAATAAAAAAAACTTAGATGATTATGGTTCTCCACAACTTCCTATCCCTTGTTGTTCTATGCAATGTTTGACCATCCCTCTTTGTTGCTGCTGTGCTTTCATTTGCAAAAACTCATTAGATAGGTTACTTAATGTTTCCATCTGTCTCTCATCATCATCAATAAATGCAAACACAAACCTAGTCTGACAAAGTACCAAAGAACAAAATCCGTCACATGAAAACCTTTTCCAGTTTTTCATTAATATATATATATATATATATATATATATATATATTACACACTCACACACACACAAAATAGCTAAAATTCTGTCAGTATTATCTGATTTGATTTGATATCTTCTCTGAGTCTTAGATGTTTCAGCTGAGTGGCATGGTAAGAGTCATATCTCATCTCCTACCCACAGCTTAGAGATGTAGCACTTCCCTCAGCACATGTGCTGTTCCAAATAGTGCTGCCACCTGCATACTTCAAATCATGTCAAGTATCCCCAAGACATCTTGTAAGACAGAAATATTCCTGGAAATAATAATTCCAAATGCACCAATCACAAGAGGGTCAATTTAAGCTGCTGCTGGGTTTTTTTTGTTGCATGCTTCACAGCATTCCTATCCTAAGTTAGTGTGACATCTACCAGTATCCATTAATATTATTATTATGAGTGTTTAATTGAATATATTTGTATACATATGTCTATATGTCCATTTTAATTAGTCTTAACTTCAAATTTTACTTCAGTACAATTAAAGCATTCAAGAGGATGAAGTGTATTACACAGAATTTTTTCAACTTTGTCATTCATTTGCCTGAAAAATAAAAATAAAATGGCTGGCTACTCATATCTGAGGATGCCTGTCTACTTGATTGGCTAGCCAATCACTGTGGCAAATGTCTTCTTTGGCATATCGGTGTTTGTTCATCACCCACAGAGCCTACAAATGGTTTATACTGCAACTATGCTGAGCAGACCTTATTTAGAATTTATGGGCGAGAGAGAGTGTGTTATCTAGCATGATTAGCAGTCTGAACAAGGCCAGCAAGCTCAAACCCTTAGACATGATAACATTCGACTTTGTGCCAGCACAACCAACAATGGCTCCCCAAAGAGTTCCACACAAGGCCTGGGTCAACCTGTGGAATGGCTTTCAGGCATGCTAGGATAACCTCACCCAGACTGATAACATCAAGAAGTCACCTTCCTAACAAATTGACAATGGTGAGCTTCAAACCTGGGTCTCATGGTCAGAAAGTTAACATTTTAATTACTCAGCCACATGCCCACATTTGCCTATATATATATATATATATATATATATATATATATATATATATGAAGAAAAATATACGGAAAAAACAAACAAAAATCCTTATATGCAATTATGCTGTTTTTATGTTAATATAATGTCAACATCAGACGTTTCGGTCTAATAAACCATCTTCAGGACATATTCATAAAATATAATTAACATTATCAATTCAACATGACAAAGATTTTTGTTTGTTTTTTCTGTATATTTTTCTTCATACTGTTGGATCTATATCCATATATTTGCTTACATATATATATATATATATATATATATATATATATATATATATATATATATATATATATGTATATATATATTTCATTAAATAGACATTTTTGAGTGGGTTCTGTTTTTGGTGCTGTTAGTCTTTTTTCGAACGTTTCCCACCATCAACCTCAACTTGTTTAACAATGAGAGTGGAATGCTAAAAGTCTTTTAAATATAGAAAGTCACACACTCAAATTCTAGTCATACTCAACACACAATGGCTTAGAATTAATGCTCCTGCTAGAATTCAAAAACACACAGATAATTTGGAAAAAACGACAAATAAAATAAAAATGGTAAATAATTAAACTATACAATACTTAAGGAAAAGTGTTAAACTTAGGAACATTAAGATTACCTCCTTGGTTATCCATCGAAACTGCAATCCAACGAAATAAGAAAAGAAACCAGTCCTCACCGTGGGCCATATAAAATATAGTTCGCGCAGCGGATTGGTTTTTACAATCATCCAATCGGATGTGCGGAATATGTGGTCTTTCTTAATCTAATTCTTTAAAAAGGCCAGAGTAGCTGTTAGCGTTTAATTGTGAGGGGGAATCAGGGGTTGATCTCCCCTGATTGGGTTGATTTGGTGATGGGAAGTATGATGTTGAAAGACCTGAAACTCCCTGATAAACCAAGTCAAAACATCACTGACGACCCCCTCGGGCGCCTACTTAAAAGCGTATTTTTGAATTATATGTGACACAATCAATATATGAAAAGAAACTAACACCACCAAAAGCAAAATACCCTTGAAAATGGCTAAGGAAGTGGCCAAAATCACTTGGGAAAATGGACAATATGGACAGTTTTTGTACTCCCTGGAAAAATGTAAGAATGCTGGGAAAACTAATTAAAAAGTTCATAAAATTTTTCTTGTGCATTGTATTTATACAAAAGATGTTCAAAAGAAAGGTTGCTGCTCAAATATACATTAATCATATATATATATATATGAAGAAATATAGTTTTAAGGTGTGCTATATTTATTGGATAAAGTGCTCAATATCAAAGATAGAGCGTATGTAAATATAAAAGTGAACGTTGAAGTCAACACTCAGAGGCAACAGGCTGTTCATGCTGGATGCAATCAGTGGCCTGACAATTGCGTCTCGCATGAAACAGCTTGTCGCCTCTAAGGTTTGACTTCAATGTTCACTTTATATATATATATATATATATATATATATATATATCCTATTTTGGTCATTGCTCACATGATGCAGCAGACGTCAGTGTGTATCTTTCATAAATTTATCAATCAGTTTGAAACGGACTAGCTAAACCATTAACTCTATTCTTTTATTTCCCTTTTAAACTAAATAATTATTGTACTATAATTTCAGTAATGCTCCTCATGCCAATGACGCTTCCACCGAGCTTCTCTACGGTATATGACTTCACTGAATTTTGATGTGTTCATCTCGAATTTATATTTAAACTGGGGTCATCAGGAGAGAATGTGCACCGTTTCGGGGCCTTCCTCTCAACGGTTTCAGTTGCACACCGGCCCCACTCACTTATATATATATATATATATATATTTTTGTCTCTTTATTTATATTACCTGTGCTTTTAATCCTGTTCTTTCCAATGTTGAATTCAATAGATAACTTTAAACTTTCCCATACCTCCCTAGGTTTCTTTTTTTCATTTGATTATGTAAAAAGCTTTTGTGAAATATAAATAACTTCTTTTTAAATGTTTGCTCTTCTCATGGTGGCCTAATTTCTCCAAATCTATTAATTTTGCTTTATTTATTATTCAAACTTTTGTTTCATTGTTGTCAGCAAAATAATTGTATTTACACTGATCAGCAAATATTTCAAAACAATGACAAAATCTATATTTTCAGTCAATATCTTTTCCTTTCTATATTAAACAGATTTCTCTATCTTCACACACACACACACATATATATATATATATATATATATATATATATTTATATATAAATATACAAGTGGATATTGAAGTCAACACACAAATATGACAGTATGTTTCATACAAAATGTAATTGCCAGAATTCAAGTGGCAACTTTCTGTTTTTAAAAGACTTTCAGCATGCCACTCCCACTGGATTGACAATTGCATTTAGCATGAAACAGACCGTCACCTCTGGGTGTTTATTTCAATGCCCACTTTATATTTACATAAGCACTTTAACCCATAAATATAGAATATTTTAACACTATATTTTATCATCTCTCTCTCTCTCTATATATATATATATATATATATATATATATATATATATAAATTTATCATGGTTGACTAAGGTACGATGATAAACTACAACTGGCAGCAAGGCCTCTTATCAGGAGATTGGAGGTTTTGAGGAGCATGGAACTACCTCTTAACTGCTGTTGTTCCCAGGTCCACCCTGTCTTGGGGTAGTAGCACATGCTAGGGTCCCAGCTATGGGTAAATAGTGAACCCTGCAAACAAAATTCAGCAGTGCATTTTTCTAATAAAATAAGCTACAATACATTTTATAGCAAAATGACAATTAATAATTTAAGCCCTGCATTCCCGATCAATTTTAACCCTTCTGTCTGATCTCATGAATCAAAATTCACAAATAATTGGTATGTAATGTTTCATGGTAGATATAAAAATAGTTACAAGTGTTTACCCAACATTCAACCAGTAGCTGGGTATGAATTCATTTTCAAGTGGTGGTCAGGGATCAAAGGGTCAATACAACACTAAGATAGTATAAAAGTACATTTTTATCATAAAATTACCAGTAATACATTTTTGTAGTGAAATTACCAGCAATACATTTGAAGAAAAAGATTACCAGTAACACATTTTATCATCTACAAATTATTAAAAAACATTCATTTAGGCTAAAAGCAGAAATTGTATACAAAACATCTGTATTTCAAAGCATAAAATTATGTACAAAATATTTCAATTTTGGTATTAAATAATCCATAGAGGTTGATATGTTGCTAAACAAAATAAATCAAGAAACCATTTATCAGGTTCAAACCATTCATTTTTACCTTTCTAAGATGTCACTCCATTAAAAATAATAATTGATATATGTTATGTACTCATATATAAGCCAACTTCATGTATAGTGTGAAAACGTGTATTTTAACTCCTCCAGAAACAAATTTCATGCATATAGTGCAAGTTGTCACTGAAAATGCATGATTTTTACCTGTTGAAAAAATGACCTGTTTAAAGTGCGACCCCTTATTTTGCATAAGAATCTGATCATAAAAACTCACACTATATTTGAGTATATACAGTAACACAATATATATATATATATATATATATATATATATATATACAGAAAGATAGAGTGAAAGTTGGAGGTTGTGTATAGTGTAACAGGTCACCAAAAATGCATGTTTTAAATTCTTCCAAAAAATGACCTGTGTATTGTGTGATCCCCTATTTTTTGTGCAAAAAGACTGATCATAAAAATTCACGCTATACCCAAGCATATATGTTAAATTAAACATGAAAAGATTGATTATAGATAAAGCCAAAGCAAAATGGTTTAAGTTTTTGGAACTGGTCCACCTTGAACAGAGATGCATACTAAAACATTCTACAAGAAAACTTAAACCAGATGAAAATGTCATATTTATGCAAATATCACTTATAATTGTCATAACTGATTGTCCATTTCTGTCTCTTTCTCCTGACAGCGATGACTGCAGAGTTGATAAATGAGATAATGTAACCATTCTTGCCATAATCAATCAATCATGTCTACTTTGATCAATCTCCCAACACTTTGAGGATCAAAACATGAAAATAAAATATATAATTTTTCTCTCCTTACCTTGAAAATATTTTAACCACTAAATCAGATCTGCAGAATTACAATATTTTTTAAAACAATTTCTGATGATTTATTTTAAATTGTACCAGATATGCTTCCTACATGGCAGTAAATGCTGGAAAATCTCCTCAAAGACTAAGAGACTTAAAGCAGCAGAAATATGGTTCTATAGAAGTATGCTGAGAACACTATGGACCAAATATATGAATGACAACAAAGTTTGAGAGAAAATGGAAACCAAAAGGAAATGTTTTCATAGAGGATGGAAAGTGCTACACTGAAATATTGCAATATTGAAAGAAGCCTTCCAAAAGCTGAGCAAAGTGTTAAGAAACAGGAAAATTTCATTAGAAATGAAGGAAAGAGGACTGAAATGTTACATAATATCAGCCCTCCTATATGGCAGTGAATGCTGGACAATCTCCTAAAAGATAAAGAAAAGACTTGAAGTAACAGAAATTTCAGTATACAGGATGGTGAGAAACCATGGATCAAATATGTGAACAATGACAAAGTTTTATAGAAAAAGATACAAAAAGGATATGATAGCAACATTTGTTAACTTCTTCTTCAGTTAGGATTTTTCTGAGATTTCTTGTTTTTGTCAAAGATTTTTCTCAAAACTAAAATTAGTTAATGAACTTAAATCCACAGACTTCTGACTTTGGAATAATTTTGCTAATTAGAAAACAAATGAGAGAAGCAACAACAATCTTAATACAATTTCTCAGGTGTCTGGGCACCTACAGTCCCTAAACACAGTTAATGCTAACGTGGCATAAATATAAATCATTTTAAAATAACAAATACAGGTAAAAAATTTACCTTTACTTCAAACTGTCCTAAAAATAACTTTTTTATAAAAGGAGAATTTCATCAGAACATAATACCATTTCAGATTCTGACAATAAAAAAAGAATTTGTTAAATATACAAAAAAGTAGATGGGTGTATGACAAAGATATGTCTTGTCACCAGACTTATTCAGCTTATACAGTGAAGCAATACTGAGAAAATTAGAAGTAATACTAGGATTCATCCTTGGTTACCATAATCTTAACAACATGAGATATGCAAATGGCACAGTTTTGATAGCAGATATAGAAAGGAAACTACAAGAACTCTTCCAGAAGGTAGTAAAAGAAAGTGAGAAAGGACTAAACATCCATTGCAAGAGGACAGAATGGATGGCTGTAAGCAAAAGTAACGGCCCAACATGCATATTACGAATTGAAGATAACAAAATCAAACAGGCACAAAAATTTAAATATTGAGGAAATGTTTTAATAGAGGATTGAAAGTGCAAAACTGAAATATTGTCATACTGAAAGGTGCCTTCCAAAAGCTAAGCAAAGTATTAAGAAAGAGGAAAATTTCATAGGAACAAAGAAAAGAGGACTGAACTGTTACATAATATCAGTCCTCCTATATAGCAGTGAATGCTAGACTATCTTCTCAGAGATAAAGAAAAGACTTGAAGCAACAGAAATATCATTCTACAGGATGATGAGAATACCATGGATCAAATATTTGAACAATGACAAAGTTTTATAGAACAAGGAAACAAAAAGGGCATGTATACTTAACATCAGGAAGAGAGAGTAGAAATTTTTAGGGCATATAATAAGGAAAGAGGGCTTGGAAAATTTGCTACTTACAGGACATATTGAAGGCAAGAGGGATAAAGGAAAACAATGAATAATATACTGAGTTAGTTTGAGGGTATAGATGGCAGAATAGGATATAGGGGAGATTACAAAAAGATAAAATTCATTAAGAGCTACAAAGGAGAGAAAATTGTGGAGAGCCATGATCGCCAATGTCCTGAAGGTACGTGGCACAGAGAAGAAGCCCATCAAAGTCTGTAAGTAAGTGTTGTTTCTACTCATGCGTTTTTTTGATTCGTGTAATAAAGAGACCTTAAACCTGAACTGCAAGAGAAAGAAAAATCAATGTCCAGGTATGCTGGTTGCCGACCAATAAAAAAATACATTAACATTGCATAATTACATTTCAGATTTGTGTTGTCTCTCACACAATACTAAGAGAGACAACCTAATATCAGTGTGTATGATCAGGCGAGACTATATTATCTCTAGCAAATGTGTCTCTATTGGTTATTTCATCATGTGTTATCAATATTGTGATATAAATATGTCAAAGTCTTTATCCATTTTGTCTGCTTTATCTTCACATTTGGGGATCTTTTGTGTTATTTTTATGCTTTGAGATAATTGTAATCAAAATAGTCCTGATGAAAAGATAGTTATAAAAGTCATGATTATCATGATGATGATGATGATGATGATGAAGTAGTCATAAAGGTCATGGTGTTAACCATGTAGTTATATCATCATTGTGAGTATGATGATAAGGTAGTCATAAAAACAATAACAATGATGATGATAAGGTAGTCATAAAAACAATAACAATGATGATGATGAGGTAGTCATAAAAGTTATTATGATTAGGTAGTCATAAAAGTTATGATAATCATGATGAGGCAGTCATATATGTGATTATAATAATGATGATGATGATGAGGTTGTCATAAAAGTGATTATGATAATGATGATAGTGATGAAATAGTCAAAAGTAATGATGATGAGGTAGTCATAAAAGTAATGAGCATGATGAAGTAGTCATAAAAGTCATTATGATGATAAGGTAGTCATAAAAGTAATGAGGATGATAATGTAGTTATAAAAGTTATGATGACGATGATGATGTAGTCATAAGGATTTTATAATTATGAAGATGCAGTAGCCATAAAAGTGATCAGGATGATGAAGTAGTCATAAAAGTTGTGATGATTATGATGTAGTCATAAACATACTATGATGATGAAGTAGTCATACAAATCATTGTGATGATGTGGTACTCACAGAAGTCATGATAAAATTGATGATGTCATAACAAAAATTATGATAGAGTTTTAATAGCTGTGATCATGATCATGATACAGTCATAATGATCATATTATTCATGATAATATAATCATTATAGTCATGACTAGCAGTAGAGCCCGGCGTTGCCCGGGGATATAACAGTAAGAGATAGATCAAGTATCAACCATCATAAAGACTGAAAAATAAAATTGACAAAGATTATTGTTTAAGATTGACGGACACGCATGTCTTAATTAGTTTTATTTTGTTTTTTTTTGTTTTTGTTTTTTTTTTACGAATTGGTCAAACCCAAACTCAAACAAAAACATTGTTTTCAATCGTTATGAGTCTACCGATTGAATAGAATTTTATTATAAACAATTGTCTTGTAAATGGAATTTTTAACGCATTCTGAATGTAAAAATAAAGAAAAAAGTGTGCAAGACAATAAGAAACACTACCTACCAAAAAAAAAGTAAGTTTTGTTGAAGTCGGTTGAAAAATGTAGGAAATCCGATCCCATATATAAATGAACACACACACACACACACGAACAACCTGGGTTTTATAATAAGTATAACTTGAAAACATTTGTCGCCCTTTCATTCTCACTTTCATTAATCGTGTTTTCAAATTGATTTCATGCAAAAATAATTGTGTTTTTCCAATTTTTGGTGCTGTCAGAAACACCGCAAAGTAATTTTACGTAGTCCTGTGAAGTTTTGTTGAAATCAGTTGAAAAGTGTAGGAAATCCGATCCAATATATAAATGAACAGACACACACACACACAACCTGGGTTTTATAATAAGTATGATGATGATGCTAGAATTAGAAAGCAAGAGTTAATATCTTGAGTTAAAGATAAGGATTTAAGGAACTGATTTTCTAGATTTTTTTTCCTTAAAGAAATTGACGAGACAATCTTTGCATTAGTAAAATTTGCAATGTCCAAACTGGAAAATAAAAGTTGTTTTTCAAACTTCTGAAGAAAAGGATGATATTTCAAACATTTAGAATTATCAAAAAAAAAAAAAAAAGGCAAAGTATCCTGTTGTTTGTTAGACAGAATAGGCTAAATAGTTGTTATATATGTTTTGTATGAGAAGGTCAACAACTTTTCAACAAAAACATGTGACTTTGCTACAGTTATACAATCCCATTTTGTCTGCTGAGGTATATATGAAAGTGATCAATTTAAAAAAAAATAAAATGGAAAAAATGACTTTTTTACTTCATTTTAAAATTTCCATTTAAAAAGAAAACCTTAGATTTACTTTATAATTTTGTCCATATATATGTCCTAATAAAAGTCAGTTAAGAGGTTGAAGGTGTAATTATGTTAAAGTTACTCAGAGTGCAAAATTGATTGCAACTTGATCACTTTATATAAACCAAGTTGCATGACATTAATCAATGCTTGAGTATGTATGATGCTTTGTGCTTTAGATAACTAATTATATGCTCTTTTTGTTTAATGTGCTATGTGCCATCATCTTGAAAGGAATGATAGCTCTCCACAATTTTCGATCCTTTGGAGTTCAAGAATAGCATCAATATAAGCTAAGAAGTCTGCAACTTACCAGTTCTGATCGCAAGAGTTTGGCTATAATGAAAACAAATGGTAGAGAGTATATTTTTTTCTTTTTCACTGAAGATTTGGTTGGTTGATTGATTTTGTTTAGTGACTGATCAACCTCTGTCGTTTATTTAATGCAGAAATCTAAATATTTTGAACACAATTTTATGGCTTCAACTAAATATATTTTGAGTATAATTGTATGCTGTCAACTACAGATAAAACAAATTGTTAGTCATTTTATTATAAAATGTATTGTTGGTCATTTTACTATAAATAGGTGTTGTTGGTAATGATTTACATAAAAATGTGTTTTTATACTTTCATAGTGTTTTCTTGGTTGGGCGGTCACTATTTGTCTATAGCTGGGACTCTAACAGGGCCTACCACCCCAGTTCAGGGTAGATCTGGAAACAACAGTAATTAAGTGGTGATTCCATACTCCTCAAAACCTCCAATCTCCCAATTAGGGGCCTTGCTGATGGATGTAGTTGATGATTTGGAATGGAACTGGAAGAGGTTTTTACTGAGAAAGGAAAAGAAAGATTTTTTCTTTTTCTATTGTTTCTATTGAATAGCTTTTTCATTGACAAATGATTGTAAATATATGTTTTGTGCTTTGTATTCTTATGATGAACATCCGCACCAAAAAAAAAGTAAAATTTAAATTGAATACTAGTAGTATTAATAAAAATAGCATTAATATAATCTAAGTAATCTGATATTCCTTCATTCTGGCAACTTGGGTTACAACACCAACTCTTTGATCGTAATGGTCAGCAATATACTGACATTATTGATCCTAAGTAAATATTGGTACTCTTAATTGTTACCTCATTAGGAAACATTCAGCATTCATTGACCAAGCAGTTTGTGCTACTTTTGGTTCAGATTTATAAAATCTTTATCTTAAAACTGTTTTTCAGAAAAATAGATTTCTCATGTTCACTAGCTGTTATTGCTCTTTCCTGTATTATGGTTGCGTGGAACTTTCAGCATTTTGATTATGTCATTATTCTCTCTTTGCATTACAAATGTCATATTTTAGTTGTTGCTACCCCATTGAAAGTCCTCAAGTAATGTGGTTTCTGTTATTTGGTACAGATATTTGTAATTCTGTACTGCAGTCTATGAGGTTCGAAAAAAGTGCTCCTTGCTAAGATCTACATGCTTCACTCATTAAAAGCCATTTTTAACTATCAATCTGAGAAAGTGATTGTGTACAACCGGCTGTTTAGATATTTTCAAATTGTTTGGCAACATGCATGATACACATATGAAAGTCTTGAACTGATGATGCTATTGAAGAACATGACTCTAGTTTTTAAATTAATATCTGACAAGACTATTTAAGATCATGACATATATATTAATATTACTGTAAGGTCAGTATTTTTTAATGCCGCCAATACAAGGGAGATAATTTTGAATTGCACTACCAATATTGTACAGTTGGCAGTGTCTAATTTTATGACAATAACAGACTGTTCAAATAAAGAAAGCATTATCTCTGAAATCTAGAAATTACCAAAAAAAAAGAAAAGGAGGAGATGGGTAAAATACAAAAATTGGAAGAAATATATTTAACTACTCCCATGTGAAAATCTTTTAATTAAAGACTAAACAAAATATAACATTATTTTAACCTGGCATAGATAAACTAGTTACATTTACAAAGTTGAAATTAATATATTCTTATACTTTAAAATTAAGGTTAGAATAAAAATGGTGAAGTGGTTGGTAAGCTCAAAACTGTGACTATTAAAATTTGTAATGAATTTGAACCTCCTCAGTGTTCTCTACTTATGTCTTTGCACCATATTAAACAAAATACAGTGTAACCCGGATATAAGAGAAACCCGGATATAAGAGAAACCCGGATATAAGAGAGATGTTCTCTGGTCCCAAATTAGAGCCATACTTACCAAAACAAAATAGACCAAACCCTGATATAAGATAAACCCGGATATAAGAGACTTCTTATCCGGTCTCAACAACTCTCTTATATCCGGGTTACACTGTATTACGAAAAGAACTAGTTTTAAGTAAGAGTGTTAGATAAATAAATTAGTACAAATAATTAGAAGACAAACTGTTAGATATTATTCAGATAATTAGGTTGATATTCTTTGTTTAGTTTGGGATATGAAACACATTTTAAGTTAATACGAAAGTTTTAGAATAATGTGATATAGTTATATTAATAAAGAGTTCTACATTGTTCACTTTGAAAAGTTTAAAAAGTGATTGAAGTCATTCAATAAAATCTCATTTATACAAGTGTCTTGTCCCATTAAAAACTGCTTATCTAAAAAATCAAAATAAAAACAATATAAATTTAGTTTAGATTGAAGTAAAAATTGTGTTTGTCTAAAAAAAAGATAACAGTGTCTTCCCTATGAATCAATATTGGAAAAAATCAGCATTTTTGACAAAAAATTGATTGTGCATAAAAGTTGCATTAATTAGAAAATTAATTTTAAAAAGATTTCACCAACTTCTTTCCTCCTCAGACTCTTTTAAAAATAAATTGTTCAAAGCATTGCTAAGTTCTTTAAAAAAAATATAATTATAAAAAAAAAAATTTCACTTTTTCTAGTAACAAAGATACTGGAATCCCTTGTTGATATTTGCTAAGCTCAGTTATGTCAGACACAAGCCCACAGAAGTGGAACGCCTACTGAATTCACCTGCAATGTACTAATCTTCATCTCATAGCACCATCCTTGCAAAAACATGAGCCCAACATGCAAATGACAAATTAAGGATACCAAAATCAAACAAATACAACAATTTAAATATCTGGGAAGCATTTTAACAGAGGACAAAAAGTGTGACACTGAAATTCAAAGGCACCATAGCATATCAAAAGATACCTTCCAAAATCTAAAAAACATGAAAATAGAGCAGGAAAATTTAAACAGAGCTCAGACCTAAGATGTAATATCAGTCCTCCTATATATCAGTGAATGCTGGACAATCTCCTCAAAGATGAAGAAGAGACATGAAGTAACAGAAATGTGGTTCTACAGAGAGATGCTGAGAATGCTAAGGACTGAAAATGTGTACAATAAAGAAGTTTTAGAGATGGTGCATGAAAGAAGATCTAACATATTGCATGTTAAAATAATTGGTTGTATACCTCTTAGGCTTAATATCACCTTGTGGAGCAATGATGTGTAGCAGGAAACAGTTTCTTCTGTAGCACAGACACTGGAACAACACTCGCAAGGTACTCTGGTTTAACACACACAACAATGCACCAATCTGAACTTTGCTGGGCACAAAAGCTTTTTCTCATCCCAACAAACATTTGACTCTTTTATTCATTTTGCCAAGCCAGAAAATTAGTGTCTTGCACATGCTTCCAGTCTGGGCCTGGCTCAGTGACACATGCGCTGTATCATTCCAGTACTGATACATTTCACCTCACTCACAATTTACTTGTCTTATGCACAAGTTTAGGCTACACCACTCTGGTCTTTTTGGACCTCTGTGGTAATTCTCCAGCACAAAATGGGAATAAACACTAAAACACCAAATAACAAAAAATGGTTACTGAGTTGGTGGGTTGTGTATCTTTTTTGGTTAATAAATTAATGCTTTAAAAATAAATTTTTAACATTTTTTTACCAATGGGTCATATTTATATGAACAATAAAAACATGTTTCATGATCTCTTTGAAAAGTATTTAAGCAAAGTTTCTAGACCAAACAAGACATTAAAATGCATCAGCTTAAAAGAAACTCCCTTACTCATGTACTTGTTTTCCTCAACAAGCTACATGCCACTTACACTTTCCTCCTCACTTTCTCCTGTGTCTCTTCTTTCTTGCACATACACAGAAAGAATTCACATTACTTTTAATCTTAACAAGCATCTGCAAACAAGAACTGTAAGAACTTTAAGAATCATACATGCTAAGAAAAATTTAGTTGTAGATAATCACAAAAATAAAAATATTTCATATTTTTATATTTAAGCAATTTTTTCACATTCTTATTTGTTGCAGTTTGATTCACATCCACAACAACCTCATGAAGTTTTTTTGAATGATATAGTCTACAAGATAATCAGTTTAAGCGTGTAAAAGGCTTCTCAGATAAAATTCTATGATTTATCTGATTAAAATCAGATGAGTAATCATTAGTAGTTCCATCAATAAAACCATTTGAGAATTACTATAATCCCTTGATAAAAATATTATATATATACAAGGTCACATAAATAAGTCCATTTTTGCAACAAGTATCAAACTGATTTAGACAACAGTGAGAAGAATCATATATGACATAAATATATACAAAAGTGTGTCTGTAAGTGAGCAGATTAATTTTTATCTGAAATTTTCACAGTACAATGATCTATGTAATTAATATTTACCACTGTAGAGAATTGTGCTTATGTTGAAAAAAACATGTTTTATTTTCATCATGAGGTCACAGATTTAACTATATATGTCAAGCTAACTTGAGTTCATAAGATAGGACAGAAAACTAGGGGTTTGACTGAACTTTACATTCAAAAAGAACTTGGGGTATTGGATATTGCTGCCATATCTGGTCTGATGTTCCTGCTATATATTTCCAGATTCTTAACAAAATTCAAAGAAGTATCTGTAATGTTATTAGTCCTGACCTGATCTCTTGACTTCAGTCACTTTCTCACCAGTGTGATGTGGCTTCTCTCCATCTTTTCTAAATATATTTTCATCACAATTATTCTAATGAGCACTCCTCCTTAGTACCTCAATCACATGAATTCAAGCAGAATACTAAGAAATATAAAATCCAAAGAAGGATCTGTAATGTTATTAGTTCTGACCTGGCATTTTGAGTCAATTTCTCATCAGTGTGATGCAACTTCTGTCTGTCTTTTTTATAAATAATTTTTGGCAAAGCATAGGTGCTAGTACAGGTATATGATAGATTTGGCTTGGGTATGCATGTAGGTTTAGTTAATGGGTTAGTAATGTTATGGAATTTGTAATTTAAAACAAATGGATCATTTGGATTAAACTATACAAGAAAGAGACCAGGTCACCAAATTAGGAATCCAGGGTAAGTCAATTTGAATCCATACTGGAGAAAGTAAAAAAAAAAAAAACGCCACTATATAGCAGGTGGGTGTGAAAAGCCTTTTTTCATTGGCTGACATTGACGGACATATTTCAATAAGAACGGTTTTTATGATTTTGCAATGTCAAGGTGTTTTCAAGGAGGTGGCCTGACACATCCAGTGTCAAGTTGTGGTTGCTGTTTGAGCTGGTGTGATGGAAAACCCGAAATTGGCAATGAGGACAGTACATCACTGGAGACCACCCTTGATGCATCTAAAAATGTATTATGCAACTTTTCATGCCAGTTGTTCTAATGAGCTCTTTATCTCAGTTTATGGCTTCCCTATCACCTATAATCTTTAAAAATTTAAATGCAGTGGCATCAGCAACTTATGTCTTTCTAAATCTTGTTCTTTGATTGTCTTTCTCCTCATTAAAGTCTTTCAGTATTTATTGGCTATTTCTATGGTAAATTCATTGAAAAAAAATACTTCATCATAAACACAAGAGGGAAGCTGAGATGATGGTGATCTTAAACATGTTGAAGACTCTTTCTACAGTTAAAACATAAATGACATATGCTTTAGGGAATCATATTTAAATTTCTTCAAAAATATAAATGCGAATCGCAATCTTCTGTCTTCCTGGATGCTGTTCTTTTATTGTCTATTGTTCTATTGGGGTGAAATGATTTAAAAAAAAAAACAATCTCTTAGTTTTATATATAAAATGCGGTGACTTGACTACATAAATTTAAACATCATGCTAGATTGGCAACTAGGTTTTGACATTTTACTGTTGACCTAGCTAGATGCCACCACTACTTCTATTCTAACAGTTTATTTTTTCACACTTCTCACCTGTGGAACCCCTTTCCAATTTCTTGCTTCCCTGCCACCTAAAACTTTGAAAAATTTAAATGCTACATCAATCACCATTGTCATATTGAACCCTGGTCTTTTTCTCACTAAATCCTTTACATTCTCTTTCACTCCCTGTAAGCCCCTGTATCCTAGTGGCATTATTGCCTTAATTGGGGTGAAACAGTTAAAAAAAAAAAAAAAATATTTCTACATATTCTGACACTTCAGGACATTGGTAATCATGGCTCTCCACAATTTCTTATCCTCAATAGCTCTAAATAAATTTTGCTGTATTAAAATAACAGCCAATAATTTTGTTCTGATTAACTAGAAAAAATAATTAAAAGCAAATAGGATATATTGTTGCTGTAACTTTGCATAAAATAATGAAATGGGAACATTTGTTCTTTTGTTTTACAATATTTCAACTTGAACTGTTTCTACACAAAAAATATGATGTTTTGTTAGTTTAATTTCTTATTCACATATTCAGGCAAACCTATCAACAAGGGATATAACTTATTCTGTAAGACAAAATGTGATTTTTAATGTATATATTAATCAAACAACTATCCTTGCAGACCCCACATCTGGAAAGAGAAAACTTTTGTATTAAAATTTGTAATAACAAACTCTCAGCATTTTTCCTTTTGGCTCACAATACTTCAGGCTCTTCTGCTGCTAATTAATATTATATAAAAATATATTTTAGTTTAAATTTTACATACCAAAAACATGACGTTTGCTAGCCTAGTTTATTATTCGCATATTCAAGTAAACCTATACATGAGGGATATCATTTATTCTATGAGTCAAAATGTGGTTTTATATATATGTATTAGTTAGTCAGGCAGCCTTCTTTGCAGATCACATCTGGAAAGAGAAGTATACACCTTACCATGTCTGGAATAAGGCCCAGATAATTAATAATGAGCAGGTGGGGAGTGAGAAAGTTGAAGGAGATGGCATATATTGGAATATTAGCCAGGTGCATAAGTTGAGCTTGTATGGATTTCAACACTATAGGGTTTTGTTTGCTTAGCAAAGTAAACGATGGGAAACTCCGCTGTGTATAATTTGGAATGGCTTGAGGGTGCTGGTATGGTGTTCCTAATGTTGCTGAAATGGATTGATTCGCTTGGTGTATTCATAATTATTTTTTTTCTGTCACAATATTATTTTTTTCTTTGGAAAAAGATTTCATTTTTCTTCTGATGGAATATGCAGCTGCTGATTTAATCAGAGTCTGAAAACACTGTTACCAACATCAAGTATACAAAGAAGAGATTGCCTGTCAATATTTAAAAAGGTTAATAAGTTTTTCCAAAGTAAACATTTTGACTAGGAAGAAGGTGCTTCAAGATGACTGATTCTTTGTTTGTAGGAGAAAGAGATTTTTAGTGAGAGTGTCTTCAAATGTCTTGTAGATACTACAAAAAAGCGTGCATAACTGAATTTCAAGTTCAGATATTTATCAATTTCTTTATATCACATAAATTATAAATTTCTTAGCTAAAAACCAAATGTTTAATAATACTCATATATGAAATATAAATAATTTATATTATTATTATTATTATTATTATGTTTTGTTCAACTATTTATATTATTCGGACTATTGTCCCTCATCTTTGTCACAATATTTATCAGAACGTTTCAGCCATTGTATGCTCCAACCTTCTTCAGGTGTTTAAAATGTCGAACTGAACCCTTTATTTTGTTCACTGGGGTAGACTGTTCTAGTTCCACGTGCCATGTCTAATGAATGTCAGTTATCAGTTTCCTGTTAGTTCCCCTCTCCAAGTTCTCCACCGACTTAACCAGCTATTGAACTCACATATTATTTTAATGTGTTTTCTGTTTATAAGTAATTCAACTTTGCTAACTAGACACTTCTTTGTGGCTGAATGGTTAACAGCACTTCAGATCAAATGATGGTTCCCATTAAGGGTTACAGTTTCGATTCCTGGCAGAGAAGCACATATTTTCTATTAAATTTCTCAAACATTCAGGCCGGTAAATGTTATTAATACTGTTTAATTAAAATACGGAGCATTTACTTCAATAAATTATATCTATAAAAATAACAAATAAGCAGAAAATATATTAAAATAATTGTCCAACTTAATCCATTCATCATATTAATATGTAGATAATTTGTTTTTTTTTTAAATTCATCCTTTATTCATAGTTTATTCATTAATTTTGGCTGTTTATTTTTTTAAAAAATAATTAAAGACATTGGATTTAAAATTGGAACTCCTAAAATATTGATGTATTTTTTTCCCACCTTTTCTAATGCTGACTGTTGTTTTAAATTTATAAATATCTAGCTCCACATTTTTTAACAGTATGTACTACTCAAAATTTTCAATTATTTTATGTTTATTTATTTTTTATCATTTCACTCCAAACAAGGTGGAAATGACACTACTATACAGATGGTTACAGGGAGTGAAAGGACAAAAGATGAACAGGATTCAGAAAGACAGATGATGATTGACATTGCATTTAAAATTTTGAAGATTATAGTTATCAAGGAAGCAAGTAAACAGGCAGGAAGTGCAAGAAAAGAAACTTTTGGAGTTGAAGAGGTGGTTGCATTTACTTATTTCAACAGTATATGGATGAAACCTAGATACCAATCTTGTGGCACACTTAAATTCGTTCAGTCGGGGCACCAGAGAAAAAAGCACTTGAGAGAAGTTGTAATCAAAATGTTTCTATAAAAGATAGGAGGAAGTCACATCATGTCTTAAATATTTAGTTTATTTGCTTTTTAAATAATCAACTCGATCCTCCAAGATGCCATTTACAGAGTTACTTCCCCCAGTCTGTAACAAATTCATGAAGATAAGATAGAAAAAAAAAAGATTTTAATTTGAAAAGGTCACTTGCAGCTCAAGGATGAATTTATCCTCAACACATGGTTAGGTCATGAAAAATGATTTGAACCCCTCACTATAAACACCTACCATTATCTAAGATGATCCCTCTCTGTGTCACACTCTCTTTTTGTCTCTCTATGTCCTTCTCTCTCTCTTTTTTTGTTTTACACTCTATGTTATTCTCTCTTTCTCTTTGGCTCTCCAATCCTTCTCTGTGGTGCAGTCTTGTTGTCTCTCCATGCTCTCAAGTGTATTAATATATAGATCTTTAAATATACACACTGCTTGACCCATTGAATCCACAAAATTACTATGTCACCAAATTCATACATATTTTCTGATGTGACAGTTATGTGTGGAGAACTTGGAGGTATATATTTGTGTGTGTAACTTTGCTGAAAAGATTAAAAAACTTTCAAGATCTCTAGATTTGAGATTAAAATATCTGAAGAGTAAAGAGTTTCCTGCTTGTTCAGCTTTAGGCCATTCATTTAATTAAATTCAATACAAGCATTGTGCATATCATAAATGCACACTTCTTTTAGAAAATTCTACTTGGCAAAAGAGTTGAGTGTCACTTTCATCTGTTAATACTCAGTAGATTTAATGCTTTTGTTCACTGAAACAAAATTGCTATTTTTGTCAAGTTCAGAAAGGGCAAAAATGTCTGGGAGGTTTTTAAAGTCTGTAACCTGAGGTTCAGATTCTGATTCTCAGCCAAAATGATCACTGAACCATTCAAAGAAAATTACCTATCTGGGTTTAACCTCAAAAATCATATTTTTATAAGCACTGTTTTTCTAGATATATTTTATCTAATCTTTACCCTTCTCCTAGAATCTAATATTTTCTCACTATTTCGAATGGATGAATTCTTCAGCCTTGACATACTTTAATTTTGTTATCCAACATTTTCTCCTTTCGGTATAATGTCATCTAAATTATTGTAACAAAAAATTGATGGATCTTTTGTATTACATTTTGGTGAGAGCATTTTAAAGTTATTCTTTGGCCATTACACACTGGAATAATTTTTTTAATTATTTTTTTTCTTCTTTACCTATTATTTGTTCAAAAAGTTTCTGTTCACACTTTTAAGCATATAACATTCTGGCTGTCACTTGAAAGTCCTTGAGACATTTATATCACATCAAAAACCTATCCTCATGCTAAGTAAATGATTAGTTGTTAGGACATAGTTCAATCTGGCTATTGATATACCTATGTCCATTGGTGGACCTACATTTTTGGAACCATGAACAGATATGGAAGCCCCTTTGCAAGCATCAACAATAAATTCAAGGATCCGGATACCAAAATTTAGGTTATATATAGCTTCTGGAGGTATGGTGGAGTAATGGATAGCAGCTCAGATTGAGGAATTGGAGAACCAAGTTTGAATTCCAGTCAGATCCATTACATTCATTTACATGCTAATGTCCTTGGGAAAGTTATGAATCCTCTTTTCTCATCCCAGTTATGGGTAAATAGCAGGACAGACTGTGTTCTTTAGCTTTGGATGGCAACTGGTCTACTGTAGAAAGAAATGGGAACCTACTGCATGAAAAAAATCTGCCTCATCAGTCATGTATCAAAAGACACAAGATCGCCTAAGCGTGTATCATGCATAGCACATAACTGACTGAATAGTTTCTGGTGAATTCAGTGAGCGGATAAGTCCTCAAGAAAATTTTGAAATTAGACCAATTCCAGGGGAATTTTGAGGCCATATGAAATAGAGATTAGGGCATGTTTTAAGGCCAACATTAGCATGTTAAACCCATTGGCTTATGATTCAGTCATTAAAATAGTGTTATTTTAATAAATTCTAATTAACACTAGGATGACTGAGGTGTCGTTTTCAACACCTTCAAATTTTCAACAAATTACTATGGAATAACTAGTTTTAGTTCGATACTGTGGCTTATGGAGAATTATTGAATTTTAGCAAAGACGCTTGACAGACTTAATTCTTTAAAAAATATGCAGTGGAATAGCTGATATTTGAGGTTTTACCTTGAAAGGCCGATGTGTTGTTTTTGACACCTAGGCTATTTATAGGGTAAATGCATTGAAAAATTTCTCACAAACAATAATACTTGTGTTTATGTCCCCTATCTATCTATTTATCTATCTATCTATACACACACACACATAATTTATATATATATATATATATATATATATATATATATATATATATATATATAATCACTTTCTTTCAGTATGAGGTATACTAATATTTGTGAATTTCTTTTCAGACTTGTTATTCCTGACTTGAATATTGAATATATTAAAGATGGCTGCTTCATGGCGTAATGTAAATAAAGATGTCAAAAGAGCTGGCCATCCTATTGTTAAAAAAAGCATTGATTTGGTTAAAAAGTTCACTCATTAAAAGAGTTGCTTCTAGGATTTGGAGTCCAGAAGCTTAAACTTCATTAGTTTTATATTAGATTTGCCACTACTTGTGTCAATTAATACATGTGTATTTTCTTTCTTCATGATTCTATTTTTTAATTGGTGTTTATAGTATTTTAATTTTCCCTGATTGAGTTCTGATGAGTGTGGAGCAATAACCGGTTAGCTCATTCTATGGTTGTTTTGATTTTTTTCTTCTTTTCATTTCTTCTTTTCATATTGCCAGCTACTCTTGGGGTTATTTTTTATTATGTCTGTTTTTATCACATTAATCAAAAGAAAAAAAAAAAAGATCATTTTTAAAACTTTCTATCTGTATTCCATACATTATTTAGTCTACTCTCTTGAATTTATTTTTCATCACAATGTTTCAACCATAATATTCTTTGATCTTCCTAAGATCTCTAACCAGTCAGTGTTAATTAACATAACACTGGTGATGATGAGAAGACAGTTTCCTTGGGTATTATCTTGAAACATTCCAACCACGCATGCTTTATCATGTAACATAAGTAAATAAATAATAACTTGGCTAATCATCTCTCAGGATTGATATCAAGTTTCTGTTGCTGTTGATACTGTTGAATTCACTGTCAACTATCACTACTTACTTTCCTCCCATCTAGAACTTACATGAAAGCCACTGTTTTGTAGCCATCTGATATTAACTGCCTGTTGTGTACAAATTGTTTGGTTAATTAATAAGATAAATGTCTAACTGGTCATGTCAAGGTTAACCTAAGAGATAAAAGTTTTTTATTGTTTCTGTCTGGGAAATTAAGATATTCATGGGAGAGTGGTTTGTGAAAATCCTCACTTAATTTTTTTTCTTGATTTTTCATTGTGAGATAACAGTAACAAGATATTTTGTGAAGTGGTTTCATGCCTTTCTCAAGTGACATGAACATAAACCATCTCAGTCAGAATATAAACTTGAACCCAATTCTGTTTTATGACAGAGGACAGAGAGATGTGGTAACATGCCATTCATTTCAAAGTCATTAGTATGAAGAGAACAGTGTTGAACAGAAGGATGCTGAGGATACCATGGAACATATGAGCAATGATTCATTTTTAGAAAAATGAAAACTTATACTTAACATCAGGAGAATTTCACAAATGACAAGTTAACCTATGAGAAAGTCTGGTGCATGTGTGGCCAATGTAAGAATCCTAATGTGGTTTATTGATTGTTAGTATTGGAGATACAATCTCCCAAAGGACATAAGAATTCATAAACAACATTATTTTTACATTGGTTAGATTTTTGAGGTGATGAATTATTTCTAAGAATTAGATTGGACCTTCCGAATTATTTATAATAGATAGTAAATCCAAGGTATTTGATAGGATTTATAACTTTTATATACCAGTGGATTATAATTTTAATAGCCTTTTTATCTAGTTTAAGATTAAGATGCATCTGGTTAAAATAAAACAAATATTTATATATATATTAACATTGGACATATGTCAGTAAGTCATAACCAATATTTTATGCAGAACACAGTGCAATGAAAGATTCCAAATTCTGGAGACTATTGTAATAAAAGAGATGCAGCCAACATTAAATAAGGTGCTTGTCTCCATGGGATACCATATATTGAAGTGTGTTTAATATATATATATATATATATATATATATATATATATATATATATTTATATATATATATATATTTATATATATATATATATATACAGTAGCATCCAAAACTAAGGGACAAAATTTTAAAACCTAATATTTGTTAGAAATAACAACTGTGAAAAGCTGAAATTTTGACAACTGGTAGTCGTTATCCATAATAACATACTAAAATTTGAATCATTTGCGAAGGAAAGAAAAAGAATTATAACAATTATTTATTTATTTTCAAATTTGGAACGTCCAAAAGTAAGGGACAAAATTGAGAAAAACAATGTAAACAGCAAAAAAACAATAAAAATACATGTACAATCAATATTTAGTGAATGAGCCCTTGCTCTCAATGACAGCTGCACATCTTCGACTACAAGAACGAATCAGTTCTTGACAATCCTCGATACTAATTTTAGACCATTCTTCTTGAAGCTTCACCCACAAATCCTCCGTGTTAGTGGGATTTCTTTCCATGACTTTCACTCCTAAGGTCTTCCAAAGATTTTCTATTGGATTTAAGTCAGGACTTTGCGGTGGCTAATCCATAATTTCCAAATCTTGCTCGCTAAGGTAACTCATTACCACCTTTGCCTTGTGACATGGGGCATTATCTTGCATAAAGGTAGTCCTATCGAAACCTGAATTCTGTATGATTGGCACAACATGATCTTGAACAATGTTTTTATAGATCTGCACGTTTACACGAGTTTGTAACCGGACAAGAGGCATTGTACCTTGATTAGAAAACATTCCAAATACCATGACGCTTCCGCCCCCAAACTTGACAGTTTTCTTAGTACACTTTGCACTTAATCTTTCACCAATACGTCTCTTTACATTATTTTTTCCATCATTTCCAAATAAATTAAACTTGCTTTCATCACTGAAAAATACTTTTGCCCAATTTTCATATGTCCAAATTACATACCTGTTTGCAAACTCTAATCTCTTCTTCTTATTCTTCGAACTAACAAGTGGTTTCTTCCCTGGGGTTCGATTAAACAGCCCTATTTCTTGCAGTCATCTACAAACTGTCTGTCTTGACACATTAACACATGAGGTACTATTCATAACCCTTTTAATTTCTGTGCAAGACTTAAAACGGTCCTTTAATGACATACGCTGCATTATTCGATCTTCTCTTGCCAAAGTTTTGCGGGGTCTGCCAGTTTTAAAAGCACTAACTATTTTGCCAGTATCATTGTAGGATTTAACAACCCTGCCTACAACACTCTTGGAACGTTTCACTTTCTCTGAAATCTCTCTAATGGTGTGCTTTTCCTTGTGTAGCTTCACAATAGCTTGTCTCACAGAGTAATCAAGTTTTTCGCGTTTCGCCATGGTGCCAGCTGATACAACGTTTACAAATGACTAAGTAAGACTTATTCTTTAGAGGAAATCAAAAACTTTGAATATAGCATGCTGTTTACATTGTTTTTCTCAATTTTGTCCCTTACTTTTGGACGATCCTATTTTGAAAATAAATAAATAATTGTTATAATTCTTTTTCTATCCTTTGCAAATGATTCAAATTTGAGTATGTTATTATGGATGATAACGACTACCAGTTGTCAAAATTTCAGCTTTTCACAGTTGTTATTTCTAACAAATATTAGGTTTTAAAATTTTGTCCCTTAGTTTTGGACGCTACTGTATATATATATATTTATGTATATATTAAATAAATTACATAACAGAGGAATCTAAAATTACCTCATGAGTTTAGTCTATTTCAACTAATGCTGAATGCATCAGCCTTATTCCACTAATATATATATATATATATATATATATATATATATATTATTCAACTAATATCAAGTGCTTTTTTCCCTGGTGTCCCGACTGAACAAATTTAAGTGTGCCACAAGATTGGTATCTAGGTTTCATCTATTTATTGTTGAAATAACTAAATGCAACCACCTCTTCAACTTCAAAAGTTTCTTTTCTTGCACTTCCTGCCTGTTTACTTGCTTCCCTGATAAAAAGGAGGATGAAAAAGGAAGAAAGAATGAAACGGGAGGGGGGAAGAAGAAAAAAGTGAATTATCATATGTAGGCATATTGCAGTGACTTTCAAAAAATACATCAATACAATTTATAATTAATACATAACAAAATATTAAAGATTACCAACAGTAGGAATAACATAAAATAAAATATATTAATAATATTATTAATAATATTATTAATCTTGATTAATACAATTTGTAGTTAACACAGGACAATATATCAAAAATTATTAACAATATAAGAGTAAAAAATGAAAAAAAATTTTTAAAAAAAAAGAAAATGTATAAAACTTAATAATATTATTAAAAATAACTATTATATGATGTTTAAAAATAAAATAAAATTTGAAATTTAAAATTTGAAAAGTATAAATGGTACAGAGAAAAAACAAAATATAATATCTAATATTAATAATCAGACTACTTATTATTATTATTAATAATAATAATAATCAGATAAAAAATTAATAATAACAATAATAATAATCAGATAAAAACACACACACACAGAAAACACCATTTACACATAAGTTGTTTAACCTAAGCCCTTAATCCGACATATAGACACTAGGTATTATTTCGTGTCTTGATAATTTAAATTCCCTAGTTTCCATGGTCAAGTCTCCCCCAAAGTTTTTTAGGTATAGTTAGTTATTTTGAACTGGTTTATATGTCTGCATTTGAAGATGATTTCATTATGGTGATTCAGTAATTCATCGGGTCTATTATGTTTGAGTTTGATTATTAATATAATCCTCAATTCTACCCACTAAAGTCTACTCATTTGCTTTCACTCCCTGTAATCACCTGTGATCTATTTTCAGAATATATACATACTTATGTAAAAAGGTGACAACATTGTTGAAATGTAGTTTTTTATTTGATGTTGGTAAGGGAAGAAATTAGGTTTAAGGGTGTTGTTGGTAAGACCATGAGCTGATGGATTTGTTGGTTTGATTGACCAAGGTCACATTTGGTATGAGGAGAGAGGCCTGGTATGGAATAGTGAACACAAAGCCACTTGGGATGTCATTGATGGGAATGAGCCATCTGTCTTCAGACTTGAAACTGGTGATGTGTGTCAATGGAATGGTGGCCATCTGATGAGGTCAATGTGTTGTGCCAAACTGTCTGTTGTCAGCTCGACAGCATACATTTTTATATCTGTGGTTTAACACATACAAGTCCAGGCTTTATCACAGGTATTGAGCATTTTTACTCATAAAATAACATCTTAAAACTATATTTTTATCACTTTATTTCTTTAATTTCATGCATACAGTTCAAATTTCCTGAATGGTTAATGCATTATTTTTCTTTCTCTTGTCTGTTGAGAGTAAACTTGAATACATTTCAATATCTTTTCTGAGAACTTTTTCATATACTTAGGTGTGAGTGAGTTTGTGTAATTGTTGAAAAATAATAGTGAAACAGTTGTAATCATAAAACAATTAAAATAAGAGAATTCAAGTTCCCTGCAAATCAAACTTTCAGGAATTTTCATTGTAATAAGAAAAGTCTCTAAGTCTTTTGCGTCAAGTCTATTCTTTCCTTCTCTTTTGTATGAGACTTAGTAAGGTGGTTGTTGTGATTAAACAGAATCTGAAGAAAATTTAAAAAAATGTCTGGATAATAATCTTGCTTCAAAACCACTGTATCTATTTCTTGTTAAAGTAAAAAAAAAATAATTCTGGAGTTTAGTTGTTTTTTTTATCTTGCTTTTTGAGAAGAAAAATTATTTGCTTTCAAAACAAAATTTTTTAAAGAAAATCACAGACAGGCTTAATGAATTAAGATCAAGGTAGCTCAAAATGTCAGCAATCAATATTTGCATTTTCAATACACACACACACAATATATATATATATGTGTGTGTGTGTGTTTCTACTTAACTATTAGAATTATATGGTTTGCATTTTATTCTGATATCTATCATAACTACTTTATTTTTTGTATAACATTATGTATTAGGAAATACCACTTCTTTTAATTCTATTGCTAGAATCAAATTTTTCAATCAGAAAACAATGAAAATATATTTGACAATTCAGTCATGAGTTTGATATTCTAAATGGACAACCTTTGTGTAGAAAAACTGTATATAGTCACTTCCACGTAATGTTCGTAACAGAGAGAGACTCCATTCATGACTCTTATATTCTAACTGGTCAACATTTTTGTACAAAAACAGTATACAATCTCTTCCAAACAGTATGTTCCTGGCCGAGAGAGAGAGAGAGAGGTGATGTTGCTATTGTTATAGAAAACATTGAATGGAGAGCAGTAACAACATTTTTCACAACACCATTTTGTTTCTGTTAGAGATTTTCATAAAGTATGTCAAAGAACTGTTTGAATTAGAACTACTAGGTAACCATGACATATTTGCAAAGGATATCAGAGTAATCTAGAGCTTACTGGGAGCAAACTGCCTGCATGTAGATAGAAAATTAATTCAGTAAATATTCAAAAAATAGAAATGTGCATAAGACAAGGGTGTGTCTTCTCACTGGATATATTCAACCTATACAGTGAGGTGATTCTGAGAGAATTAGAAGTCCTACCAGGATTGATTATTGATGGCTACAATATCAGATATACAGTGTTGATAGCAGACATACAAAAAAAAAAGAAACTCCGGTAACTTCTACAGAATATAATGGAGGAAAGTGAGAAGAAAAGACAAATGTATGTTTGTTAGTAAAACAAAAATAAAACAGCCCAACATGTAAATTACAAATTGGAGATACCAAAATCAAGTAAGCAGAAAAATGTAAATATCTAGGAAGTCTTTTGACAGAGCATCACAGAAAAGGCAACACTCAAATCCAGAGGTGCATTGTGATAGTGAAAGGCGCCTTCCAAAAGCTAAGCAAAGTATCAAGTAACAACTAAACTTTACTAGAAACAATGAAAAGAGTACTGAACTGTTATATATTCTCAGTCTTCCAATATGGCAGCAAATGCCGGGCAATGTCCTCACAAATGAAGAAGAGACTTGAAGCTACAGAAATGTGGTTCTACAGAAGGATGCTAAGAAACCCATGGACTGAACAAGTGAGCAACAATGAAGTTTTAGAAAAAAATGAAAATAAAAAGGGTACTTTTTACTTAGCATTAGAAAGAGATAGTTGACATTTTTAGGACCCATAATGAGGAAAGAAGTCTTAGAAAAAATTATCATTCACAAGACAGATTGAAGGTAAGCAGGACAGAGGAAAGTTGCACATAATGAACTTGTGTAAATAGTTGGCAGAATAGGGATTAGGAGAGATAGCAAAAAGACAGCTACAAAGGACAGGAAATTGTGGAAACCCATGATCGAACTTGTTCCTGAAAGGACACGGCACATAGAAAAAGTAGGTGAGGCCATTTTGTTGAATCAAAAACATTACTGTCATATGTACTATATCAACCAAACAGCAACATAACTTTAAATGCAAGACGATACACTGAAAACCTAATCATACTAATTCCCTTATTAACTGGTAACTGTCTAGTCAGCCTGTCACACCAAAAATGTGAAAATAGAAATTATAATAATTTGTTGTGATCATCTATCTTAGTTTGCTTGAGTTATTGCAGAAGTCAGTGAGGCTTTATTGTTCACTGTTATTATATGTCTTTGTGTCAAAATTCTATTGATATGCAGGAGCTATTCCTTTTGCCTGAATACCATCCATTTCATGCCCATCTCTACCTCTTGATTGCTCGATTTATTTACTTTTCTCAATCTTTTCATTTCTTTCAAATATTGTTCTGATCAAACATAGATTGCCTATAATTATTTAGTGATAAACTACTTCAATAATTAAATGTGTAAGGTTTCTTGCAGGAACATTTTGTGGTACATGAAATAATGATGGTGAAAAAGAGTATATGCCCAAAATAACAAAACAGTTGATTTGCAATTCAAGATAACATTTATTAAAACAAAGTTAACAAAAGGCAAGTTTAAAACAAGATTTTCTTTTGTTAGACGTAAGTTGTATACACAATGAAATATTTATCAATGTGTTTGAGTGAGACTTTGTTGGTTTTATGGGTGTGGAATTCACAGCCCTTTTAATTTCAGCATGGAAAATTCATAACACTAGTTCGAAAGAGGAAAAACCTGGAAGAGAGGATTACTTTAGGGTTCATGTGTTTTTATATTCAAGAACTGCTGCTGATACAAGATTTATTTGAAGCTGCTACTGCTACTATGTTTAAGGCACTACATTTTGTATATTATTATTTATCAGGTTGGTCAAACAGTCCATTTTATATATATATCATTAGATGGTAACATGATTTTTACCTAACCTCACTCAAAAAGATTGTTTATTATTGTCCTATGATAGCTGTCATATCAATGTACATATTTTTATAAAAGCATTTTTGATATTATTTCGATCTGTTGATAGCCTGAAAAGTATTTTAATAGAAAACAAAGCACAGAAATCTGAAGGCTCATTGTAATCGCAAAAGTTACCTTCCAAAAGCTAAACAAAATATTAAGAAACAGGAAAATTTCATTAGAAACTAAGGAAAGCATTGTAATATCAATCGTCTTCTATGGCAGTGAATACTGGATAATTTCATCACAGATGAAGAATAAACCTGAGGCAGCAGAGATGTGGTTTTGCAAAAGGATGCTGAAAATATCATAGACAAAACATGTAAGTAACAAAGAAGTTTTAAGGAAAAGGGAAATAAAAAGTACACTTGTACCTAGAATCAGAGACATAAGAGACAAGAGTGCTTGGAGTATTTGATACTCACAGGACATATTAGTGAGCATAGGAAAGTAGCAAGTAACCTACCAATCAAACTTGTGTAAATGGATGGCAGAACAGGGAGTGGGCAGGATAGTAAGGAGATAAACATTACTTAGAGTTATGAAGGATAGGAAGTTGTGGAGAACCATGATCGCTCAGATATTGAAAGAACATAGGGTATAAAAGAGAACTGTTTCTAATTGCATCAAGTGAAGGCAGCAATAGAAGAAATGCCTATGGAATTCATTAAAAGGAATGGCATCATAACATTCCATTAGGTTGACTCTGGATCATATATTTCTTTGGTTATGAGGCAAATTTGTTAGAATTTTGAAATTACCATTTATTACTATCATTATAATACACTCTGGATGAAAAAGCATCAATTACTTGAAAGACTGCAGAAGGCATCTTGAATAATTCTTTATTGAGATAAAATCTTCTGGTTCTACTTCAAGTTAATTGAATGATATACCAACTCATGTCATCTTATAAAATGTTGAATATAAGTCTTATCAAACAAAATCACAATAATTAATAAATAGGTAGATATGGACTGAGTTTCTTCTTGTATATGCTGTGTCCCTTCAGGACATAGGAAATCATGGCTCTCCACAATTTCCTGTCCTTTTTATTTTTTAATATATTTTTTCTTTACATTCTCCCTCCTAAACCTTGTTCTGCCATCCATTAACTCAAGTTCACTAATTAGGTTATACATTGTTTTCCTTTGTTCCTCTTGCCTTCAGTTTGTTGAGTTTGAACAAGAATAAAAAATGTCTTTTTTTATTACAGTGTGGTTCACCCTGTACAAGTCTCAGGACCTACTCAAGGTAGAGGGTTACAGAGTAAGAGGCACAGTTTAAGTGGATATTTTGGGAAGATACTTGTTAATTGTAGATGTGAATAGGTTAAGATTGTAGTGATTGGGAAAACATCCTGTTGGGAGTCAGTTCTACAGAACAGTGGTTTGTGGGAAGAAGCTGCTCAAATGGAACTTACTTCTAACTAATGGAATACAGAGGGAATGAACATAGTTTGCTACAATGTGTGCAACAGTGAAGGCTACAAGTGATGAAACTAAAGAATGTAGTTCATCTGAGCATTTTGTAACATCTTGTCTGCAAGAGAGGAGTTACAAGGTGAAAAATCATTTGTCACCCACAAGGACACAGAGACACTTTTGAACTCTATTGAGATTGGAAAGTGGAGACTGGGCATCTGCGCAAATATGACAGCAGTACTCCATAAAGTCAAAAAGGTAGGTTTAGATCCTGTTTATATCTGAGTCTGCAAGCATCTACCTGGAAATTGGCTCTCTTTGGAGGTGTTAGCTTTTTGCAGTGGATGCAATTACTGTATTATTAACCCAGCTGAAAAAGCAAAATCTGTTTTGGGAGATGGAAATTATGGATTTTCCTGAAAGATAGAATATTTGTGAAACAAAATGGTAAAAATGTTGTTAAATAAAAGTAATGCAGAAAATACAATTAATTTTATTTGAATTTATATCATGAACTCAATAAAGATTATCTGGAACTAGCAAGTAAGTTGCTTTAGTATATTAATTGTTTTATTGTGTGCTACATTGATTTCTGAAGAACATAATTAGTGTGACTATGGCCAATTCTTCCAGAGTTTAGTTTTCTCATTGTTTTCTGATTTTCCTGATAGCTGTCATATCTGTGCAACAACAGACATTGAGTAATGGCTTGTCTGATCTTCTTTTTTATAATCTCACACCTTCATGCTACATTATGTGAGATGTTATACTGATAATAGACAACTTGCCTACTTCTTTATATAAGATCTCAAACTGCCACATTACATTATGTGTTAGGGACACAGCTGTAAGAATATTGCTGGGGATGAGCCCAGAAAATATTATGACCACATCTCCTGGTTCATGATGAAGTGAAGTTTGTTGGAACAGTATAACTACTCAACTCAATAATGTATACTCTTTTATATATATATAAATATACAGTGCTGTTCGATAAAAGTGACTCACCTGATTTTTTTTTACTTAAAATTTTTTTCGCCTATTGTTTTTGGGGTCAAACTAATTTTTAATCTTACTAATATAAAGACCCCTCCCCGACTACCTAGTAAAAAAGTTTACTCACCCTAAGGTATTCTATTGATAATTATAATTTTGAATATAAATGAGATTTAGGGAAAAACTCTATGCAAAAAAAAGTGACTCACTTATTTCCTGCAACTAGTAACCAATAGAAACATAACTGAACAGCTTTAAATAAAGAATAATAGAGGTATAATTTATTTATAATAGGTAATATAGTTCGAATATTTAATAATCTATGGGTCCTCCTTTATTTTGAATAACCTTTTCAACCCTTTTTGGCATTGACTTGATTAGGTTCTGGCAAATCTCATCTCCAAGCATTAAATTCCATTCGGATATGAAATTCACAATCAAATCCTCTTTGTTGCTCAACTGCTTTCTTGAGAGCCTGTACTTTATAATGCTCCATAAGTTTTCTATGGGGTTGAGGTCAAAAGATTGGGGCGGCCATGTAATAACACTCACCTGCTTCTCATCAAAGTATTCCTTCATCAATTTTGATTTGTGACAGGGAGCATTATTCTGCATAAAAATGAGCTTGGTGGGGTCGATTTGCACCCTTTCAGCAGAAGGGAGCAGACAAGACTGTAAAATTTTCTTGTACTGCTTGCTCCTGAGGGTCTTTTCAATAGGTTTTAAGAAATCAGTGTCGTGAAAAGAAAAGTATCCCCAGAACATTATACTGAACGGATGCTTGACAGTACTTACTGATAAATTCAAAGAGCTTTCAAAGCTTCTTCGGATTTTAGATCGCTTATCCTTTGAATTTAGCTCAACTTTTGTTTCATCGGAGAAGAGAACATTTAGTAAAAAAATCAGGTGAGTCACCTTTATCGAACAACAACTGTATATATATATATATATATATATATATATATATATATATATATATATATATATATGTGTGTGTGTGTGTGTTTGTGTGGATGACTATATATACCAAAACTAAGGGACAAAATTTTAAAACCTAATATTTGTTAGAAATAACAACTGTGAAAAGCTGAAATTTTGACAACTGGTAGTCGTTATCATCCATAATAACATACTAAAATTTGAATCATTTCCAAAGGATAGAAAAAGAATTATAACAATTATTTATTTATTTTCAAATTTGGAACTTCCAAAAGTAAGGGACAAAATTGAGAAAAACAATGTAAACAGTATGCTATATTCAAATTTTTTGATTTCCTCTAAAGAATAAGTCTTACTTAGTCATTTGTAAACGTTGCATCAGCTGGCACCATGGCGAAACGCGAAAAACTTGATTACTCTGTGAGACAAGCTATTGTGAAGCTACACAAGGAAAAGCACACCATTAGAGAGATTTCAGAGAAAGTGAAGCGTTCCAAGAGTGTTGTAGGCAGAGTTGTTAAATCCTACAATGATACTGGCAAAATAGTTAGTGCTTTTAAAACCAGCAGACACCGCAAAACTTTGGCAAGAGAAGATCGAATAATGCAGCGTATGTCATTAAAGGACCGTTTTAAGTCTTGCACAGAAATTAAAAGGGTTATGAATAGTACCTCATGTGTTAATGTGTCAAGACAGACTGTTTGTAGATGACTGCAAGAAATAGGGCTGTTTAATGGAACCCCAGGGAAGAAACCACTTGTTAGTTCGAAGAATAAGAAGAAGAGATTAGAGTTTGCAAACAGGTATGTAATTTGGACATATGAAAATTGAGCAAAAGTATTTTTCAGTGATGAAAGCAAGTTTAATTTATTTGGAAATTGTAGGAAAAAATAATGTAAAGAGACGTATTGGTGAAAGATTAAGTGCAAAGTGTACTAAGAAAACTGTCAAGTTTGGGGGCGGAAGCATCATGGTATTTGGAATGTTTTCTAGCCAAGGTACAACGCCTCTTGTCCGGTTACAAACTCGTGTAAATGCGCAGATCTATAAAAACATTGTTCAAGATCATGTTGTGCCAATCATACAGAATTCAGGTTTCGATAGGGCTACCTTTATGCAAGATAATGCCCCATGTCACAAGGCAAAGGTGGTAATGAGTTACCTTAGCGAGCAAGATTTGGAAATTATGGATTGGCCACCACAAAGTCCTGACTTAAATCCAATAGAAAATCTTTGGAAGACCTTAGGAGTAAAAGTTATGGAAAGAAATCCCACTAATACGGAGGATTTGTGGGTGAAGCTTCAAGAAGAATGGTCTAAAATTAGTATCGAGGATTGTCAAGAACTGATTCGTTCTTATAGTCGAAGATGTGCAGCTGTCATTGAGAGCAAGGGCTCATTTACTAAATATTGATTGTACATGTATTTTTATTGTTTTTTTGCTGTTTACATTGTTTTTCTCAATTTTGTCCCTTACTTTTGGACGTTCCAAATTTGAAAATAAATAAATAATTGTTATAATTCTTTTTCTATCCTTTGCAAATGATTCAAATTTTAGTATGTTATTATGGATGATAACGACTACCAGTTGTCAAAATTTCAGCTTTTCACAGTTGTTATTTCTAACAAATATTAGGTTTTAAAATTTTGTCCCTTAGTTTTGGACGCTACTGTATATATAAAGAAATATACATAATATATTCCATTAATTACACAACTCTGAGTTTCATACTGAAGCAATTTTCAAGAAGTGCTGGATTATTATTTTTATTTTTAAAATACATATAATAATTCCAGCACTTCTTGAAAATTGCTTTGGTATGAAACTTGTAGTTGTGCAATTAATGTAAGATATTATGTATATTTCTTAATATATCTATTAAATAGGTCTATTATTTTACATTGAGCACTCTTTTTTCTTACACTATAGAGTATTTATATGTATTTTTTATACAATCACTTACTCATATACCTACCTATATTTACCCATTTAGTTATATATATATATATATATATATATATATATATATATATATATATATATATATATATATATATATATGTTCATCCTTTGCATGTGGAGATGACTTTGACTTCAAATCACTGGGGAGGGGATTGTTGGAGTCCAATCTCCCTGAAAAGTCTGTTGTGGTTGTGACATGTAATGTTGTGGGCTGAACCAGTCTGGGAGGCATTCTTTTCTGGCATCACTATTCTTTGTCCCTGTTCTTTTCTCTTCAGAATCAGACACTCTGGACATGGGAGCGCTAGATGGTACAGTCTTCAGCAGGCTCTTCCCAGGTGGAATGAAGAATGCCACAATGCTTGAGAGATTCCTTCAGTGTGTCTTTGTAGTGCATCTTTGGTCTGCTGAGTGTACACTTGCCTGTGGATATCTCACCATAGAGCAATCTCTTTGGGAGGCAACAGTTGTCAATGTGGCAGACGTGGCCAGCCCACTGGAGATGATAGTGCAGTAGGATGGAACGGATGTTATTCATCCCAGCATGTTAGAGCACTTCAGTGAGTGCACCTCTGACCTTCCACTTGACATAGAGCAGGGTCCTGAAGCATCTAATATGGAAGACATCGAGCTGTTTAGCATATTGTATATATAATAATTGCAATAACACACACATGGCCTTCAGATGACTTCGGAATCTCCTGCAACTCTTGATTAAGTTGCTGAATGCTACCATAATCCATGCCTTCAGTTCATCTTTGGTATTACAAAGGGTTTTTGTTGGTCTCACCATCAAATGCACCCCATACATAACAATCAAGGGGGTTGCAATCTGAGGAGTTTAGTGGCCAGATTTGTAATCACCATTAGACTCACCCACCTCATTCTGAATCCTTTGCACTGTCGTCAGACTGACACCCAAACACTCTGAAATGTTTGTATCAGATTTTCCAGCTCAAATATCAAGCAGTACAGGATGCTGTTTCCAAATTTCTGGCAGAGTGAATTGTGGCATGGTGCTCTTTTTCTCACAGAGGGGTCCCAACTGACATGATTATACTATACAAATGACAAAATCAAAAACAAACAATGCGCCTGCACAAAATTAAAAATATAGAATAGTGACAATTTGCCCATCGCACACTGTATATTGTGCCCCTTGCTTTGAACTCCAAATGGGACTTAAGCACACCTCAGACCTCGTGGAACTTGTATATACAATCTTTCGCTAAAGATGCTGGAAAAATGGTCAGTTTCCAGTACTACACCAGTAGCTCATCCTGCTATACTCTACTTTTATAAGACCCAGACAAGGCTGAAAATGGAGGATAGCTGCCTTATCTGGGTTGGTACTGCCCAGTTTTCATTTTCCA
>OZ010593.1:27579129-27611629 GCA_963932145.1 Acanthosepion lycidas
TTTTTTTGTTTTTTTTCCACTTTTGAGCATAGAACCCATGAAAGAGAAGACAGTGTTAACAGTTATTTCTGCATTGCTGTTGTTTGTCTCAAACTTCCCTTTGTTCTGGACAGTAGCTTGTGGTTTCGAGTTGGCCTGCAAAGTCTATCAATTTCTCTTTGTTTCATATTTGGAAGTGTCATGCTGGGCTGAAGGGTTGAAAATTTGTCATTTAGCTGCTGTGGTTAGCTATAGAGTAGCTGTTCATAGATGGAGGTATCTTGTTGCAAGTTTTATATCTGTTGAAATATACTTTCATTAAGGAGTTATTTAATAGTGTGAATGAATTCATCCTTCATTCATGGGTAGGTAGGGACTTCTGACTGGGATTATATATGCTTAATTCAGATCCATAATGAAGTAGTTGACATTGTTACCCTGTGAAAATTTTTGGTTATCTTACATTGTATCAAGTACTGATTATTAGTTTGTTGTCTGTGGGGTTATGGTCTATAGTTCTAGTAGCAACAGATTTTTAGAGTGGCCAACAGATGTCTGATTGAAGTTTATTGTTCTTGTGCATGGAGTCTGTTCAGGATTGATATTTTCTTTTGCTTGATGAAGTTGAGAATTTCTGTATAGGTGAGGCCAGTTTAATCAGTTTCACTAGTTCTTCTGCTGCATGCTAACATGTTATGTTCCAATTCTGAATGGGAGAATAAACAAAAATTACAACAAACTGACAGTCAAGTAAAAGGGAAAGAAGACGAAAATTGTTATGATAAAATTTTTGTATTTTTGATATAAAAGATTTCTTAATACTTTGTTTCATTTCTGGGAGGCATCTTTCACAATTTTAATATACCTTTGAATTTCTGTGTTTCTTATATTAGGTTGGTGCAAAAATAATGTCGTTTTCTCACATAGTAACATATGTGAGAAAACGACAGACTTATATATGTCAGTATCAATATGAGATCTCTAGTTGCTGGAAATTTATCGATTATTTGAAAGACAAAAATGTATAATATTTGCTAATAACAGAATCAAATTGTCAAATACATTGATTTGTAACTTATGGCATGAACAATATTCTGTTTTTTTATTGCTTACAAGATTGAATAGAGTTTGACAGTTTTTGATATTGGAATATGTTCAAGAGATAGCCAATTGCACAAGGCTCAATCTTCTCTAATGTAAGCAGTTGATCTGTTTTTATATCCCTATCATCTTCATGTTGAGTAGAAAATTTTAATAAAGTGATGCAGCATTCTTCTCATGTCAAAAAATATTGATACAAATGTTCTAAGCCTGTATCCTTTCTTTTGACATTTTTATTTTCCCCATGACTTTGATATTAGCTGTGACAAATGTTTTTCTGTGAACATTAAAGACATGGCCGATCTAAATGCAAAAATCTTTTATTGATATGTGTACATACCACTGGCCTTGGGTTATCACCAAGTGACAAGATTCAGTGATAAACATTTCATTACTTTGCTAACAAACATGATAATCTTGAAAACAGAAAACGAATCCCTTCAGCAATTGAGAGAGCTATAAAATGTCCAAAATTTTTGGTAATAAAGGTTCTCATTTGGAGAAAAGTTTGCTATAAACTGGATAGTTGCTGATTATATTTTTCAATTGTCAACATTTTCCAGATATTAGATGCAACATGATATAAATTTAATACATGTAAAGTTTCATCCTACATATAAATAAATTCAATGAAAATTGTTTTATCAGTATTTAACTTTTCAAATTAAGTGGCATTTTATAATGGTTTTAACATTTAAGTCAATTTATCAATTGTAGCTAATGATTTTATTTAAAGGTATAAATGAAAGTATATAGTACCAGTAATTCAGTGATAAAGAATAAACTTCAAACAATAAAGATTAAATTTCTAAGATTATTTCTATAAGTTCCTCAGGTCAATTCACACACAATCAAAAACGAATCAACTGTAAAGATAACTCTAAAATCTTCCTAACATGGTATAAAAGCTTATACTAGAAACTTCCGCATCAACCTAATTTCCATACAAAAAATGTTCCTTTTCTGTACAAATGTATGAAATGACTAAAACTGTGCTGATTAAGGCCAGAATGAAGAACCTTTTTCACTTTGCATCATTGCAATAGAAGTCTACATTGCAGTTAACAAACATGAATAATATAAAACCTGAAATTCACTATTGTTGTAAACTCTGATACCAGACCATTGTGTTGTAAATAGGAAATATTGACACCCATACAGAAAATAAGAAGTAGTTTATTTTGGAGAATAATATAGTACACAGATGAGTACACAGACTAATGTAATAAACAATAATTGTTAACTCTTGCTCAGTAAGAGAGGATGCTGTTTAAATAGTCTTAAACCTCTCCACAACACAAAGTTTTGACAAAATTGAAAACATTCTCAAAATGTCAACATTTTTCATCAGATATCAAAGGTAAAGTTGCCATACACAAATAGATCAAATTTAAACTAAAAACTTGCTTCTCAGACAAAATATAACAAAACAAAGAGAATGTTTGATAAATGCATCGCACTCTAAATAGTGACTATGTTGAAGAATACTTTAAATTTTTGATGAAGATTTGTTGTTCATACAAGATCCGGACAATATTCAGAAACTGTTTCACTTCATGGCAAAATTTCTGCTGCATCAACTAAATGGGGGAAAACAAGACCAAGAAGTATGTACTTCATTCATTGCAATGGTAAAGAATATAAAGGTGAAGCAAATTATCCATTAATAGTAATGCTGGAGGAACATCAAAAAGTCATAGTGAGGAGAGAAACAATGAAATTAAGCTAGGTTGATTATGTTTAGAGTGAAAAGGATAATTCTTTGGATAAAGACCAACCATTGCTATGATTCAAGGCTGTTCAGTTTGATGGCTCCACAATCTCTTCAACTTCACATTTTTGTAAAGTATCCACTGATCCTCGTCTGTCAGACTTTGTTTAAAAAACAGAATATTTTATGACATTTAAATCAGAAACCACACACAGGCATTCTCTTTCATTATATAATGTTGATTATTCTCAACTAATGCCTTTATTTGATTGCTGTTTACTTCAACTACTGTTTACTTCCCAGCCAAATTAGAATAATTTATTTTCTAATCATCAAAGAAGCATATTGTTTAGTTTTTATCTAAACAGGGAGTATCATCCTGCAAGAAATCTTCATCAGAAAACATTAAGAAAAACATTTCCGATATATTTGATCTTCATAAACTGCACAAATTGTTTTTTGTGCATTTTGGTCACATTTTTATCTTTCCTAAAGCAAAATATGTTTAAAGTGTTACATAGTCTCTGCTGGAAACAATAAACAAAATCACACCAATTTTGACAATTTAAGAAAAAAGAAAAGCATACTGATGTGATAACCTGTCACAAAAGTGAATTAAGTCAGTTAAAGCTAAATGCTCCTAATGCCATCATAACAGTGCTTTTTACAGACTTCTAGAATTGGAATTTTTAGAATAAAATTGGAATTTTTTACATTAAATCTACAAAATTCACAATAAATGATAACCTGAGGGTGCAATATCTGATAAATACAGCAGATGAATGAAGACTTCCCAGCCAAACTAGAATAATTTATTTTCTAATCATCAAAGAAGCATATTGTTTAGACTTATCCTGAGAGAATATTGCACACTTTTTCATAACTAATTTCAGATTCTTTTTATCGATAAATTTTGAATTACCTTAATATGGAAGCTGACTTGTTCAAATCTCTCATTGGTTTCTCTGAAGGAAATCACTGTGTACTTTTTTCAATCATACTACTGATACCATAGTGATATAGGTTGCATTTCAAATACCAAATAAAACTGATTCTGAGTAAACAAGGTGACTCTAACATTTAATATTTAAAAGGAGTTTTTATTCTCATGTTATACAACCTTAGCCAGCTTACTTTGCCGTGCTGACTTTGGATTCATGCATACAAGACTGTCATAGGGTCCAGAGCCAATCTGAGCAAAGGGGAACAACTCATATTGAGTTATCTATAATAACACAATCAGCCCTTGAAAATACCAGACAAGAAAGAACACTGGAGAGTTAAACATCTGAAAGAATCAGTGCATATGCTAGGTTATGAGGATCTTCTTAATAGGCCTAGCATAGAAATAATTATGACATGGGAGCCACTAATAAAGAAAAAAGAAAGACAAATGACAGCAGGTTTTTAACAGCAGCAGAAACTACAGTGAGTGCATTCAAGCAGGAATATCAGCAGTATTCATCAGCTGTCAGATTAGGTTTAAGGCTCCAAGTTCTCTATACTAAAATTACAAATGAAATACTGTGCAATTAAGTAAATATTATAATTAAGAAGAATATGACAAAGCAGCTCATAGCAACCATTAAAGAAAACTTCATAGACTATTTTGAAAAGTGGAAGGAATATTTGGGTAAGTGTGTGCATGTGTAGTCATGGAAGTTACCACTTCCTTAAGTAGGCTATTTGTTCATTAGTATAAAATCACTGGATGCATTCCAGATAGACTTTGTATCCTGTATCTGGTGACCTCTAGAAAACACTTCAGTCACAGGTCTGTGTATTTATATCTTGCATTCATAGTATTAAAATGAAAATAGGAAACACTGTCTACTCTTATCAAAGGAACCACATTCTTGCTGAATTCAAGAGGAGAAAATATTAATATACTTACAATGTTAGAGTTGATTGTACAAATGACTTTGTATTGATGAGTAGGACTCATTAACATTCTAGGAAGAATCTTTAAAATAGAGAAAGAAAATTCAAAGCAAACTAAATATTTTAATAACATAAATAAAAATTTATAAAACGTTTGTTGGAAGTGTAATTAAAAAGTAAGATCTTCAATCTAATAAAACAAATTTTAAGACCAGATACAATAATGAAACTAGAAAAATATTTTTCCACTACATTGTTCAGACTGTTGTCCTCATCTTTATTACCATATTCACATAAATATGGCAATAAAGATGAGGAAAACAGTCCAAATGATGTAAATAAATAGTTACAATAGCTCATCTCAGAAATAGAGACAGATAGTAACAAAATGAAGTAAGTTTATTTCTCCTCATAATTTAGTCTCCAATCCTACAAAATAAGTTTTAATTTAGATAGAATAATGAAACTCATACAAAAAAAAAAAAAAAAAGAAAGAATTAAATTTATTCTTTTATTATTTACATGCAGACTTCATTGTTGTTATCACAATGTTTTAGTCATTGTTCCCTCTGGCCTTCATTAGTTGTATGTTGATCCGGTTCAACAAGAGGGAGTTTTGAAATAAATGCTTTATTTAACAAATGGGATCGTTAGATTGTAATTTCTTCTGGCTTGTAATCAATTCCCCTAATCCGTTTCCTTAAATAAAACAATCCACTGACCGCAACACGTGTTTCCTGTTCGCTACAGTAGTCACCATTCTGTCTGTTCACTGCCTCGATATGTACTTTTTTATATCTTCACTGACAGCCAAAATTTATATACAGGAGTGGAGGCCATCAAGAGGGGCATAACGACAGAACCGAGGGACACCCAAAAGAATTCTTCCTGCAGTGCATAGAAGCGTGACAGAAAAGGATGTAAAAGTGCATTAGACTCGAGGTGGGGGTTACTTTGAAGGGGAAACCATTTAGTCTGTCGTTTGGAAGTGAAATAAATTGTTTGTTACACCAATCCTGTTACTTTTCAGCCAGATTTCGTATATAATCCTGGCATTTAAACTTGTTTATTTTTTAAGTGTTTTAACAGAGGATGGAAAGTGCGACACTGAGACCCAAAGATGTATTGGGATGGCCAAAGATTCCTTTCAAAAACTAAGCAAAGTATTAAGAGACAGAAAAAAATTGTTAGAAACAAAGAGAAGTGTATTGAACTATTATGTGATATCTGTCCTGTATGGCAGCGAATACATAACAATCTTCTCAAAGATTAACAAAATACTGAAAGCAACAGAAATATTGTTCTACAGAAAGATGCTGAGGAAACCCTGGACTGAATATGTGAGTAATGTGTAGGTTTTGGAGAAAACAGAACAAAAGGAAAACTACCAAAATGTAACGAGAACAGTAGAAGAACAAGAACTACAAATCACATGTACTGGATTCAGTTTATTCATTTTCATTGAACTTGTCATACATTGAGGTCTGTCTGAACACCATAATTTTTGTGTCAGCCATCAGAAAAAAGAAATTATATTATGTAGGGGTGACCAGACTTTCGGACCACCCTGTATGTATCAAAAAAAAAAAAACTGTTGCAAACCCTGTGTCTCTTTGCCCTCTGTGGTAGTTCACTGCACTTAGTTATTGTTTGAGTATACTGTCCAGCCCTGCGATTAAATACACAATTACAATGTCGACAAATTCATGAACCAACACTTTAATCCACTAGGCTATTTTCCACAAGATTTAAAGACTCTACCTATTGCTCTCAAGTGGTTTGTAACACGTTTATTTATCATCTCTCAGTTGCGTCTCAGTCTTTGGGCAGTGTGCACTCAGGGGCAACTGTTGAGAGACATTATTGCAACTGAATAAAATTATACTGAGGGAGCAGTTGTCTGATGCCATGCTCTCTCATTGCACTCTAGATAGCGATTGGTGCTCAAAGGCCAGCACAACTGACAGTTATGGGGGCTTGCACAATTTTGTTCTTATCCTGGGTGTATGCGCTCGGGCTCCCCACATTAAACCGACCTTGTGTCGCAACCTGACCTCATGGTGGAGTGAGTAAATTTTCTCTACCTGACTGTTCATTATTAATGTGATGCTCACACAGTGCACAAGTGTACTCAGTGCTGATTAGTTGTCAAGTTACATCAAAGCTGCACAAATGATATTAAAATTGGCTGGATACATTACGGACAAACCTTCTACAAATGACAAACGTTGATAAATGTATTGGATAAAATATTGTGTTAGAAACAACTAATGTTTCAGCTCAGAAGTTCAAAAAGAAATTGTTGTTCACATTATAAAATCAAGCAGCAGACAGACATCAGTTTAATGGTTGCTTGAATAGCTTGAGGGCCAGTTGTGAAAATGGCAAAGATCGGTTCAAAGACTGTTCAGTAAGGTCTACACTGATTCATGTTTAAGTGACAAATGACTATCTCTTAAATATGTCACGGGCACTCACATTATTCACTCCAAAGGTTGCTGATCTTTGTAAATGCCAATTTAGCCTCCCAGTAAATGAATAGTCAGTACTTTCTGAAATTCAATGTCTACCATTGTATAGCAATATCACTACTGTTATTCTTCCACCATTTGGGCACAGGAAAAATCAACTTGGAGTCTCTCAGTTTTATAACTGACTTTTAACTAAATGGTTGCATAGACACATTCTTTTATGTGCCGTGTCCCTTCAGGTCAGTGGTGTTCATTGCTCTCCACAATTTCCTGTTCTTTGTAGCTCTTAATAAATTTTGTCTTTTTTTTCTCTCTCTTCTGAGCCCTGTTCTGCACTTCATTTATTCAAGCTTGTTTGGTATGTTATGCACTGTTTTCTTCTCTCTTGTGTTCAGCACACCCCGTGAGTATCAAATTTTCCAGTTCCTCTTTCTGCATTATGTACATTAAAAATTTCAACTATCTTTTCTTGATGTCAAGTAGAAGTATCCTTTATGTTTCTATTTTCTCTTAAGCTTTGTTGTTGTTCACATGTTCGGTCTATCGTATTCTCAATATCCTTCTGTAGAAAGATACTTCTGTTGATTCAGTGATGATATTAACCAGAATTCACTGCTACATAGGAAAACTAATATTACATAATAGTTCAGTGCACCTTTCTTTGTTTCTAATGACATTTTTCTATTTCTTAATACTTTGCTTAGCTTTTGGGAGGCATCTTTCATTATCCCAATATGCCTTCTGATTTCAGTGCCACACATTCTGCCCTCTGTTAAAATACTTCCCACATATATATATATATATATATATATATATATATATATATAAATTGTTTGATTTTAGTATCTCCAATTAGTAATTTGCATTTTAGGTTGTTCTTTTTGTAAACAATCAAGCATTAAACTTCTTGCAATTGATGTTTAGTCCTTTCTTCTTGCTTTCCCTCACTACATTCTGTAAGAGTTCTTGTAGTTACTTTTTTGTGTCTTCTATCAGTACTGTCTCATACTACACTATCAAAATATCAGAATTGATTGTTAATAACTAAGGAATAGATCAAATTTGACTCTGAATTTATACCTACTGTGTTGTAGCCATTATTAGAAGATGTTGACAGAGATGTAAATAAAGATGAAGTGATTTACCTACTGTTGGGTAATTAGGGTTTATTGTTCTTTACTAGAATTTGTTAATTATTAGGTGAAAAGACAGGTTAATATATAAATGTGATGATTTAATACCTTAAACAGCAGGTTTCTCTAATTATTTGAAATATATCTTAAGTGAATTATTATTTGCTGTAATTTACTCTGCATTAAATTGCATATAATCTTGCTGTGATTGTAAGAGCATTTTCAATTTCTGTCAGCCAGTTAAGTGCCATTAAGTTCTCTAGGGCACTCATGTCTTTTTTGATTCATGACTGACTAGGCAGAGATTCTTCTGCAATAGGTTAACATTTCTTTTTGCAGTAGACTGGTTGCCAAACAAGGCTATATGATCCATGCATCAGTCAGTCAGTTATATGTGATAGACACTTGGGTGATCATAACTCTTTTGATTCATGACTGACTAGGTAGTGATTTTTTCACAATAGGTTGCTATTTCTTTCTGCTGTAGAGTGTTTGCCAACCAAGGCTATATGACCCAGTCTATCCTGCTATTCATCACAGAGCTGTGGGATAAGATTAGAAGAGCTAGAGTCACACCTTTCCCAAGGGTATTTGTGAAAAGTATGAATCCAGTTCTCTTTGATGTAAGGAATCTATAACACTGCAGCCATCCTTCTGTAAGGATCTTGAGAAGAACCATCCCACAAATAATTAAAGGTGTATTGATTCTTTGATAAATGTATGAAAAGAAATGTTACAAAAATGATAAAACTGTCTATATGTGTTGTAACCTAGGGAAGGTTACTGAATAGAATAATAACACAAAGGTTGGGAATGAACGATAATATTTAGGACACAAATAACACATATAAGATTCGTCAGCAACGTGTAGAAGTAGTAGTCATCTGTTAGAAATAAGTCAAGTGAATTCCACAATGAATCTCCAACTGCAGGCCAACATACAGTATTTACAACTGTATTTATGTGAATGGAAACATACCCATTATTGTCTATAGGTATGCTACAACAATATGCTAACAATGAAGAAAGACAAGCTAGATTATTTGTATTTTTACTAATATACCAGAAGTACTTGGAGCCTTTTTTATTTCGACTTATTGTGGGATTTACAATTTTGAACTCAAAGTTCAGGGGAAGTGATATTTTAAAGATGTTAGGTGCCTGTTATGTTTATTGACTGATTGTTGTTGTTTTTTTGACATATCAACTTTTTGCAGGTTATTTAAAGCCAGAAAATATTTTTAGATTGTCAGAATTTTGGGGAGCTAATAATGATTTACTGTTACATGTCCTAATAGTTAACCCATACCTGGGGAGAGAAGAGGTAAATTTATACCTTTCCTAAGCATATTTGTGTGTAAGTCAAGATAACAAACCTGACTGGAAGTGGAACTCAGTTCTCTGATTTCTAATTCCAAGTCATTATCCATTACACATCCAAGCATATAGTAATGGTATTTTCAAGTAGTCATCCATCTAGATACTAACCAGACTAAATGTTGCTTAACTCTGGTGATCATATCAGTGTAGAAGTCAACATGGTATGACCATAAGCCCTCCTGTTATGTTTATCCTAAGAGAGAAACAGAAAAATATCTATCTAAAGAAAACAGAATTATCTTTGAAGGTGTTATGAGAGTTGAAGAAGCAAAATGACCATAGGTCACAACCATGGCGTTAACACCATGGTCACAACCCAAATAGAAATTCAATAGAATAAAACCAGAAAGATATTCTGTGTGGACAAAATGATGATCCTTAATTTTGAGTTCAGTGTAACCTGGATATAAGAGACCGGGATATAAGAGAAACCTGGTTATAAGAGAGATTTTCTCTGGTCCCAAATTAGAGCCATACTTACCTAAACAAAATAGACCAAACCCTGATATAAGAGAAACCCAGATATAAGAGACTTCTTCGCCAGTCCCGACAACTCTCTTATATCCAGGTTACACTGTATATATAATGATGATTTGAGTAGTTAGAGCAACTGAAACTAAGATGAAAGAAAGTTTTTCTTTTTCTTTAATCATTTCACCTTAAGCAAGACAAAAAATACACTAAGGTGCAAGGGGTTACTAATGATTAAAGACTATACAGTAAAGGAAACTGGGAAGATATTACTGAAGAGACAAGAGTCAAGGAGACAGCAAAGCAATAAAGTCACTAAAATGCAAGGGGTTACTGAAGGTGAAAGAAACTAAAAAAAATGTTATTGAGAAGAAGAGAAAAGGATTCAAGGAGCTGGAAGATGATTGCATTTAAATTTTTGAAGATTGAAGTTAACAGGAAAGCAAGGAGCTGGAAGAGAGTTCTATAAGTAAAGAGCTGGAAGAGAGTTCCATAAGCAAAGAGCTGGAAGAGAATTCCATAAGCAAAGAGCTGGAAGAGAGTTCCATAAGCAAAGAGCTGGAAGAGAATTCCATAAGCAAAGAGCTGGAAGAGAGTTCCATCATCAAAGAGCTGGAAGAAAATTCCATAAGCAAAGAGCTGGAAGAGAGTTCAATAAGCAAAGAGCTGGAAGAGAATTCCATAAGCAAAGAGCTGGAAGAGAGTTCCATAAGCAAAGAGCTGGAAGAAAATTCCATAAGCAAAGAGCTGGAAGAAAATTCCATAAGCAAAGAGCTGGAAGAAAATTCCATAAGCAAAGAGCTTGAAGAGAGTTCCATAAGCAAAGAGCTGGAAGAGAATTCCATAAGCAAAGAGCTGGAAGAGAGTTCCATAAGCAAGAAGTGTAAGAGATGAAACCTATTAAAATAGAACTTATGGTTAGGTTTAGAAATTTCAACATTAACATGATAAGACCAAGCTATCAATCTCATACAAGATTGGCAGCAAATACTACTTAAAAAATTAATAGTGTCTGAATATACATGTTCATGAAAATTTTATCCTGTTCTAGAAATAGTCTCCAAAAAATCATTGATAAATTCAATATTAATTTTATCTCTGTGCAAAAGAGGAAACTTAATACATTGAACCTTTTATTTTCCCCAAAATGATAGTTTGCTTTGTGAAGTCAGTAATTCAATATTTGTTTAATACCCCACAAAAATATATATTTAAACAGAAAACTGTATATCAAAGAAAAAATCTGACATTAAGGTTGTCAAGATATATTACTGCTCTGAAATGTCAATGATCTTTTTTTTCATGTAAGACAGTATAAACTGAATATTTTGTTTGTTTTTATTCACTTCACTGGTCTAAAGTACTCATTTTTTTCAGCATCATATTTTCATGTTTGTCATTTATTAATTCATTTATTAATAACTTGGATCTGACTCTGATTTTTTAAGCACACAGAAACATACACACACACACACATATATATATATATATATATATACACACACACACACACACACATGGTGTCCCCCCCAAAAAATTAACATCATTTTATTATATAATAACATAGTTAATTCTCACTCAAATGATCTCAAATTTTAACAAAATGTGTAAAAACTAACTGGATAATGACTTGGAATTGTTGATTGGAGAGTCAGGTTCCAATTCATAAATAACTTTGGGGAAGGTAAGAATTCACCTCTTCTTCCCCACCCACACCCTTGTGAGTTAATTAGCAAGACCTGTTTCACTAAACCATTATTATCTAATAAAAATTCTTACTATCTAAAAATATTTCCTGGCTTTAAATAACCTTCAAGGGGTTGATAAGCAATCAATCAATCAATTCTCTGGCCTTTAAACACAATGACAAAGAGGGGGGTTGTAAAGGAGAAATTTGGAGGACAGATATTGAGGAAAGAAGATAATGCCAAGTAGGTTATTTTCTGTTTACCCTCTTCTTCTCTTGCCTTTAACTCAAAACATGTCACAATAACAAAAAGGGACCGTAAAGGAGAAACAATGGCTTAGTGAGATAAAATACAGGATGTTATGGAGAGACATAATTGTCCATTGCCTGAAAATAAAAGGTACATAAGAGAGAAATATATCTATATGCTTCATTAACTGATTTCACTCCAATATTGTTTGTTTACAGCTTGAAGTAACAATTTTAAGTTGTGTAAACTTCTTTAATGAAGTATTGTCTCCACTAATACTGGACAATTTCCTTACAGGTGAAGAAGAGTCTTGAAGTGACAGAGATTTAATTCTGCCAACAAATGTTGAGAAGATTATCCCAGAAAAAAAAAAAGGAATATTTGGGAATAAGAATGATAAAGAAACATTTGTTAGCAATCAGAAAAATACAAATGAATATTTGACAGCACATAATGAGGAAAGAAGGTTTGGAGAATCAAATACTCACCCAGTATCTCAGTGACAAGAGAAGTAGTGGAACACAGAAAGTAATCTACTTGATAATTTTGAGCAAATGGGTAGCAGAGAAAATATTACAAAGTCAAAGAAGTACCATAAAGTAGAATATATTGCTGAAAGCCATAAAAGAAATGAAGCTGTGGAGAGCCATGAGAGAGATCGCTGTAAGAGATTCCTTCTAATTAAAAACAAATGTCTGCCAAAACCAGATTTGAAATGAAAAGTTTCTGATCAACAGGTTTTAAATCAGTAATTATTAATATTTAATACGAATAAAGTTAATGACAAGCACAGTTAACCAGTTGGAAATGAATTGTCTGATAGTAAAAAGCATGATTTTAATTAAATTCCTTGGGAGGTTTCCTTTCTACATCTCAGGAATGTTATTCATTTCCCTTGTGTAAAGAATTACACATTAAAGTTGATTATTTCCTTAATGTAACCTAATCAGGTACAGAGCGAACATGATGTGGCAACTAGAAATAATTGAACCTGCCATCATAGCCTGGAAGATTAATCTTTCAAGCAGTTATATGATGCCAATCACTGGGAATTATTAATTGTTGCAAGAATTAAGTAATGTCTCTTGGAAGATAAAACTTTTGTCCTTTAAACCGTCAATGGATCTTTTCAGGAAAAAGAAAATCTAAAATACGTTTTTTTTTCATTTGCTTCTGAAACGTTTCAGATTTTTGCCAATATTTAGTATTATTAACTAGGTTTTCTTTTTCATGTGTCGTCATCAGGGTTGCACAAATATTAGAAGACACAAGGTGTTACTGTATGTATTTCCATGGTTTCAGTCTGACTCAGAATAATTAGGTTTATTCATTGTCCAGTTTGAAGAATCTTTTACATGTCACTATTGCAGTTTAATGCCATAATTCTGGTCTGTTATATTCTGCCATTGACCACATTCAACTTCCTGATGCTGATGTTTTTGCCATAACAATCAAATGTTTGAATTCCGGGTTTGATACCCAAGAGCAACTTTTAAATTGGTTCAGGTTTTGAATTCAGATTTGTTCTTCTAGATTAATTGTCAACCATGGTTAGAGAGTCCAGTCTGCTTTGCTAATTAACCTGTAGCAGGGAGGAGACAAGATGGAGACGAGGTGCCTATCCCATGATTATTTGTGCTTAAGTGAAATATAAAATTGACTGGAATTTAAACTCAGGATATCTTCTTCTGAGACACTATCCATTACACCACCTCCAAATTCATTCTGTTGAGAATAATTAAATCTTCAATTTTAGTTAAGTTGGTTAACTTTACATGTCAACACCTGTTAGGTTATTTAGTGTTGAATAAATATTGCATAGGATAAAAATGAAAAGAAATTTTGGAACTGCTAGGTAACTTTGACACATTTGGGCAGGATATTGGAATAAATCAGAACCTATACTGGCAGCAAACTACCTGCATATCAATGGAAAATGAATTCAGTAAATATACAAAAATAGAGAGGGATGTAAGACAAGAATGTGTCTTCTCATGGAACATATTAAACCTATACAATGAGGTGATTCTGAGAGAATTAGAAGTCCTACCTGGATTCATTATTGGCAGCCACAATCTTAAGAACCTTAGATATGCAGATAACACAGCATTGATAGCAAACATAGAAAGGAAAATACAAGAACTCCTGAAGAAGGTAGTGGAGGAGAGCAAGAAGAAGGGACTAAACATCAATTGCAATAAAACAAAATGCATGGTTGTTAGCAAAGAAACAGTCTACCATGCAAATTGCAAATGGAAGATACAAAAAGCAAAGATTTGAATATCTGGGAAGTGTTCTAACAGAGGATGACAAATGTAATGCTGAAATTCGAAGGCACATTGGGAAGGTGAAAGACACCTTCCAAAAACTGAGCTAAGTATTAAAAACAGGAAATGTTTCATTAGAAACAGAGAAAAGTATACTGAACTGTTATGTAATATCAGTCCTCTTATATGGCAGTGAATGCTGGGCAATCTCCTCACAAATGAAGAAGAGACTTGAAGCAACAAAAATGTTCTACAGAAGAATACTGAGAATAACATGTACTAAACATGTAAGCAATGTCAAGTTTGAAAGAAAATAAAAACAAAAAGGACATTTATACTTAACATCAGGCTAGAAATAGTTGAAATTTCTTGGGCATGTAAAGAGCAAAGTTGGATTGGAAAATTTGATACTCACAGGACAGATTGAAGGCAAAAGGGACAGAAGAAAACAGCTCATGAGCTACCTAATGAGCTTGAGTAAATGGATAGTGGAACTGGGTTTCGAAGAAATAAGAAAAAGACAAGAAAATTTAACAAGAGAGTTAATTGTGGAGAGCCATGATCATCAATGTCCTGAAAGGACACAGCACATAGGTTATATTTAGACTTAAGTCAGAAAGCAGACATTGGTTGAGTTTATATCTAAATCTCCCAGTATCCACCTGGAAGGTTGCTCTTATCTTTGGAGGCTTACCCCTCCGTAAAGGATATTATAAGTATATTTTAATCCACATCAACATGGTGTTGGTTCTTGAAGAGAAAGGCTCCAAAATATTTAATAAAACAAATATGGATATCATTTAAAATATTAAAAAAGCAGTCAAATGTTTTTGTATTTCTATATTTTCTTGAATTAAACTTGAAGAATTTTCAAGAAAAACCAACTTTGTATAAATTCATCATCAAGATTCTGGGAAAATGGTTAGCTCCTTGTATCACACCAAAAAGTACCTGACCCTTCTTACCATGTTTTAGTTCTACAAGAATCAGATTAGACCAAAGAGGACAATAAAAAGAACATAATTCAAGGAGTCAGAAGATGATGATTGATGTTGCATTGAAATTTTTGAAGATCATAGTTAACAGGAAAGCAAGAAGCTGGAAGAGAGTCCGACAGGTGAGAAATGAAAGAGAAGACACTGATAGAACATATGGATACATCTAGCTAGTCATTGTAAACCCACCGATCATTTCATTAGTTGCATAGTATGTGCTCTGCCAGAGCTATATATGGTTTCGAATTCAGAGATGTCCTTCTCCTAGACTGGTTGCCATCCAAGGCTGAAGAGCCCAGTTTGTCTTACTATTTAACCCATAGATGGGGGAATTCATGAAACTATCAGAATAGAACTATTGGTTACTTTTAGTTATATCAACAGTAAAATGATGAGACCTATCTGCCAATCTAGAACTATACTTAAATTCGTGAAATTGAAGTGAAAATATTTATAAAAAAGGCAAGCTATGTTCTGATGGTAGGAGAGTGATTGAAACTAAGAATCCAGGTCAGTATCAGTGCAGGTTCTTCTTTGGATTATAGAGATTTTTGTGAAGCAGAATAAACTTACAGGATTTCATTCAGGAAATCAAAGGAAATTGCAAAATGACACTTTGAATATTCAGAGAGAAAAAAATTAAGCATATTCAGTGATTTTTGATTTTGTCAAACTCCTAACATTAATTAAGAGGATATTTCTGACAAAATGTTCACCATTAGTTTTTACCTTTAATTTTGAATAACACTAATGAACTGGCAATCTTCTTTATTCTTTTTTTTTTGTTTTTTTTCACCTTTAGGAATCAATTTCTATGATATTTCTCTTTCTTTTTTCCAGAATAATATAGTTTCTACAGAGTCAGGGTTAAGGTCAGGATTGTGTGAATGGCTGATTTTTTGAGGAGACCAAAAAATTAAGTGATTTCACCATGAGATCAGAAGAAAGATAAGCACAGAAGAAAATTAGATAGAATCAGGATTTATAGAGAAGACATAATGAAGACAAGCCTCTTTCTGAACAGTAAAAAAATACATTGTTAGAAATAGGGGATTAAACTGAATTGTACTTCTTAATGAGGAATTGGAATAAAATTTTTCAGTGGAAATCATGTGTCAGTAATTGTTTAATAATCTGTTAAGTTTGCTTATTAATTTGGGATAGAAAAGTGGTTGTTTTCTTTGTATTGCGACTGCTATTCCATAATACTTGTTATATTTAGTTTATAAATGTGGATGCGAATGTCATGACTATTATGGGACAGAGGTTGTATTAAACTTCAGTGTTATGATAATCAATTGATGCAGTGTGTTGTACCCATAAAGCAATACATAAATAACAAAAAATAATTATACTGTCACTGTGGCATGTCCATAAAAAATATAAAATAAAAATTAATTATAGTGTCAAAAATAATTGTAATTATCATTAATTCACTCATTCTAAGCCACTTTTCTCCTCTACAAACAGTCTCACTATCAGACAAGAAGTCAACATGGACAGGATGTCAATACGTGCGTCAATGAAAATTTCAGCTCCTTTTCAGGCCTTAATAGTAACATTTATCTCTTAGCATTCAACAAAATCTTAAGGTATGAAAACACCAGATACTTCTTGCATTTTCCAACTAAATTATCTGGACACTGATTACATACATCAATAAAAAAAAACTTACAAGAAAGATTGTATACACTTTATTTATTCTTTATCTTATCATTCTGTCAGATTCTGATCCATATTTGATCAACATTTGACCCCAAACTCACAATTTTACTCAATATTACTGCCTTTCATGTCTCAAATGCCACATAACAACCAGATAATAAATAATACTCATTTTCTGGTTTCCACATCTTGCTGTTTCTCATTTTTATGTGTATTTTCTATATATATAATTGTTATGGTTTTATAATTATTTATTATTAGTTATATTTTCCCTACAGGTGGAAGAAGAAAATGCATAACTTTCCTTCCTGTTAATTTTCTTGCTTTAACTCATTCATCAAAAAATCATTATAATTTCTTTCTTTTAAATAAGGTGTTTTTCATTTAGTTCAGTTTATATATCTGAGAAGTGTTTTAATAAAGGATGGAAAATCTGACACTGAAATCTGAAGGCACATTAGAATAGCAAAAGATGCATTCTGTAAACTAAGCAAAGTTCTAAGAAACAGGAAGATTGTGTTAAAACCAAAGAGTGCTGAACTGTAATGTAAAATCAGTCTTCTTATGTGGCAATGAATGCTGGGCAATTTCCTCAGTGATGAAGTGAAGACAGAAGGCCGCAGTAAGCTATAAAGAAGTCTGAAAGAAAATAGGAACAAAAAAGATGCTTATGCTCAGAATCAGAAAGAGATATTTGTGAGACACACAATAAGGGCTTGGAAAATTTTATACACACAGGACATAATGAATTCAAAAGAGACCTGATGAGCTTACATGAGTGGATAATATAACAGAAAGTTATTAAGAGCTGAAAAGAATAGGAGATCATAGCCATGTTTGTCCACGTTCTGAAGGGACATGGCACATAGAAATTTTTCATTTATATGCCTCCTTGCATATTTTCTATTCAGGTAACTAAAAAAGAAATTTTAAGACTAAAATACCAAGCATATAAAAACCTTACAAAATAAGACAAAGTGCTCAATGATTTAAAGGAAACAGAGCAATCTAATTTCACGCTAAAAGTAATTATAGCAACTCAAACTATTCCTGGCACTTGCAACCTGGTTAGCTGAAAGATGAAAATGAATGAGCCAACAATTTGCTATGATTAAATTTACCTCAATCATGAATATATGTGTGTGCATTCATGTATGACAACGATGTCTATATGAATATGATCGCTTGAGAGTTTTGTAAGATTTGATTTCTTATGGACCCAAAAGTTTTAGATTATTCCAACTTCATATTTTGACTTTGGGAACAAAAATTAAGGAAAATGATTCTACAACAATTGCAGATTTCTTAAAATTCACATAGGACAGACAAGTTTTTCCTTTTTGGCTGCAGGAAAATGTCTGACATCTGGAGGCTCTTATGCTTTTCTGATATTGCCTATATTTGCTTCAGGTATTTTGAAAGAGTTTATGTCTTTATATCTCCTGCCTTAGTGGTTGTGGATTCTGCAAAAATATGAGGCCTGTATCTTACAATCTTATGTATAGGTTTGTTAACCAAGAAATTTGATAAAATCATCTTTTTCATGAAGTAAGATGAAAGATCATATTAAAAAGAAAAATGTTGCACAGGATAGAAAGCTGTGGAGAGCCATGAGAAATGTGAGAAAAGAAGACACTTTAAATATGTACAAACAGATGAAACATGAAATAAACACTTTATTCAGTTTAAATATAAACTAAATTCTTATTTCACTCTTTGATTAGATGCCCTCTCAATACGAATACCCTGGTTGCCACATCCACTGACCACTACCTTTTGCCCGCTACTGTATCAAAGAAATTAGTGTAAAATGTATCCAAATCAGAATTTGATCACTTTTTACATTTTTACTTCATGTCTTTTAGCTATATAAGAGATACTACCTGAGTAATACATGAGAAAATAGTTGCATCATCAAGTTGCTAACATTCTACACTATTTCAAACAAAAGGTTAAGATAGAAGCTCCCATCAATACTTGAAAAAACAATAATTTCTATTGGAATTGAGAAATTAAAAATTGTTTTAAGAGAAAGATTTTATAAATTTCAACCAGCTGTGGCACTGGCTGTTCAGTTAATGAATGCCAAATGCTTCCTCATAGGGAAAGGATTAATATTACGATTACCACTTTTTTGCTTCTCTGATGATTTTAAACACTTGAAAATGCATCCTGAAGTTGTTGCTTGCTAAATGCTTATCGTGGCAAATATCTTCCAGCTTTGACAAACATTTATACCATTGAATATCATGTTGATAATTTATTGTGAAAAAATATAAATCAGGAAAATAGAGAAAAGGGGAAGAAAGTACAGCAAAGTTTGTGTAATTGAAATTTTTTTGTTTGATAGATAATTCTTCAGTACTGGTTTTGAATTCAAATTGTCTGGAAAAAATTACAACCTTGAAGGTAAAAAATCGAAAAAACTGATTTTTTAGCTTTGCAAAAACAGCCCTTTTCAGGCCTCCTACCATTCAAACTGTTAATCCCACTTCATTTGGGGATGTGCCTCCATTGCACCCAATTGTTGTTATTAGGTTGGTGCTAAAATAATGACGTAATAATGTCGTTTTTTGACGTTAAAAAATACGTCAAAAAAACGACATTATTACGTCATTATTTTTGCACCAACCTAATACTAATATTGATTTTCAGGTGGGATGACTTAAAACTTAAACTGCTTGAATTAAATAGCAAAAATTCCCAGTAATGAAACACCCTGTCGAAGACGATTTATACTGCTAGTCAATAATAAGATCAAATAAAAATTTGTCAAAAATAAATAAAGAATGCTTATTATTCTCATGGAAATAAAAAATATATTAAAACTTACTTTGATTACCTTTTAAACCCCTTTCCCAAAAATAAAACATGACATGTCTCTCATTACTCTATTGTTTCTGCAAGTGCACTGATGAGCTACTTTCCTCAGTTTCACCAGTTCTGACCTTTGAAGCTGGGACCTGACATGCAGTGTATACAATCATCATCATTCTCTTCATATTTCATTAGTTATAACTAAATTTGGAAAAAAAAAAAATTCTGTTTTGTGGAAAAGACTCCTGGCAGGATGCTTTCCTGATCATTAAAATCTTAACCTCTTCATCTCTCGGGTTAGCCATTATCTTTCTTACATAATCTTATAAACTACACTTCTCGCCTTCTCTTCTGCTCATACAACACTTTACAGTAACACTCTACCTTGAGTGACTTTTGGGCCTAAATTGGGTCAACATTAGTATTAAAAAATCCATTTCTAATAATTGTTATACTTCTTTTCAAGTTTAGGAAATCTGATTTAGATATTTCCTCCATAAATGTGGAGAACTGAGTACAAGGAAGATTACATTTATAATCTTAGCTTTTTGCTTTGCCCCAAACATAACTTCTGAAACCAAGAGGGAAATAGTTCATTATTTTGGTCTATTCCATTGGGATGATTTTTGAAGAGAAGAGACATTTTTAATGACAGTGATTTTATTTATTAGTCTTGAAACATAGATTATTTCTAGGAGTTCCACTTGGGATTGAGACAAGTGTATCATCTCATATTTCATATGATCAATTTGGATAGAGTTTGGTCTCATGTGGATGAAAATTATATTCATTTCATTTTTTTAATATTTAAACAGTAAGAAATTTTATTGACCCATTATTTTTAATAGACAAGACATGTATCCATTGATTTCACAAATGAAAATAGAAGGTAGCTTGATTTCGACATTAACGTCAGACCAGACACTTTATTTCTGCATTGCCAAGTAAATTAAGCCTCTTTGAAATGAATATATTCATACTGACTTTTTAATCATTAAACCTTTTTTATGTTCTGTGTACATGATGTGAGTGATCCTTTCTTTTATAAATCTAAGCAGTGTTTGTCTTCTTATCTCTTGCCATCCCCAGTCTGACATTCATTTACACAAACACATTAGGTAGGTTACCAACTGTTTCCTTCTGCCCCTCTTGCCTACTGTATGTCTTGTGAGTGTTAAAATTCTCCTCTTTCCCTCATTATATACTAAAAATTGATATTATCTCTTTCTCATTGTAAGTATAAGTATCTTTCTCATTCTGATTTTGCTGCAAACTTCTTTATTGCTCACATGTCCCATCCATGGTATTCTCAGTATGAACCCAATATGGTTTCTGCTATGTTTGACCATGGGAGGTTATTCTAAACAGAAAATTTAAGAATTATTAAAAATGATATTTGACATTCTTATCGTTTTTTTAAATGACCTGTTGTTTTTCACCTGTTTTATTTATATATTTAAAATAACTGATTCTCTTCATTTTCTGATTGAAACAAATATAAAAATTAATACAAAGTTAGCTTTTTTTTATATTTATAAACTGAGATATATATATATGATGCTATTTATTGAGTCTTTTAACATTTTTTTTCTATCTTTTTTTAATTCACGAATCATATAAATGTTAGGTTTAAAAAGATATCTACTTACAATATTATACACATGTTTGCTAATGGTCAGATTTGTTATAAATTGGTTTTGTAGTAAAACTAGGGTGTGGATTGTGGTGTAATATATATCAGCTTGGAATGAGAATTTGGAAGAGCCAAAGTTTGAATTCCAGTTACATTCACTTAGGCATGAATATCGTTGGAAAAGGTATAAACCCATCTTTTCTTCTCCCAGCTATGGGTTCAATAGCAGGATAAATTGGGACCTATAGCCTTGGTTGGTAACCAGTCTACTGCAGAAAGAAACAGCAACTTACTGTGGAAAAATCTGCCTGGTCAGTGATGAATCGAAAGAGACATGATTGCTTAAGTGTGTATCATGTATAGCACTTAACTGACTGAGTAAAATGCATATATATTTTGTATATACATGTGGATAATCATTATTTTCTTCTATTTTTATTTTTGAAGCTCCAAAAAATTAACCCAACTGATGATGAAAAATAAATGATCGTAAAGGAGATAGTTGAAGTTAAGATGGTTATCTTAGGTAATAAAACGTGAAACAAAGAGAAATGCAAAAAGCAAAAAGAAGACAATATGGCATTGAGAAGAGTTGTACAAGTGTAAACAAATGCAAAATATCAAAAGGTTTAGTAGCTGTGCAATTGAGGGTAGATGAATCAAGTTTTTACTTGACATAATTATCAGCTTAATTTTGATATAGAATTATAAATTTTAAATACTCTTTGTAAAGAGACTTAGTCATGCACACACACACACACAAGCAAAATGAGATTTTTTTATATATTAGATAAGCAAAGATTTTCTAAAAATATGTTGTCCTCACATCAGTCATATATAATTACTATCAGTATAACCCGTCTTCAACCAGGTGTTTCATTACTGGAAATTTTTGCCATTCAATTGGAGCAGTTTAAATTTAAAGTCAGCCCACCTAAAAAGCAATATTGCTAACAACAATTAGGTGCAAGTGAGACAAATCCCCAAATGGGAGGTCAACAATTTGAATGGAAGGAGGGGGCAGAAATGGACCGTTTTTGCTTTTTCAATCTTGCAAGGAAGGAACCTCTTCCATGGACCGTCATAATAATAGTATACAATAATTTTTATTCATAATATAATTTTTTTTATAATTCTAATAATCTTTTGTGTTAGATTTCAACTCTCTAAATTGATTGTATGCTGTTTTTGACAGACATGAAATTTTGCCTTTGATTTTTGCGCAAAGTGTAAAAAATCAGTTTTTTCATTTTTTCACCTTCAAGGTTGTAATTTTTTCCAGCGAATTTGGACTCAAAACCAGTACTGAAGAATTATCTATCGAACAAAAAAAATTTCATCAAAATCGGATGAAAACTGTGGAAACATAAAAACAACATCCAATCATGCACACACACACATTTTGAGAATTATAGATATGGACTGCAGATCCTTTGTATTTTCTCTGATAACCCCTTCACATAAGGCAGGCAGACTGTTTTCTGAGTGTTGTTGTCCTCCTCCTCTTGTACCCGCCTATCCCAGTTTTTGGGGGCTGCTGCCATGTACCCAGGGTAGTTGTTACGTTGTAGGGTACTACTTATACTGACCAATTCTTTATCTAACATCTCTGGGTCGCCACTTATGACTTTTACTTCTGAAGGGGTTACAAAGGATCTGCAGTCCATATAACATCAGGACAACCTTCAAAAGCTTGATGACACTTTACAGATATCTCTACCGAGTAAGACCCCCCATAGAGGAGAACATGACTAAAGACTGTGTGTATGCTATCCCGTGCAGCTGTGGAAAGGAATATAAAGGAGAGACAGGCCACTCCCCTCAAGGTAAGGCTTCAAGAAGACCAGAAAGCTGTAACATGAGGGGAAGTAGAAAAATCAGGCATGGCTGAACACATATGGAGAGAGAAGGGAGACCATCGCCCTCTGTGGGATCATGTTGAGCTCATAGACAAGGAACACCATTGGAAAATTCGTAAACTTAAGGTATCAGCACATATGCTAGGCCACAAAAATCTCCTGAGCCGACCAAGTATAGAAATAAATACAATATGGGAACCAGTAATAAAGAGTGCCAGAGAAAAGCGATAATAACAACAAAGTTGCAATATGAGCTCTGGTAAAAACATGCAATGACAACAACAAAAATTGCAATATGAGCACTGGTAAAAATGGTTGCTGAAGACATTATACCCAGAAATTCATACCCAAATGTCCTCATATGGCACAGTGGATAAAGGTGTTGGTTAGATCCAGTGACAGGACCCAAAGAGTGTGAGTTCAATACCCGGTTAAGGCAGTGGAGAACTTTCAGAGGAAAATTAGCAAGAGATAACTGATAACTGACATCCATCAAACATGGCACATGGAACTAGAACAGTCTACCCCAGTGAGCAAAATAAAGGGTTCAGTTCGAAATTCCAACCACCTGAAGAAGACCGAAACGTTGTGATAAATATGTTGACAAAAATGAGGACAATAGTCCAAATAATGTACATAATACCTCATCTCAGAAATATAGACAGACTCAGATATGTAATTATATATAAATATTGGATAAAGATATATAAATTTTTCATATCTCAAGAAAGATTTTAAGAGGGGAAGAATTATAACAAACTGTTACGCATTTAATTCTTTTAGCAATTGATCTGAATAAGTTTATGTTTATTCTGATTCAACTACACATGCATATTTTCAAACATGAGATGCTGAAAAATTTAAACTTTAAATAACTTTTTTTTTATTCGTGTCTTGGTTATATAATCTAGCTGATTTCATTTAAATTCTTTTTCTTTTTGTTTATGTTTCCATCACTTTTGTTATTAAGGAACCCACATTGTGATAATAGATGATCTGCCAAGAAAGGAGAAACTTAAGAACCTAGAGAGAAATTTATATTTTTGTCTTCATAAGTTGTTTTCTCCTTTAATTAGAGTCGCATTTTCTAAATCAAAATTTATGCTCAGTTTCATTATGGTTAGCAACTAATGCATTTAATGTTGTTTTGTAAAAGATCCCTTTTGTGTTCATATAATCTTATTTAAATTCTTTAAGATTTCTTCAATGTATGTATTCTTTGTGGCAATTATTACGGGTAATAGAGTAAATTCCTCATTCAAATTTTAGCTATCTTCTTTTGTATTGATTAAATTTTTTATTTTTTTAAACATCTTTTATGTGCTGTGTCCCTTCAGGACATAGACAATAATAGCCCTCCACATCTTTCTGTTCCTTGTAGCTCTTAATAAGTTTTGTCTTTTTGTTATTTCTCCCAAGCCCTGTTCCACCATCCATTTATTCTTGCTCACTAGGTAGGTTATGTGTCGTTTTCCAATCTGCCCTGTGAGTATGAAATTTTCCAAGCCCACTTTCCTCTTCCCATGCCCTAGAAATTTCAACTATCTCTTCCTGATGTCAACTATAAATCTCCTTTTTGTTTCTGCTTTCTCTAAAACTCTGGCATTTCTCCCATGTTTATTATATGGTATTCTCAGTATCCTTCTGTAGAACATTTTTGTTGCATCAAGTCACTTCTTCATCTTTGAGGAGATTGTCCAGCATTCACTGTCATATAGGAGGACAGATGTTGAGTTTAGATAAATTCTTTTCAGTTGTAATTGTAATAGAGTTGGTAAGTATATAAGGCAATTGGGAAAATTTCTACTTGTACATATTTTACCAATAAATTTGGCATCATCAGAAAATTATATTTATTTCACAAGAATCTAGATTATAGTAAAAATATGTTTCATATAAAGCAGGTGTTACAAGGATGTATTTCTATAGTAAGGGATTCTACTGAGTCCTAATTGTTAATACAAAAAACTTTTCATTTATGAAGTAGTTGTAAAGTAGAGAAATTAGAAATAGAATATTTGGAAGATTCTAGATCATTCTAGTATATTAGAGAAAAATCTAGATGATTCGAGAAACATCTAGAAATATGCAAATTAGGTGCTAGTCCCTATAAAAAATTATATCCAGCTGAAAGAATCTCTATGAAAAGTTGCCGACCAACAAAAACCCCAAAAGAGAACCACATGGAATAATTCTGGTAAATAGAGTTTTGACTATTTTTTGTTGACCAAACTACCAATTATTCAATGTATTTTGTGGATTTCCAGTATTAGCACTTAGATTACTTTGCTAGCCCTAATGTGGTAATGATACTTGACTCCCCTTCTTTCTCCCTTGTAACACTTTGCCCGTAAACTCTGTGTTTTCTGTTTTTGTATGCCTCAATTGTATATCTTGTATATATTTTATATTGTGTTTTAGTAAATTAAATATTTGTTTGTGATTTAGCTCTGTGTTTTGGTAAATAATTTTTTTCCTTTCTTAAAATTTCCAATGTGTAACACAGTTGAATGCTTTAATTGTACTATTATATATATTATATATATTATATATATATATATATATATATATATATATATATATATATATATATATATGCTTTAATGCTTTAATTGTACTATTATAGAAATTAGTTAACTTATTATAAATTGGTTTTTATTTTTATTTATTAATTTTTATTATTCATTTCTTATTTATTTCATGGTTTACATATCCAACATTATTTTATTGTTTTATCAAAACAGAAGATAATCTGAAATAGCCACGTAGTACATTTAGTCATAGGGGATTTGTAAAACAAAGCACTTTCAATGCAGCTTTGTTTGTGTAAATTATATTCATTTTTTATTAAAATTGTATTTTCCAGATCAGAATTATATATGTATATTTGTTGTATATGTACATATAGATAAATGGAACTTTCAATGCATCTTTATCTGAGTAAACTATATTCATATTTTATTAAAACGGCATGAGAACAACAAAAGTATTTCTTGTGAGAACTTTTTTATTTTTTTATTTTCTGAAAAAGGTTTTACTTATGATTCAGCATGATAGATATATTTCACAATATTTTTTCTGAAAAATACATTTTTACTTTTCCCATCAGAATATAATAAACAATACAAAATATACAGCTAAAGCTATCAAAGACTTTTATACACACATAAAGATACTGTCTCTTGGGATAAAAACTTTTAGTGTACATTGTTTTTTTTGCATAATAATTGCTTCTAGAATTTTCACACTTTCCTTATAGTAAGTGCTGTATAGTATTTTGCTATTATTTACTAATTTTTGTCTTAGGTTGATAGTTGCACTTTAGCTGTGATACCGTATATACTCACTTATAAGCTGACTTCATGTATAGTGTGACCTCTGAACTTTTTTTAATCCTTCCAGAAAAAAAATTACCCATGTATAGTGCAAATGGTCACTGAAAATGCATATTTTTAACTTTTTCAAAAAAATTACCTGTGCATAGTGCAACTGCCTATTTTTAGCATAAAAATTATTATAAAAACACAAACTGTACTCAAGTATATAATGGTAATCAGTACGTGCACAAATTGCACTAAGTAACCGCAAGTGACAAGCCAACTTACAAGAGAATAGGATGCAGGTTCGAATCATGTCAAACGACAAATATTTTCTATGAAAAATTTCTCGGACATTCAGGCCGGTAAATGTTATTTAATACTGTTTATTATAAACAGAGCATTTACTTAAATACTTGTATCTATAAAAAGAACGTTAAACATAAAAATGTCTTTAATAAATAAATTGTCGGACTTTGTCCATTTCTTAATGTATTACAAGAGAATGTCGTGTACACATATATACATACATGTACACACACAAATGTCTATATATATATATATATATATATATATATATATATATATATATAATTATTTATTTTAAAAAATTTATAACATAAATATGTTATAAAATCACTACAAAAATAGCCATTTTGTTTCAACACCCCTGATATTTTATATATATATATATATATATATATATATATATATATATATATATAATATTATAAATTAACTGATTTAAAATATGGTTTCTTCGCTACACAGTAAATTGGTAGTAAATGAGATCAATGTATTGAGGTCTAAGCATTCAGGCTTCAGATACAAAGACCATAATTGCATTGAATAATTTGGAAAGAAAAACAGACTTTTAACCTTGCAGTGAAGCTTTATTCAATGCAATTTCATTAGTTGTGAGGTTTGACTATTTTTTCATAGTTGAGTAATTCAAGGGGGATATAACTATGGTTGCCTTCACCACACTAAAGAAAGAAAATTGTGATATTGTCTTCTTTATTACCACTGATTCTTATTTTAAAACTTAATAGACATGAGACATTTGATGCATATTAGAAAATCTAAAGCAGAATCAAAACAAAGTTTAGTCAGCTCTTAAAGAAACCTAACTAGACAATGAACCTCATTTGACATAAACTAAGGTGATTATTAAAATGATGAACAATAAAAATGAAAGGGTTTATTCACAAATAACACATTAATCTGAATTAATATTTATTATGACTATAATAGAATTTAAAATCATTTCTTTACACATTACAATTGACTTGTATTCAGTGAGTAGTGTATTTTTACATTGTCCCACAAATGTGTTTGTATAAATGTCAAAATGGATATACTTTGGAAGATCTTGTGGAAGATTAATGGAGGTGAAAATTTTGTCTTGTAAAAATATTCAACTTATCTGCAAAGAAAAAGGAAAGGAAAATAAGATAGCTGATAGTGTAAATCCAAAATTTTATATTCCAGCAAAATTCTTGAGGGCATTTACAAAGATTTTTTTCCCTCCAGTTTTAATCTCAATTATTCAGGTGATTAGATGATAATAAAAATACTGTTTAAAAATAAAAATGACAGGTCTACTCAAATATGGGTATCCGCTAAAAATAACATTTAAGTGACAAAAATCTGTCAGATTAATAAATAAAAAATCTTTAGAAATATATATATATATATATATATATATATATATATATATATATGTATGATGTACCATGTACAACATGGTACATCTTATATATAAAGGATGTTCTAATAACTTGGATCGATTTTAAACTTAATTCACATTTAAAATCGGTCCAAGTTATTGGAACACCCTTTATAAGAGAACAAAGATCCACCATGTTTTACAAGAACTTTCTTATTGTTTCTTCCATTCATAGATCCATAGATTATTTCTCTTGTAATATGTCAGATCTCCACTGTTAGAAATTCATACCAAACTAAGTGTCACCTGATCTGAACCTGACTATACTGCTTTTACTTTTTATTTTTTAACATAATCATTAATGTTGCTCTCAACCCAAATCAAGTTATTTAGAGCCTAAGAATATTATACATAAAGGATACCGAAAAATCTTTAAGAAACCGATTTAAAAAATATATATGGTCAGATTTTGGCGAATGGATTTGACCAAAAACCTTCCATAGATCATCACAGTTAACATCTTACGATAATTAGTCAAGATGATGTATTGTTGTGTCAAAGTGCAAATCCCAATTGTGGGTTGATTGATTTTGTTTAGCAGCACATCAACCTCTATAGGCTATTTAATACCGAAATCTAAATATTTTTATGTAATTTTATGCTTTCAGCTCCAGATATTTTGCACATAATCCTACACTTTCAGAGCAAAGGCATGCCTTCCAGATATATAGTTTGTAGATCATAAAATGTATTGTTGTAATTTTACTATAAAAATGTATCTTTATATTTTTTCAGTATTGCATTGATTGCCATTTTGCTATAAAAATGTATTATTGGTTATTTTATTATAAAAATGTGCTGTTGATTTTTGTTTGGAGGTTCACTATTTGCCCAGAACTGGGACCCTAACAGGTGCTATCATCCCTGATCAGGGTTGCTCTGGGAACAATAACAATTAAGGGATGGTTCCATGCTCCTTCAATCTCCTGATCAGTGGCTTTGCTGCCAGATATAGTTTATCATCATACCCAGGACACAAATCCCATTTTTGTCAAATAAATACCAGGACAGAAAATGATGAGAAAACAAGTTTAAAACTATACAAGAACTATCAATCTTTCATTTCCGTTGTTATGTTTTTTACAAGTGTGTTCTTTCATCAGAGTTTATCAAAAAATAAGGCTTTACTTGTAGATAGTACATAAAATAATGATTCATTTTTATTCATATGACTGTTTCTAGCTTATCATTGCAGTCATAAAACACCAGAATCATATTTCATTTGTTAAGACAAGTATTTTTATGGCTATCTATTGAATAAATTCAGGAATATGAATTTATCTCGATAGGAAATCAAAGGAAATTATTTAATGTTTTATTAAGACTTTATTCTGATGACGGAAGAACTGAGAAGAGATATTCAGGAAATGTGCTGCTCATTACTTCTCTTTTATTTCAGTAGAGTTCAAAAGTTATCATATTCATTTTGTGTTGCACTCTGACACTCTTTACTCTATATTAGTCGCTTCAGAAACCCTTTGTTTATCATGTTGTAATGACAAAAGTACACAGGTGTAGGCTTTAAGAAAGATTTACTCAACTGAGAATACAAGGTTTGCGTATAGTGTTCTTTTACAGTCCCAGTAAACAGAAATAGCTCTTTCAAAGATGAAAGTAACAAAAGAAGGGGAAACCACTCTTGATTATTCATAGCACCTGTATCATCATATAAATATTGAAAACAGTTGAATCTAAGTGTTCACCTGATCAAAAGTGTAATTAAAAGAACTAATCTGTAAAGGATTGGATTTTGTTTTCATTGCTGTAGGATTTAATTAACTTTAATGATTCTTTATTGATATGCTATGTACTTTCAAGATGTGGGCAATCATGGCTATCCACAGCCTTCTATCCTTTACAGCCATATTTGTCTTTTTAATATCCTTCTTACTTCTTGTTCTGCCATCCATTTACACAAGCTTGTTAGGTAGGTTGCTTGCTTACTTTCCACTCTCCCTCTAGCCTTCATTATATCATGTGAGTATTAAATTTTCTATCTATTTTCCTCATTATTTATCTAAGGAATATCAACTGTTCCTTTCTGGTTCTAAGTGTAAGCACACTTTTTGCTTACATGTTCCTTAATACTTCTGCATTTCTCACATGTTCAGTCTATGGTATTTTCAGCATATTTCTGTAGAACCACATCTAGTAGCATGCAGATGGGAGGGGGCAGTGGGTGTGATAACCCCCTGGGCAACTATATCTGGAGGGTATCCAACCAAAGAGTGAAATAATTTAGTTTATATTTAATTTGAATAAAGAGTTTATTTTATGTTTCATCTTTTTTTACTTATTTAAAATGTTTTCCTTTCTCAAATTTCTCACTATTAGGCTCGAGAGCATCCCCCATCAAACACACACTTGAGTCTTAGGAGCATAAAGTCAAGTTGACTCAAGTTTTTCTTCATCTGTTTTAGTCTTCTGGGTGACATGCCACCCTCATCTCCTCTGTTTTAAATGCCAACTACCCATCCATGTGGCAGATTGTTCTATGTTATATGTTACCAGTAACCTTAGCCTGACTTAACCAAAACTTGTTTCAAACTGCCTTGCTATTTTCCTATAGATGGGAGTGAAAGGGATTCATGCCTTTCCCCCAGGGTATTAGTGCTGACTGAGGCCAAGTTTTTAATTTTGTTTGTGAATTGACTTTTCTCTGCTTGTAACTGCTACTCTACATTTCACTTCTAGTAAATTTATACCTGTGATAGACATGAAGTAAATGATATCAAATTTGCTAAAATATTCTTGAAAAAATAGTTTTAAACAATATATACATTTTAAAAGTACTGAAAATTTAATACTTTATTGAGAGGTCCTGAGTATTTGTGTTTAATTTAAATAAACTTTTGTTTGCATAAAAATAGTCCTTTGAGTATTTTTTGCAGATCATATTGTAGCGGACCCCCGTATCACAAAAGGGTGATGAGGTCACAAGATGCCCGCTAACATTTCGAAGATGTTAAATCTGATAAGGTGAAACAACATAGACGACAGAACGAGGATATATAGGATATATGCTAATTTATTCTAGAAAAGAAATAAAGGAGGTCGGAAAGGTAGAGATGCTGACGTTCTGGTGCAGGAATTGATGGTCGAGGTTGGTCGTTGCAGATGATCACTGCTGGTCGTCGTAGGGATGCCAATGTTGGTCGTTGCAGATGATCGCTGCTGGTCACGCTGCTGGTCGCACAGGTGGTCGCTGCTGGTCATTGCAGATGATCACTGCTGGTCATCGTAGGGATGCCAATGTTGGTCATTGCTGATGATAGCTGCTGGTCATGCAGATGGTCGCTGCAGATGATCACTGGTGGTCGCGCAGGTAGTCGCTGCTGGTCGTTGCAGATGATCACTGCTGGTTGTCGTAGGGATACCAATGTTGGTCGTTGCAGATGATCGCTACTGGTCACGCTGCTGGTCGCACAGGTGGTCGCTGCTGGTCATTGCAGATGATCACTGCTGGTCATCGTAGGGATGCCAATGTTGGTCATTGCTGATGATAGCTGCTGGTCATGCAGATGGTCGCTGCAGATGATCACTGGTGGTCACGCAGGTGGTCGCTGCTGGTCGTTGCAGATGATCACTGCTGGTTGTCGTAGGGATACCAATGTTGGTCGTTGCAGATGATCGCTACTGGTCACGCTGCTGGTCGTGCAGGTGGTCGCTGCAGGGATGCCAATGTTAGTCGATGCAGATGATCACTGCTGGTCATGCAAGTGGTCGCTGCAACATGCATGCAGAAAATTTTAACAATCTTGGATAAAATAATTGAAATATGATGGTAAAAAAAATAGAAAAATGGATTCAGTTGAAATATTTCTTGGGTTTGATTTTTCTATACTCTTTTTAAAGATTAAAAATGTTATGTGTTTTGTTTACTGTAACAGTTGACAGTATGTTATTTGTTGATGGATGAACTCTTCAATTTAAGGAATAGTTGCTTTTAAAAAGTGTACAAAAAAATAATACAAATGATAATAAAAACTGTTTACTCCAGTTTTAAGAGTTTAAAGGAAAAAAACTTCAAAATATAAAAAAGAAGGATCAGGGATGAGAAGAATCAGATCATTGTAATAGAATGTGCCTATACTGATTTAGCAAGGAGTACATTTAGTTGCCAATAATCTATGGGTGATAGCATAGTCCAAGTT